>VDFB02000017.1:383439674-383514147 GCA_007258455.2 Sequoia sempervirens
GTGCATATGTGAAGCATGGCATGGGATGTGTGGATTCATGCTTGGACACATGAGGATGCATTGGAGAGGCTTTATGCTTCAGAGGCATTCATTGCAACTCTTGTATTGCTTTATTGTTGAATAATAAGATGGGGTATGGATACTTTTGGAAGCTGGGTTTTTCCCTCTTGAGGGTTTTCCTGGGGTATATCTTGTGTTATCTTGTGGCTTATCTATTTTATCTGCATTATGGTTACTTGCATGTATGTTTTTATCTCTTGGGTTTATTAGTAAATGGATTGAGATTTTGGGTTAAATGCATTATTTCCTAACTAATGGTATCAGAGCTTTCATGGTTGATGGGAGGTGCGAGCTTCCATGTTTTTGGTTATAACCCTTGTTTGAGTAGATTTGTGCAAAGTTGAATCCATGGACATGCATGAAAGTTATGATGTATTATTTCATAACAAATCATTTTAAAGTTCCTCATAATTCAAAAACTCTTAACCGGAATTCAAAACGACGTCGGGTCTGTATGAGCAGGTATGAGCGAATTTTTTAAAATTAAAAAATTAAATAAAATTTAATTCATTTTTGGATTATGCCACCGGTAGGCCACCGATGGCCCACCCAAGTGCCACCAAAGTTCCACCCCTATTTTGTTCATATAGTCAAATTGGTAGTTTTTTAAAACTTGCATAACTTTTTCCTAGGATGTCAGATTTTTGACTTCTTATACTCATTGGAAAGGTGGTTCCAAGAACTATGCAACATGGTGTAGGTTTGGTTTCCTGATTTTATAGTTTTGATCAATTTTTTGATCCTAAAAGCTAGATATTCTCTTGTAAATGGTTTTGGTCATAACTTTTGCATATGAAATCAAATTTTCAATTTTGAATAGGCGTTGGAGAGTGTTGGGAAAATGTGTCTCAACCTTGCAATTGCATAAGGAACTATTAATACATAAGGTATTGTTGATACGTCGGCGATGGGGGGTGCAAGGGGGTTCCCCCCTCACCCCCCCCCCCCCACGAGGGGTCTGAGGGGATCATCCCCTCGACAAGGGGTCCGGGGGTAGTGCATGCTGGTGGGAGCTCGAGGAAAATCCCCTCGAAATGTCAATTTTATTTATATTTTATCTGTGACTATTCATCATTAGGTCTTAAATCTGATGATCAATATTTTATTAGCTTGAATTTCCCTAGAAGGAAACCCCTTTTTATGAGGGTGTTGTATTATGACTGTGTATTGTGTTGTATTATGAGATTTTGATAACAGTTGTGTTGCCTCTAGATCTCTAGTTGGTGATACTCCTGTGAGAAGCTTGCTCTTCAAGTATAATATGTAATTTTTGAATAAATATTGGGTAGATTTTGGAGTGTGGGGTTTTTCTCTCGAAAGGGTTTTCCCCACATAAATCACTATGTTCTGGTATGCATAATATTTATGTTTATTTCTATTTAAGTTTTTGTAACTAAAAAGATCTGTAAAGTTTTGCATTATTCTCCTCTCAAGATTAGTGTAGGAAGTTGTTCCACTACCTTATCTTCCTTACAAGAATAAAGTGAGAAAAGTGCTAGAGCCTAGACTAATTATTAGCTTTTCCCACAACAACTATAGTCCCACTATGTAGTTCATGGATGATCATAATGTCTAGAGTTGGTGTAGTCACAAATGGAGGGTCTAGAAAATACTATCCAACCATGTAGCTTAGAGTTCAACATAGTGTAAATAACACAATAAATGCTCAACAAACATGAATGATCTTTGATTCAACAACGTGTAGTCTTACATGCATCATATGCCATATATGCAGAATGATTAGGGCTCACAGGCTTGTCGCAGGCTCTGCAAGTATATTGTATATTTGTGATTTATGAATGATATATTGGGCGACTTTTGGAGTGTGAGGTTTTTCTCCCAAAAGGGTTTTCCCCATGTAAATCATTGTGTTGCGGTATGTATGATAGTTATGTTTATTTATATGTAAGTTTTTGTAATTGTTAAAGATCTATAAAGTTTTTCATTATTCTCCTCTCAAGATTAGTGTAGAAAGTTGTTCTTCTACCTTAGCTTCCTTACATAGAGCATGTGTAGTGTACTACATAGTGGGTCATATTGTTTATCAGTTTGTGGTGCAAAGAATGTATGGTACTTGCTTGATCACTTGTAGGAGCCTGAGATTTGAGGTGTGATTGTGTGAGCATCCAGATGAGTCAAGAGGTGAAACCTTGAGGGAGTACATGTTTTTATATGATATTTATGATGGTACAATTGATTATCAGTTTGATGCTTCTTGGTATAGGTTTATAGGTGTTTTTTAGAGTTGGACTTTGATTGTGACAAGTGCACATGATGTATTCAATTTTAAGGACATAGGTTGACACGAGTGGAGACTTGGAGTCTTATATGGGTGATAGTTGAGTGCAAGTACAATGATAGCTATGGTTATGGTGTCATGGGTATGTAGGTACATTTATGCATTGGAACAACATGATCATGTATGTGGTTGTTTGTTGGTGTTATGGTTTGGTGTTAGGAGGTTGTTCTTATCTCATTGATGATTATTTGGCTCCTTGACTATGGTTACTCATTTATGGACATGTTTGGAAAATCAGATTTGTGGTTGATTTGGTGTTTGAGTCTTGATGTCTATAGGATTATCTTCTTTGATATCTCAGTTTGTAGGTTACTAATGTGATGATGATTTTGCATGCTTTATTAGTTTGATCACAAGTTATGCAGGTTTGTGGATTAGCTACCCATTCTCTTGTAGTGGGATGACTCGTATGTGGACTATCTGTATCCATGAGATTGGTTCAATGTTGATGCAGACTTTGTTAGTTGGCCTTGTCTTTGGTCATTTGTGCATTGATATGTTGCTTTGGGATGAGAAAATGTATGGTTAGAGTACTTGATTAGTCAATTGATGGGACTTGTATCATGTGGTTTCATGTATGGCTATGATGATATATTTCATTGATTGATTCCTTATGTAATACATACAAGTGGAAGAATGTTGGGATATGGTGTTGTACATCATTGCATAAAAATTTATATTATAATGTTGTAATTAAATAATTATTTAGTTGTGATGCACCTAGGTGGTGTGGTTAATCACACTAGGTAATTATTTTGGGACCACTTTATGTTTTATTATAATATTGTATTATTATTTAATGTGTGGGAGACCTGGGATAATAATTTAATATTGGGGAATATTAAATAAAGTGAAAACTTAGTACCCAATATTAAATCATGGATTAGTAGTTTTGTATTCACATGGTTTTATCTTACCACTTGGTTGTATTTGTGTGAGCTTGAATCTATAAAAGAAAGCACATTTTTAGTGGTTAAGGTTGGATGGGTGAGTGGGATGTCATTATTGAGTCTTTTTGAGGAGTGTATATGTGAAGCATGGCATGGGATGTGTGGATTCATGCTTGGACACATGAGGATGAATTAGAGAGGCTCGATGCTTCAAAGGTATTCATTGTAACTCTTGTATTGCTTTATTGCTGAATAATAAGATGGAGTATGGATGCTTTTGGATACTAGGTTTTTCCCTCTTGATGGTTTTCCCAGTGTATATCTTGTGTTATCTTGTGGCTTGTCTATTTGATCTATGCATTATGGTTACTTGTATGCATGTTTTTCTATCTTGGGGTTATGTATAAAATGGATTAATATTATGGGTTATGATGCATTATTTCCCAACACATCATTACCCCCAACTAAAGCTATTACTTGTCCTCAAGTAGCTTTAAGGTTGAAGGCTATATTGCAGAGCCATTTGTCTGAAATCCACCACACAGTTCACTCCTTTACCCTACTTCAAGTAGTATCCTTTTTTATCCAAGAGCTTTACTAGTATTTTTATTTTTTGTTGTTACATCTTCCTCTCGGTTCCTCCCTCTCTAATGTGGTATAGGGAATAGGAGGATAGGAGGATGGAAGGTGAGTGGTAACCAAGAAGCTCCATTCCTCATTACAATTGAAATATATATTTATATGACCTGTGAATCATTGCTACATAATTGTAAAAAAAATGTGATTCCTCCATCTACCTTGAGCAAAGTTAAAAGCTTATGTGATGGTACTAGCTACCATTTATCCATTTTCTTATAATCTCTTTCTCTACATTTCATAATATTTTCTTTTACTCCCCTATGTTGTATAAGTTCTAATCACTAGTCCACTACTAAATTAGGGTTTGTTGACTCCTCTCTTAGTTGTATGGGAGAGACTTCTCTCTCATGATATTCTTGTAGAAGCTTCCCATTTGATGCTCATTTATGACATAAGAATCTAAGGCCCTAATTTTGAGATCTCACAAATATTAATGGGTTCCATGTGTTGAACAGCCAAAATACTAAGACGGGGGGTGAATTAGTATTCTCTTAAACCATTCAAACATCAAACGTCCAATTACTAATGCATATTCAAATGAAATAAGGAAAGAAATCATAAAACATTCACAACATCACATAACACATGAACACCAAGATTTTTTATGAAAACCCCAAAATAGGAAAACCCACAATGAGTGTTAGCTCACAATATATTATAACTGATTAAGTATATTTACAGAAATGCTCATTGCAGGTGGACTCACTATCCACAGAGAAAAATATAGAAGAGAGATGGCTCATAGCCTATTCTTGAACTATTACAATTACATCTAATATATGCATGAATACAGTCCCATTGAAGCACAATAACAATCTTTATCCTATTCTGATTCAACACTCTTCCCCACTCTTCATTCACATAATTATGATCTTCAACTTAACATTCACAAATTAAATTCACACTGCTTTGATCAAATTCACATCACACACATCACATGTTACTTTCATTACCTCAAGATACTTCAAAAAAATCCAACTTATATATCCACATCAAGTATAACATCAATTAGGTCGACCTAATTAGATGTAATACCCAAAATGTAACTCGTCAGCTCCAAAAAGTTTCATCCACACAACCCACCATAATTCAAAACTCAAAATATCTTAAGATAGGTCAGCATGAACCTATAATAGATTCTGCATAAGATAGCAATACATATTTATCCTTCACATACCTTCAAACATATTAGTTCGGCTTCGCATAAGACCTAAAAACAAAAACATTCATCCATGTATCCATATCTTGAGGTGTGGGCCTCAAAACTTGATACCATATAGAATCCATGCTCTACTAACATCTGGAAACTTATTTTCAAAACCACAAGGCCAAACACTCATCTACAGAGAAGTGTGGATTCTCCCACACAAACACACTGTATAGAAAATGAGTGTAATATGCCAGGCCGAACTCGGTTATTCATATCTCTCAATCCACTATTCCAAACATGATGAAATCTTGGGATTAGATATATCTAACACCCAAAAAAATGATGTTAGAGTCACAAAGTGATATCTTCATTTGTGGAGTGGTGCGGACCCAAAAACTTGTGTAGTATAACACTGAACTTGCAAAATTGACACAATCAAGTTTCTATGAAATTGATCTTTCTAGACCAACTCACTTTGCACAAATGTCCTCCTTAACAACTCAAAAACCTATTAGGATTGATCAAAATGATTCACAACAATGTTGACATCAATGAAACCACTATGTCATGTTGTTATACACCATCCATACTCATGTTGCCAAATGATATCATCAATGACAAACTTCAGCAATATCTTCAAACTTCCAACAATCTCCCCCTTTTTCATAGATGGAAACATGGAAAAAATCCCCAAAAATACTCTCCCCCCTTGACATCAAGGTCAAAGGGTGCCTATATAAATTGTTCAGACTCTTACTGGAACTCCCCCTAAAAAATGTAGTCATATATATAGTTAGAAAATAATGAATTGACTCCCCCTGAGTCATGTACTAGAGTAAAAACCAAAAAGGTATTGAAAAGTTTATTTATATTGCTTGCATATTTACAAAGAATTTGAACATAAATGCATAAAAAGATAAAGAATGAGTCAACCAGAGTTGGTTGATGCCTGCAACTTCTTCAAGTGATCTTCCCAGGCTTGCCTTCCATTATACCATTTTCTTTTAGCCTCCACAAGTAACATGTTATGTATTTCAAGCTCTAACAAAAGTTCTTCTCCCTCTTTCATAGTAGCAAGTACTAGATTCATCTTATTTTCTTTATCAGAACTGAAAAGATCTTTTGAAATGAGTAAGAATTTGAGATTGACCAGATCCCTTACCTCTCCAAACTACAAAATAATGTGTTCTTTTTGTGCTTATAGATGGAATAAATTCTTGTGCATGTCTTCAATGGAATTCCTTGTTACACATGTGAGGTCGAGGCCAAATCATAAGCACTAGAGACAACATTGATTTGGGAATCAATAGAGTCCATCTCCTTCTTTATGCTTTGTGTGGCTCTGAGCCACTTAATGCCATATTATATAGTGCCTTAGCCTCATCTACACATCCTTTTGCATCCTTCAATAGTTCTGAGAATATTTTATGTGCAGTTGCACATTTCTCTATCATCTCCAACATCTTCTTATCACTTAACCTTTTCTCCACTTCTTTCTCAGCTTCTTCCTTCAATCTGGATGCATAAGTTTTAAAAGAATCAATCAACAGTTTGAAGTTTTCTATATCGGATAGTGTGGTGTCAATTTTTATTCGAGTATGATCTCTTAGAATTCTTTGATTGCTTCTTCCGTTAGTTCTCCTCTCTTCTAATGTGTTTCAATTATTTCTTTTCTAGTGGATGCACGAAATATGTCTTCTAGTTGAAGCTTGTGGATGGGAGATATCTTCTCCATATTACCATTCCCTCGATGCATTGGAAATTCAAATAGTTGTGAGGAAACAACTAGTTGAAAACTAGGTTGTACTCTCAATAAATTCTTCATATAATCTTCGAAGGAGCGGAAAAATTCACCAAAATCCTTAGTAACTTCCACAAAATTTCCCTTATCCTCTGTAGCCTTTCTGGAGTCAATTGGTTTGTCATTTTTTGCATCTCTGGATGCATCATTATCCTTGTCTTCATCTTCTTCCTTATGCTCTTCTTCTTTCTCTTCATCATCCTCTTCTTCATTATCATCATTCTTTACATTCTTTTCCTTTGTAGTATTTTCTTTATTTTTCAAAGGAGTAGTCTCTTCTTATGTTGGAGGAGGAGTAAAGGCTCCTTCCTTTGTAATGTCTTCTCCAATCATTGTATCTTTATCATATCCTTTTGTCATGTCCTCCACTTTTAGACGAGTGCTATCCTATGCAACATCTACATTTATGTCATGATCATGTTGAGCATCATCTGTTTACACTTATTCTTCTACATTTTGTTCTGGAGCAATGGTGTCAATATTTACTCCTTCAACCACTAGAAGAAATCCTAGCTTTTGTACAATCTCCTCTACTTTGTCATTGCTCTCCTTTTTTATTCTCTCTAGATCATCTTTGTCTTTACCCATAAGGGTAGTAACCCTTTGTTTTTTTCTCAGTGTTGGATGTTGTGAATTTGTTGTTGATATGTGGTTGTCATTGATGTCAACACTATTAGCATTTGGTGTATCAGAGGTTGTATATGTCGAGGATATTGAGAAAATTGTAAAAGAAAGTGTTCTAGGTTCCCAGTGGAACTGTGCAGGTCATGAAGGTGTCTTGTTCTATACGTTGAAGTTCAGCTACTGTGGACTAAAGGGTTTATTTTTTAGAGTATCTATATCATCTACCGGATGTTTCAGGGGTTCGCGTATAGATTTGATCATGTTGTGGTCTAACAATATTTCTATGGTCTATGTCAGTGTTCCTGAGTGAAGTCTATGTGATTCTGGTAATCTCAGTTGTTGTAGATGTTTCTCTATTGTTTCTTTATGTTTTTGGATGTCTCTAGATTGTGCTCGATCTTTGTAGTATGTCCACATTGATTGGTGTGCTTGTGGTTGAATATTTTTCTTGCGCACGTTCGATTTTTCATGTTCTTGGCCGACATGATGGTGGTAACGTGTTGTGGATCCTTGAAAAGTTAAATTTGAATGTTTGGCATGCTCGTGAATATTTTTTTGGGTCACATCATTGTTTTGGCTGACGGTGTTTAGATCCACATTAAAAATTTAATTGTAAATTTGGGCCAACATTGCAAATATGTTTTATTTTCCTGGCCAACTAAGTTGTTGATGAAATCTCATGTAGAGGATATATAAGAGTGATTGTTTCATCAATGCAAGAGTGCTTTGTGTGTTGGGTGTGATCCTATGTGTGTATGTGTGAATATCATTTGATTGTAGAGTAGAGTTTGAAGAAGATCGAGCGAAGTGTGAAGTAGTTTGAGTGAAAAGTGAAGGATTTTTATGTGCTTAATTGGAATTGTAATCAGGCTTGTGCATAAGCTATTTTCTCAGTTTGTACCCTCTAGATTTTAATCCTATTTTGTATTGTTGGGCAGTGAGCCCCTTCTATAATTGAGCAGTGAGCTCTAGGCAGTGTGCTTGAATGCATGTGCATTCCCCTTTATTATTTTCATTAAACTTTTAACATGGTATAATATTATGGACTAACATCCATTATGGTTTTTCCCCTAACAGGGTTTCCACGTAAAAAATTATTGGTGTTCTTTGTCTCTATATTGTGTTAATTGCTTATGGTTAATTGCTTATTCATCAGATCTAAGATTAAATTAAGTAAAATTTGAAAATTTTATTATTTTGTGACAATTGATTCACCCACCCCCCCTCTCAGTTGTATGTCCTTGTTTTTCCAACACTCAGCTCATTGCTAAACATAGTAGCCAATGTGGCTTTGTCATCCTTAGATAATGGAGCACTCACTCTCTCCAAAGCCTCTTCCTTTAACCTTTCATGCTATTTTATTGCCTCTTGTCTTCTCTTCAACAAAATTTTCCACAAATCTTCAGGAACATGCTTCTTTATGTTATGCATATCAACTTCAAGTACAACAATATACTTGACTATAGCTTCAATTATGGTAGCCTTTTCTACCTGATCTGCATCCTTATAAAGAGCTTTGGTCTCTCCTAGCATATCATTTGGCAAGACAATGTTATATAATGCCTCTAGCTTCATGGGGGAATGAAGCCTTACTAGTTTATTTTATTCTTTTCCTTTTCCTTTACCTGGAATGTTCTTTGCTTTGCATTATTTTTCTTCTCTAGAGAATCCTTCTTGGCTTCCTTCTTCTTTTTCCTTATATGGATCTTGAATGCTTCCTTTTCTTTTTCGATCTCTTCTTCACTCTCAATGTCAATTATGTCAATTCTTCTCCTTTTGGTGCTAGCTTCACCTTGTGAAGCGTCACTCCTTCTATAGACCAATGGGGGTACATCTTCTTCTGGTTCTTCTTCTTCTTCAACAAAATTTATGCCTATGTGCTTCTCTCTCATAGCCTTTTGTTTAACTCTTCTTTTTGTAGGGGCAACAGGAGGTGCAGTGGTAGTAGACTTCTTCTTTTTTTCCCTAGTAGCATACATAACCAGAGGGGATTTCTCCCTTACCAAAGGACTAGCAGTTGTCTTCATTTTCTCTCTATTAGAAGGTAATGCCTTGGAGAACTTTGGGCAGATGGTGGAGTGGTAGTTGTTCTACTAGATCTCCTTGCACTAGTTCTAGCTCTTTGCCTTGCATATTGCACTCTTTCCTTAGAAAGACACATTTCCTTGGCATATAAATCAACCATAGCATCAACATTCTTTCTAATGATAGGTTCTTTTTGTTTCAAGTGTACTTCCATAGAATTTTCTTCATAAGTCCCATATCTGGGTTGTGTGGTATCCTTCGAGCTCTTCAGAAAAATGTTGGCATAACCTGTTATCTCTTGTTCACTGACCTCATATCCTAGTGCAAGGATCCATATATTCCTTGGTTCAATGGATTCCATCATACATTAATCTTTTTATTTTTCAATCATACTCCTTGTAATCCTCTCTCTCTAATGCATTCTTCTAGAATACTGCAAAGAAAGCAGTAAGGGCATCATCCTATGCTTTGGCATCTCCAAGGATCCTCATATGATCTACAATTTGATGTGCAACAAGTCTTCCACTTATCTAGTCTATCTTTCCAATTAATATCGGAAGCTCCTTCAATAAATAGAAGAGTAAGCACATAACCAAAGTGCCATACTTAAACACATATTTCTTTTCCTTCTTTTGCTTCAATTTCTCCATTAGTTTTTGCCTAAGAAACTCATAGAGGTCATAGTTTGCCACATTGACTGTGGTGGTAGATATAGAATTGTCTCTATTTGTGTAATAAATTTTGTAGCCAATAACCATAGTAGCATATCTAACAGTTAGCTTCCTTATAGGATTGACAATAAGAGCTCTCTTATCATAACTAGCACTAGTTTTCTCCATAGCCACTTCATTTTTTATGGATTTAAACACAGGAATTGGTCTAATGGAGCATAGACTGGTGACCTCCCTTATCACTTCCTTTGTTATCATGTGAGGCATATTAGTCCAAAACAACTGATCATGAACTCTTCTCAAATCCATTTTGATCCACTTTACATCATAAGATAAATTGGGAAACCATTGCCACACATCTAATTTCTTCTCAACTAGGTTTTTGTATTCTAGCTTTAGGCTGAAATTATCTCATGTTAACTCATTTTCCTATATATCACTCAACTTAGTGGGATAATGCTCTTATATTTTTCCATGAATGTAAGCCCTCTTTAGTCGGTAAAACCCCATATGGAATATGCGAGAATGCGTCTAACGAGTCATCATCTATGGCTTTCACGAGATACCTCTTGAATTTTGGTTGTGGTTTTTCTATAACCTCTATAACCCTTGGTGTGGCCATCTTAATATAGATTCAAACTGATTTCAAACAAAGATTTTTGAAAACTAGGGCACGCAAGATTCACAAAATACCTTTTTACTTTGTTCGATGAACTATGGTTTTGATGCTTTGTGACTCAAATTACCTTATTCACTTCGAATTTTCTTCTCGCTACTATGCTCCTCTTTGAATTCCTTTGTGAAATGAATTTTTCTTAGTGAATTTGATTATAACTCTTTGATCAACCCAAATTCTACATTAAATGCTTCAACCCATAAAGTTGGCAACACTTTATCTGTATGCATAGTCAACTTCCAAAGCTTCATAAACTTCCGCATTAACACATTTTATTCCACAATCTTCACCAATAGATCAAGCATGTTGATCTACATCACATATATTCGTGTTGTATCATCAACACTTATTTTCTAGCGGGGGATAAAAGATATCCATTATAGCTCCCCCTAAGCCATATCTCTTGGCTTAGTTTTCAGAGGAAACATCTTCACCAAAGGATGGTACAGATTCTCCCTTGTCTTTTGTCTCTTCCTCATTTCTCCAAATATTTTCCATTTCCTTCTTTACTTCAGTCGGATCAACCTTTTTAACTAGTTCATTCCTTTTTATTGGATCATCTTGCCTTGTATTTCTGCTTCTACAAAATTCAGCAACATGTCTAGGTTTGTTGCAATTGTGACATATGGCATTCTTTTGAACAGTATTCCTTCCATTCACTCTAGATCTGCATTGATTAGCCTTGTGTCTAAATCAAATATCATGTATAACAATAACCATTGAAAGATTGAATCATTCTACCATTGATATAGCCATTCATCATTTGACTTCTACATTCACTTGCTCTATGACCAAATCTTTTACATGTAAAACATTGACCAGTAAAGGATGGAACATTCTAATTCATTCTACTTCTACAATCCATTGCTCTATGTACAAATTTATTGCAAGAGCAACAAAACCATTAAAATATGAGTACCTTTGAGCATTTGGTTGTCTAACCAAAGGTCTTCTAGCTTCATTTCTTTGATTCCAGATCTTTCCATTCTTCTTCTTGTCTTTAGTATTCTTTGGTTCATTGATCTTCTCTTCTAAACTAGATTTTTGATCTTCTTTGGAGATTTCACCCTTTTCAAATCCTAATCCATCTTTTCTTTTAGAGACTTTCTATCCTACAATCATCTCATCAAGATTTGTAGCACTCATTTTGAATTTCTCTTCATGACTTCTCACTTTCTCCATATCCAATCTTAGATTTTCCACTTCTTGTTCAAGCCTTATGCATTCATCATATTTTATTTTCACCATTGAATTTAGACACTCCTCAACTCTTTTCTTTTCTTCAACTTGCACTTTTATTCTGGTGATTTTTTCATTTGCTTGTTTCAACTGTTCACTGACTTCTTTATGCCTTTCTTTGAACTTCTTGATTTTCTCTCTCAATTTTCTGATACATTAATTTGCTTCTTTAACTTTTCCTTTAGATCTATGTTTTCACCTTCAATTTTATCTAGATCTTCAAGATAAACTTTGAGTTCTCCATCTTTGTCAAGCATGCAATCTTCTTCTAAAAAATCGACAAAAGGAATCTCTTCTGGAGGAATAGGAAATTTTCTATCATCCATGTGTTCCATCTCCAAGACCTTCCCAAACTAGTTAAGCTCCTTCCAAGGAACCAAGCTCTAATGCCAACTATTGAACACCCAGAATACTAAGAGGGGGCTGAATCAATATTCTCTTAAACCATTCAAACATCAAACATCTAATTACTAATGAATATTCAACTATAGTAATGAAAGAAAGCATGAAAAATTTACATCACATAACACATGAACACCAGGATTTTTATGTGGAAAACCCAAAATAGGAAAAACCATGGTGAGGATTAGCTCACAATATATTATAACCGGTTATAGTATATCAATAGAAATGCTCACTGTATAACACTTTGATTCAAAATTTGCAACTTAACATTCACACTGCTCTGCTCAAATTTGCATCACACACATCACATGTTACTTGCATTACCTCAAGATACTGAAAACAATCCAACTTATATATCTGCATCAAGTATAACATCAATTAGGTCAGACTAATTAGATGTAATACCCAAAATGTAACTTGTCAGCTCTAGAAATTTTCATCCACACAATGCACCGCAATTCAAAACTCAAAATATCTTAAGATAGGTCGAAATGGACCTATAATAGATACCACACAAGATAGCAATACATATTTATCATTCACATACCTTTAAACATATTAGGTCAGCTTCACATAAGACCTAAAAAATAAAAATCTTCATTTGTGTATCCATATCTTGATGCGTGGACCTCAAAACTTGATACCATCTGGAATCCATGATATATTGATATCTAAAAAATTATATTTAAAACTGCAAGGCCAAACACGCATATGTGGAGAAGTGTGGATTCTCCCACACAAACATAATGTATTAAAAATCACTGTAATATGCCAGGCCAAACTTTGTTATTTATATCTCTCGATCCACTTGTACAAACATGATGAAATCTTGGAATTAGATATATCTAAAATCCAGAAAAATGATGTTAGAACCGTGAAGTGATATCTTCATTTACGGAGTGGTGCGGACCCAAAAATCGATACACTATAACACTTAACTTACAAAATTGACACTTAGTCAAATTTCTATGCAACTGATCTTTCTGGACCAACTCACTTTGCACAAATGTGTTCCTTAACAATTCAAAAACCTATTAGGACTGATCAAAATGATTTGCAACAATGTTGACATCAATGAAAACATTGTATCATGTTGTTATACACCATCCATACTCATGTTGACAAACAACATCATCAACGATAAACTTCGAGAATCTCCTCAAACTTCCAACACCATGTAATATCATAAGAAAGAACAAAATTATGCAAATAAAACTCACACAATTGGTCTTGCAATTTAGGTGTAGACCATTGGAAAGTTTCTAAAAATGAAGTCCTTGAATTCATTGCAATAGGGGAAATCACTAATTATCTGACTAAACTGAAAATATAAAAACTTTTCTTGCAAAAAATGGTATATACCCTAGAAGGCAGTCTACATTTCATTAGCTGCACTATTTTGTCTACCAGTTCCTTAATTTTCACTTTTAATCTCTTCACTTCTATTTCTTGCTTCTCAACTATCCTCGCATGTGTAGATATCATTTCAATTTTCTCCTTTTCCTAATCTTTTTATTTCTAGGAAAATTCTTGTGTTTTCTTCCAAAATTCAATGCCTAATGAAACAAAAATAGGTACAATGGGGATCTTTATAGGTCCAATTGAGCTCTTAGGAATTGGATCTTTTCTATGTGTTTCAACCATGGCAAGTTGTGCCAAATTTACAGTCTTGATCCATGCTCAAATTTGTGGACTCTTTCTTCCAACTCCTTAATCCTTGCATCCCTCTCACTTTCCTTTTGTTATTATGTCGTTAATAGGTCTTCTTGTTAGTTTATTTAATCCTAGGGATTAAAATAAATCTCTAACGTTGTAAAAGGGAAATGATAGTATGCAAAAAAAATTACATGAGGGGTTTCTTTTGAGCAAAATAGAAGATTAAATGACTCTTAGGCACAAAAATGTAAAGTTTCTTGATCTTTTGGAAAAGAGTTAAGCTCTAACCCATACAACATGGAGAAACTTTAGGGTTTCAAGTGGAAATATTGAAGGGATGCAAAGTGATGAGGATGAAGGGACAAAACTACATCCATGTTGCAAGAACTACATAGGTTTAATGGCACATTTTTAAGGAGGGTGAAGCGGTTGTAGGAGTTGACTAGGTCTCACACACGTTGCATATTTGCATGTTTTTGTTTCATAATACCAAGGTATTCTCTTCTAGCTTGTTGAAGTCCAAGGGTTTTTTATAAAACTTTCATTTATTACAGACTTGTATACATTTTGTTGAGTGAGAGTTTTCCTTTTGCACATGATATTTCATCATTTTATGTGTGAAGTTGGAAACATATGTTAAGAGTTTTGTTGTCCTCCAAAAGCCTTAAATGTTAGTATATTTGTAACCAATGAAGTCTATAAAATGGTCTATAGTAGAGTTGGTTGTTATAGTTGATATGGTTCTCAATAAAGATGGGTATTGCATCAAGGAATAGAAAAAACAATGAAGAGAAAGGTATTTCCTTTATTCATAGTATGCAATTAGAATATTGCAGTAGGTATCTCAAGGCAGAGTGACACCCTTCTATGGAAACTTTAGGATTCAGTTCTAGTTCCAATATTTTTATGATTGCAATATAGTTATATATTGATACTAGAAATGAACAACCTGTGGAACAGCTAGTGAGCATATCGTTCAAGAGGAAAAGGAAAATACAAAGGGAAATTTGTAGGTTTTACTTGATAGTGTTGGAAACACAAGGGCAGACAACTGAGAGGGGGGGTAAATCAGTTGTCATAGAATTTCAAACTTATTAAACTTATTAACCATTATTCTCATATTTGATCAATAACCATGAAAGCATAAATCAACAACACATCAGAAACACACATAACACCAATATTTTTTATGCAAAAACCCTGTTAGGGGAAAAACCATGGTGGAGGTCAGTCCACAAGATTATACCCTGTTAAAAGTATAAAGAATGAAATAGGGAATGCAAATACATTCAGGTACACTACCTAGAGCTCACTGTTCAATTACAACAAGTCTTACTGCCCAAAGGAAGACACATTGTCTTACAGAAATATTTGGATTACATCCGCAGGGATTTGAACTGACAAAATAGCATCTGCTAATGCCTGATTACAGTTCTGGTTAAGCACATGAACACTTCTTCACTCTTCTTCACTCTTCTTCACACTCTACTCTGCCTTTGAAATATTTAGAACATTATTTGCACTTACCATCAGTTCAAATGGAATAAAAAATTGCTTATATATCTACAACAAGAAATTACATCGTTACATGTCAACTTCAACAAAATAATAAAATGATAACAAATTGTCAGCCCAAATCAATAACAATTATTAATGCAAATCAACCAAGGTCGGCCACAACATAGTGAAGGCCCAAAATAAAATCCTCGAACATGAACCACCTTCAAAAATTACGCCTTGAAGATCCACAACACACTACCATCACCGTGTCGGCCATGAACATAAAAAACATGAACACGCAAGAGAAAATTACCAATTGCGAGCACAACGATCAATGCAGACATGTAACATAGATAGAGAATGATCTAGAAACATCCAAAAACATCATGAATCACCAAAGAAGCATCCACAACAACTAAACTTACTAGAATCACATTATCTTCATTCAGGAACACCAACTAAAGTAACAGAAAAACTATCAGAATAAAAATCTTCATAACTCGATCAAATCTTCACGCGGATCTCTAAAATTCAACATGGATAAACTAGATATACTCGACAAGAAACCCTTTAATCCACAACCTCTGATCATCAGTGTACTAAACTCACCAACAAACTAAACTTCACTTCACCACAGACAACCTGTAACTCATTTCATTACAATTTTCTCAATATCCTTGACATATACAACTTCTAATTCATTAATGCTAATAGTTTTGACATCAATGACAACCACATATCAGCAAAAAAACCACAACATCCAACAATCTCCCCCTTTGGCATTGATGGCAACACATGATGTGAAAAACACCATCAATGCAACCGTCTCTTAGCATTTACTCCCCCTTAGGTTCTAACTTTCTCTTCTCAACTCATGATTCTTCTCTCCACATAATTCACAGTTTTTCGCATGACTCTTCTCCCCCTTTGACATTAATGAAAAAGATACACACAAGCTTTGAACCACATATCTGAACATCTAACTACTCCCCCTGAGTAGCAACCACCACAACATCAATTTGGATCAAGATATGACTATGAAATGCACAGACTGATGCAAATAAATGCATCTTAGTTATAATTAGGAGGGGTAATCATCCCTAACTTCCCTCTGATATTTTTAAAAGTATCCTTAGGCAACGGCTTGGTAAATATTCCTGCAATTTGTTCCTTAGTAGGAACATACTCCAATCTAACTTCCTTTTCACTCACCTTCTCTCTCAAAAAGTGAAACTTGATAGATATATGCTTGGTCTTTGAATGCAGCACTAGATTCTTAGAAATGTTAATTGCACTTGAATTATCACATAATATAGCAATGGGCTCATCATACACAACTTTGATATCTTTCAACATATGTTTCATCCACAATACTTGAGTACAATTGTAGCAACAACAATGTATTTTTCCTCTGTAGTAGATAAAGAAATGGCATTCGGCTTCTTACTTAACCATGAAATCAACTTCTTTCCCAAGAAAAATGCACCACCACTAGTACTTTTTATGTCATTCACATCTCCTGCCCAATCATCATCAGTAAAGGCACTTAAAGTAAGATCATCATCTTTAGGATACCACAGGCCAAAATCAACTATCCCCTTCAAGTATCTAAAAATCCTTTTCATAGCAGTCACATGAGATTCCTTAGGATTAGCTTGAAATCTTGCAACAATACATACAACATTCATGATATCAGGCCTCGATTGAGTCAAATAAAGTAATCCACCAATCATCGATCTATATCTAGTCTGATTTTCTTTCAGGGAATCAACATTTTGTGTCAACTTGCATCCGGTCACCATAGGTGTACCAACTGGCTTTGAATCTTCCATACTAAACTTTTTCAGCAGTTCCTTCACATACTTGGACTGGGATATAAAGATCCCTTTATCTAACTGAGTAATTTGCAATCCCAAAAATAATTTCATCTCTCCAATCATTGACATCTCAAATTCACTTTTCATCTCATCAGAAAACTTCATGCGAAAATCATCATCTCCTCCAAAAATGATATCATCAACAAAGACTTCCACAATCACATCTTTATCATGATCAATCTTGAAATACATATTACTATCAGCAGTACCTTTGTTAAATCCAAGCTTCAGCAAATGCTTGTCCAATCTGGCATACCATGCTCTAGGGGCTTGCTTGAGTTCATACAATGCTTTCTTCCACCGACAAACCATATCTCCCTAATCAGTCAATTGAAATCCATCAGGTTGCTCAACATACACTTCTTCTTCCAATTCGCCATTTAGAAATGCTAACTTGACATCCATCTGATAAACCTTGTAGTTTTTGTAAGCAACATAAGCAAGAAACAATCTCACAGCTTCAATCCTAGCAATAGGGGCAAAAGTCTCTTCAAATTCAATTCCTTCCATCTGAGAATATCCTTTACACACTAGTCTTGCTTTGTTTCTAACAAATTCACCTTGCTCATTCAGTTTGTTTCTAAAGACCCATTTAGTTCCAATTACATTTTTATCCTTAGGTATAGGAACAAGAATCCATGTATCATTCTTCTCAATCTGCAGTAGCTCTTCTTTCATTGCTTCAACCCAATATTCATCTTTGCATGCTTCATTCACACTATTAGGCTCAATCTTTGAAATCAAACAGTACTCTTCTGCAATCTTTCTCCTAGTTTGAACACCTTTGTTCTTATCACCAATAATTTTATTTTCTCAATGATTTAATCTTACATACCTTGGAGTCTTAGGATGTCCTTGAACTTCAGGCTCTTGTGATCTCTCTTTTGCACTTTCACTAGTTTCTCCTTCCTCTTGATTTTCCTAATTCACTGGAACGATTTGAACTTTATTTGAAGTCTGCACTTTCTTTCCTTTATATGTACTATCATTTTAATCATTAGAATCATATCCATAGGTTCTTAATGGTCTAGCTATGTCTTCATCAACCTTGACATTTGCACTTTCAACCATTTTCCTCAATATCTTATTGTACCACCGGTAGGCCTTGCTTTTAGTAGAATAACCAAGAAAGATTCCTTCATCACTCCTAGCATCAAAATTTCCTATATCGTCATATGTTATGATAAAGCATCTACTCCCAAATATTTTGAAGTGCCTAACAATAGCTTGTGACCAAACCATAGCTTAAAAGGAGTCTTACTAGTATCACCTTTGACTTGTACCCGGTTGAGAGTGTAAACAACAGTACTCACAACTTCTCTCCAGTAGATATGAGGAATATTTCCTTCCAGCATCATAGTCCTAGCAGCATCTTGAATTGTCTTGTTCTTTCTTTCCACAACTCCATTTTGTTGAGGGGTCTGCGATGCAGATAATTGTTTCTTTATTCCATGTTCTTCACAAAAAGAATTAAACTCACCTGAAGTGAATTCACCGCCTCTATTTGATCTCATACATTTAATCTTCAGACCTGATTCTGTCTCAACCATAGCCTTAAAAATATTGAACTTCTCCAAAGCTTAAGATTTCTCTCTTAAGAAAGTAACCCACATCATTCTAGAATAATCATCAATAAGCAACATGAAATACCTGTCTCCTTGTAAACTTCTGACTCTAGAAGGACCACACAAATCAGTATGAACAAGCTCCAACACTTCATTTGAACAATGTTGTTGGCTCTGAAATGAAATTCTAGTTTGCTTCCCTAACTGACATTCCTTGCATATAGTATTAGTAGGTTTCATCAACTTAGGAAGATCTCTCATAGCCTTAGTAGAACTTATCTTGATAATATTATCAAAGTTAACATGACACATTCTCCTATGCCACAACCAACTTTCATCAATTTGAGCAATCAAACAACTTTTACTAGTAGCACTCAGGTGAAAGATATTACCTTTTGTTTTTGTACCTGATGCAACCGCATTTCTGGTACTCCCCAATATTTTGCACTTTCCATCCTTGAACTAAAGATTGTATCCCTTATCTACCATCTATCCAACACTTAAAATATTATGCTTCAGACCTTCCACATATTGGACATCATCAGTATTATGCTTACCATCAAGAGAAATGCATCCTCTACCACAGATCACACCATCTTTATCATCACCAAATATTACAACACCACCATCATACTTTTCCAAGCTCACAAACTTACTTTTATCACCTGTCATGTGATGAGAGCATCCATTGTCAATCAGCCATTCATATTTCTCTTCAACTCGAGTAGCTAGGGATTTTTCCACATTTTTACAACTAACAGATTCAGTAGACACAAGATTATTTTCCTTGATAGCAATAAATACCCATTCATCCTCACTTGCATTCCCTTTATCAGATTCATCATTTGTCACTCCTTCATCAGCAGCATAATAACATTTTCTTTGAAATCTAGGCTTGTTAGGTCTTGACTTAGGAACTCTTTTTGGACACCTTGATGCAAAATGACCTATCTTATTGCAAGAAAAACATTTAATAGGAAACTTTCCTTTATACTTACCTTCTCCTCTAGCTTCTCTTTTGACAATAAGTGCTTCAAGATCATCTATTTCTCTCTCTTCCTCTTCAATCTTTCTCATTTCTTGCTCATACTTGAATACCTTTCTAGAAGAACTTTCACCCCGATCATATCTCTGTTTATCTCTTCTAGAAGTAGTAGCCTTGAATGCAGATTCTACCTTAGGAAGGGCATCACCAAATTCACTCAACTCAAAAGCAATAAGCTTACTAATCAACATATCTCTGGTAACATTTGTCATAGTCTAGAGCTCTTCAATAGCAGTAGCTTTGAATTTTTAGGCAACAGGCAAGGATCTAAGCACTTTAGCAACAATCTTTGATTCTTCCAACTGTCCACCAACACATTTGATGCCACACACAAGTTCATTCACTCTTTGCATGAAAGTAGTAATGTTCTCATCATCGCCCATTCTCAACATTTCATATTTCCCTTTCAGACTTTGTAGCTTAGCAATCTTCACATTAGCATCACCTTCATACAAAGTTTCCAACTTTTTCTAGATCTCATAAGCAGTCTTCAGATCCATAACATTTGTCATCTCAGAATCAATCAAAGTATTCAACAATGCCTCCTTATCCTTGATATTGTATTTAGCATCCCTAATCTCAGCAGTAGTAGTGGGACCATTATGTGGAATAACATACCTATTGCTTGTAATGTTCTAGTAGGGTTCACCAATGCATCTCAGATGACACTCCATTTGATTCTTCCATAGAGAATAATTTTTTCCATCAAATCTTGGACTATCCTTTTGTATGTCACCATCCAGGATCACCTCAAGTTGTTAAACTTCTTCCAAGGAACCCGCTCTGTTACCAATTGTTGGCAACAAAAGGGCAGACAACTAAGAGGGGGGTGAATCAGTTGTCATAGAATTTCAAACTTATTAAACTTATTAACCATTATTCTCATATCAAATCAATAACCATGAAATCATAAATCAACAACACATCAAAAACACACATAACACCAAGATTTTTTATGTGGAAACCCTGTTAGGGGAAAAACCACGATGGAGGTCAGTCCATAAGATTATACCTATTAAAAGTATAAAGAATGAAATAGGGAATGCACATGCATTCAGGAACACTGCCTAGATTTCACTACTCAATTACAACAAGGATTACTACCCAAAGGAAGACACACTGTCTTATAGAAAGATTCAAATTACATCTGTAGGGATTTGAAATGACAAAATAGCATCTGCTAATGCCTGATTACAGTTCTAGTTAAGCACATGAACACTTCTTCACTCTTCTTCACACTCTGCTCTGCCTTCAAAAGATTTAGAACATTATTTGCGCTTACCATCACTTCAAATGGAATAAATAATCACTTATATATATCCACAACAAGAAATTACATCGTTACATGTCGGCTTCAACAAAATAATAAAATGATAACAAATTGTCGGCCCAAATCAATAACAATTATTAATATGCATCAACCAAGGTCGGCCACAACATAGTGAAGACCCAAAATAACATCCTCGAACATGAACCACCTTCAAAAATTATTCCTCGAAGATCCACAACATGCTACCATCATCGTTTCAGCCATGAACATGAAAAACATGAACACGCAAGAGAAAATTACCAATCCCGAGCACAATGATCAATGCAGTCATGCAACATAGATAGAGCACAATATAGAAACATCCAAAAACATCATGAATCACCATAGAAGCATCCACAACAACTGAACTTACTAGAATCACATTATCTTCATTCAGTAACACCAACTAAAGTAACATAAAAACTATCAAAATACAAATCTTCATAACTCGATCAAATATTCACGTAGATCTCTGAAAATCAACATGGATAAACTAGATATATTCGACAAGAAACCCTTTAATCCAAAAACTTTGATCATCAACGTACTGAACTCACCAGCAAACTGAACTTCACTTCACCACAGACAACCTGTGACTCATTTTATTACAATTTTCTTGATATCCTCGACATATACAACTTATAATGCATTAATGCTAATAGTGTTGACATCAATGACAACCACATATCAGCAACACAACCATAACATCCAACAAATAGTGCTAAGAAGACTCTTAGGACGGGTTTGAGACAATGAGAAGAATGATTTGTGTGTGAAGAGTGTTCAAAGAACTGTCACATGTGTAATGGTAGGAACAAATACAATCCAAAAATATAGATTTCATGCACTCATAGCTATAACTATCATGTCAATATCTCAAGACATATATAGCAGAGTCATAAAAATTATGGAGTAGTCTATATGAAGGGCTATGAAAACATTAAAGGATAGATTCATTCTTATGAAATGGGCTCCTAAAACAAATTGGAACTCACAATGTCATGATAAGGATATTGCTCAATGATTTCTACTAAAGTAGCAGTCCTAAATGGTTCTAAATAGACCATAGGACGGTCGATAGTAAGTAAAAGAATGGGCACAATCATGTGTTTACTACAAAGGAAAGTCTTTACATAAAAGAGAGAAAATGGGAAAGCTAATGGTAGAGCCAATTTTAGGAGGCTACTAGACTTAGTGATGGAAATGTAATGAATGAAAAGAAAAAGTATGTGATTGAAAGGAGGTCCATTAGAATACAAAAATTAAAGGTTTTCTAGAGGGAAGTTCATGCAATCAAGTGAGCAACATTCAAGATAGTATAATGAAAATAAAACAACCTTTTAAATGACAGTGACTAATAAAATTGTGAAGGAAAATAAATAGTAGACAAATGTCAAGTGATAATGGATAATTTCAACAATGGAAAGAGCAGTGCAGTTAGCCTTTTAATTGCATAAGACATGATAGTTTTGGAGGCCTCAAATCAGCAAACTTTCCATAATGGTTGGCTTAATAAGGGTTTGGTTGCATAATGCAAGAACACATATTGCATGACAATCCATACAATATGAATCCATTTAAAGATCAATCTCTATTTAAGATGATAGTCACCACTCAAAAGTATAGGATAGTTTTTCCATAATGAAAAGGGATAAGTGACTATTTTTTGAGTGATAGAGACATATAAAAGAGATTCTTAAACCTTCTATTATTTGTTGCCTAAGTCATACATAGTAGTGTGCTAATAAATGGATGCTATAAGACAGTTAAAAGACACATGATGTAGATCTAGGAAGAAAATGAACACAAAAGGGAAACACAATCACCTGTTTATAGACTGTCATTGTGAATCTTGTCACCAAAAAAGCTACAGGAGTCTTGGCAAGTATTTTCCATGAAGGACAAAAGGCAGCGACCTTAAACAAATGCATAGTGGTAAGGATAGTCATGTGAAAAATGATGAAGTAAATGGCATGGTCCCTGCACAGTGCATAGTCACTATAAGTGCACGGTCATAAAAAGAATAAGGTACAATCATAAAATCAATCATAAATTCCACTCAAGGAAATCAAATCATAGTTTATTTATGCATGACAACCCAAGGTTATGACAGTGAGCTCAAACATATGATTCATGATAATTCAAATGAATAGTGATAGTCATATATTTTCTGTGAAGGGAATGTTGGCAATCAAGATGGCAGTGATTGCAAGTGAAGTGAAAGTTCCATGAGCAGAAGGTGGAAGACACGAAAATATGATCTTGTAGTGGCAACCCTATGTGCAGTTGGATAGGCATAATACAGGACAGTGTGAATAAGATAATGATAAAATGGATTATGATTTGTCATTTGCAGAATGATGGTGAGCCAGTCATATTTGATGAAAGAATGGTTAGAAATAACAAGAACAATTGATACAGGAAAGAGAAAGCAATAGTATAGGGAAAATATGGAGTAATAACCAGCAAGTGGAGAATTTTTCAGAGAAAAGAGAGTCATAAAGAGCCTTTTTTTTGCTATTAGGGGAGTTCAAAGTGTATATGAATAAAATTGGTCATGTCTAATCCTGGCATTTAATTAAATATTTACTATTTAATTAATTTCTCTAAAGTCCTCTACATATGATTAAATTTAATTTATTTAATTATATTGTTCATTCACTTTATTCTTCCACTTTAATTAAATAAATTCACTTTATTTAGTTATTTCACATTCATATGTCTACTTGATTAATTAAATAAATACTCTTTATTTATTTTAATTAATTATCAATTTTTTAATTTAATTAAGTCTTTTGATTTAATTAAATATTTTTTCTAATTAATTAAATATTTTATTTAATTAATTTCATCCACATGTCATTTCTTAACAATTTAATTAAATATATTTATTTAATTAAATATCTTTCATATCTTTTCAAATCATAATTAAATATTTTATTTAATTATGAAATCTTCCATTATTCTCCAAATCTTAATTGAATATTTTATTTAATTAATAAAATCTTCCATGTCACCAATAAATGAATAATTGAATTTAATAATTCATTATTTATCTTCAAAATATTTCCAAAATCTCATAAAAAGATTATTTTTACAATTCATCTTTATCATCTCATCTTATCTCTTACACGAAAAAGGAAACAAATCCCACTTTTTGTTTTCTTCTATTTTTCTCTCCAGTCTCATCCATCTTCGACTGTCTGATCTGCTAGGAATTTTCACAACCATTGATCACATCAGCCAATTAGAATCTTTCGAAAACTCTATAAATATCCCTGCGAATCCAAGAATTGGTTACCTAAAACTTACAACACACGCGCATTAGAACTTAATTGCATTCTAGCATTCTAGCATTCTAGCATTGTCTTTATCATCTTTAGCTTTCATAATCTCGTAATCTTTCACTTTAGCAATCATGTTTAGTATCAGCATAATCATATCTTAGCATAGCATTGCATGCATTCATATTCAATCTTGTTCTCTAGGAAGACCATTTTTTGAGCCTAGCACACAATCTGAGAGCAAGCTGGAATCAACAAAAACACTGGAGATAGAGGATGATAGGACGGCATCAACGACAAAATACCGAGTTTTCATTCCTTTGTATTTGATTTTCTATTTTTGATATAATGTCTTATCGGTGTGTTTGATTTGTTTTAATTTACATTCGTTATTTATTGCACACATAAAAATCACACACATTTATGGCGCCCACCGTGGGGCCTTGCCCGATTTTTAACATCTACTTGCAAGTTTTCTGACAGGTTTTTACGTTCTGGAATTCGGCTTTCTAACGAAAATTCCCATTTTAGCGCATCCATGAGTTTCTGTAGTGCATCCAGAACTTTTAATAGTGCTTTTTGTAGGTCTTTCGACGCATACAGGAACTGTTTTAGTGCATATAAGGAACATAACGGCGCATATGGGGAACAAAATGGTGCATACGTCTAGCTCATTTCATCTAAAATTGTAAAAAAATTGTATTCTTAGATTAGCACATTTAGGATTTATGTTAGCGCATTTAGGGATTTCTGTAGCGCTTTTACTGTCTGTTTTAGCGCATTTTCTCTTTTTTTAGCGCATATGAAGGATCTTTTAGCGCTTACAGGTTGTAACTAAACAAAGTTCTGAGTTTGATGTCTTCCATAGACAGAGCTTTTTCTGGTTAAAAAGAAGCAACCCTAGGATAGTCATATCTGGTTTAAAAGAAGCAACCCTAGGGTAGACATGGATTAAAATGAAGCAATCTAGGATAGTCACCACACAATGATTTTTGCAGTTAAAATGAATCCCATGCTTGTTGTGAAGCAACATCTTCACATAGATTAAATCATTGTCATTTGGGCTCTAAAAAGAACTTTGGTTGCTTTGTCTGTGGCAATAGGTCTATGCTCTCCCCTTAATTGGGTGATCATAATACCAGACTTTCCTTTTCAATTCCATGCAATTTTAATGCTTTATTACATCCTTTAGAGGGCCTGCTCTTATGGGAAAAAGTACTCACCCAAGAGGAACGACCCAAGTGGGCTTAAGCCAAAGCTAGGCTATTCCACCCCACTATAAAATTTAAAGCAAATCTAGGGAAACCCACTTCTATCAGTAGTGTGCAAGATAACCATCCCCAAAGCCTTTGTTCTAAAGGTTGGGAGGTCTCTTGAGGGAGTTTATTATTTCCGCACCAAACGAAAACCCTTACTAAGAACCCAGTGTAGTCGCCAACTGAAGTCAGTTTTTGAACATCCTAATAATCACAGTGCAAGGGGAGGGAAGAATCTGCCCCCAAGACACTCACCATATAACTACCAAGGACCATTTGCTCAGGGGATCCGGTATCCACTTTCGTCACTCTGAGTACGCACCTGGAAAAGAAAAAAACACGGGCACCCCTTCGGGGGTGACACAGCTGTGTGAGTCGACTCAGTTCTAAGATGTGAGCTGTTGATTATTAGGATGACCTACTTGAGTACTAAGAGTGAGTCTGCCTAAATTGTCTGTTATGTACAAAACCTAAGAAAACACTTTTTGAAAAACATTTTTGAACACACTTGATGTTTAGCGTAGGGCTTAAAAACAACTGTTTTCAGGGTGTTTATTGTGTCTTCAATCACATTAATTCAGACAAAGGATCATCCAAAATGAACATGCAAAAATTCAGCTGAAAACTGTTCAAAACTGTTCGGAAAACTGCTTTGAAAAACTATTTTAGCACATCTAGGGTATGTCTTAGCGCATATAAGGTTTGTTCTAGCGCATTCACTGGTTAGTTCAACGCTTTTAGAGCCTATTTTAGCACATAGACTGAATATTTTGTAAACATTTTTTATCACTGTCGAAGCATTTTTCTGTAGCGCATATGGGACACAGAGTAGTGCATCTGAGGTCTGTTGTAGCGCATTTGACTATTTCTGGTGCATATGCCTATTTCTGCAGCGCATACAGGGTACAAAGTAGCGTATCTGTCATTTTCCAAAAAAATTATTGTTGACAGATCTGAGTTTATAATATCTTCGGTCCAGTAGCATCTTAACATTTCTCCCATGCTTAGAGAGTGGAAATCAACTAAATTTGTCAAGAAGTCGATTGCCAATAGGATCAAGAAACCTAAGAAACATTTAGGTTACAAGAAAACTTTGCAACGTAGAAATTTTTTGTATAAAATTCAAAACGTCTTGCTTCATCACCGTGAGTTTCTCTATAGATACCAAGATTTTTCTAGGGGGTTTACTAATGAGTATGCTATAAAGCCTTTATATTCACAAACATATTTCCAAAGAAGAGCTCTATCTCAACGACACAATCACAATCAACCTCTCAACTTTGATTATCTACCGCAACCTTCTATTGAATATCCAACACATCCAAGTCAAATCCTTCAGTGAATTTAACTAGGCTATCATTCTTCAAAAACCAGGATCAAATCTTAAAAGTGCACCTTTCAAGAATTTTTTTTATTATTGATTCAACTTCCCCAACAGGATTCTGATATTCTTTATCATTGGAAGCCACAATCAAGAATTAGGAATTTCTTTTGATCATATCATAAGATTTCCATCTTATCATATCAAAACATCATCATTTGGGCACTTATCAAATTGTGATCTAAGTCTAGAAGAACGTTTCAAAATCATATGCCTATTTTTACAAGATCTCAATACAATAAGCTGAAAGAGGATATTCAACAAGAAGATCATACCCAAAGAACTCAAGAAGAAGGTGAGAATAGTAATCCCCTTTATAGTGTGATTTGAAATCCTCTCTTTAATGACAACATGGGTGAAAGAGAAAAGAATCCATTCCCTTCCAACATGGACATGAGAAGAACTCCTGTAGAGAGTGATGATGAACAAGATGAAGAACATTGCCTTAGAGAAGCTGAACAAGATCCTAAATTTCACAAAGCCTTAGAAAAGATCTTAGAGCGCAATAAATAGAAATATTTCCTATATTTGGCTGACAAAGGAGCTAAATTGCCTCATAATTTTAATACTGAGAATTTAAAGAAAAGCCTTGATGACACACCCTTGTTTGATATTAGTGCATTGTCTCAACAAGTTAAGGAACTTCAAGGAAAAATTAAAGACCTACAAGGGGGAACCACAATGAAGACATATGCCCTTGATGACATCTGTCCTTATCCTTTTGATCAACGCCTCAACATGATCATGTTTCCTAAACATTGTGAAATCCCAAAGTTTGATCGTTACAATGGGAAATTGGATCCAATTGATCATATTAGGGACTTCTGAAATATGACTTTAGAATTTTCTCATGAGGACACATACTTGATGCGTTTGTTTCCTAGAAGTCTTGGAGGCCAATCTATGGAATGGCTATCGAAAATCACACCGCCTGTCAAGAAATTTGAGGAATTGATTAACAAGTTCATATCACAATATTCCTACAACATACAACATCAAATAACCATGATTGATCTCTGCAAGGCTAAATAGAAACCTAGTGAACCATTTATTACATTTCTTGAGAGATGGAGAAGACTGTTCGCTAGATATCCACGCCATGTTCCTGAAAAGGAAAAGATCACCACTTTCATAAACAGCCTGGATCAAGAGATGAGCTATCATCTTAATCTTCATTGTCCTCCCTCTTTTCAGAAATTGATTGAAAATTCCATCACCATTGAAAGTGCCTTGGTCCAAAGAGGGATAATAAAACTTGATAAGGACAATCCTAGCTCATCAAATCACCACAATGACAAATCTAAGTTTTGGACTCGCAAAAAAAAAGTGGTGAATGATGGTGTTGTAGATGCAAATCATGTCTCGACTAAGCCATTTTTTCTTAATACTCCTAATGCTCCTCGCAACAATTACTATAAAAATGTCAACTCGGTCACAAATTAGGGAAACAATCCTCCCCCTCCGAGGAATAACGTGAATCAAACTTCTACTCCCAATCAAGGGAATGCCAACAATCAAGGTTACCATGGAAATGATAACAACAACATAGCCTTAGGCAATACCTCAAACACAAATCTGCAACGATATTCATTCTTCTCTAGCAGAAGAAATTTTACTCCATTGGGACAATCCTTAGAATCTGCATTCAAAGAGTTGATGACTAAAAATGTTCTTACTTTTCCACCTCAATGCCACTTTGAACCTAGTGTGAAGCCTCCATCATGGAATGATGCATACTATTGTGATTATCATCGGTGCAAGGCCATCGCACAAATAATTGTCAAGCCCTGAAAAATAAAGTCCAAGAGTTAATAAAAAATGGCACCATCACAATAGAAGGACACCAACAATCAAACGAAGACCACCAAGCATTTCGCAACCCTTTTCCCAACTATCAAAAGGGTGAGTCTTCTGGAAAAAGTGTGAATCATATAAATGACAATATAATCAATCATATCTACACTGACGACGAACGAGTCAATGTTATAAAAGTTAAGGAAAAGATTGAATATAGAGAATTCAACGCAACAACAAGAGCACAAGCTAAAGTTGTCTTAAAGGGTGCTTCTTCAAAATCCATTGTGCCCCTACCTCAACATCAATATGAATTAGTCAATAAACTTGAAAAAACTCCTGCTCAAATTTCTATCTTAGAACTCCTGAAGATTTCCCCAGCACACAAGGAAAATCTAGAAAAGGCCCTCGTTGAAACAATTGTATCCACCGAACTAGATGTGGACCGATTTCAAGCCATGGTGGGACACTTGTCCTCACCCACATGCCTCTCATTCTTTGAAAAAGATGATGTTTCCATGACTCATCCCCATAACTCATTGCTATACTTAGAAGTTATGATCCACAAGTTTCGTGTCAGATGTGTACTAATAGATGGAGGTGTTGATTTGAACATATATACTATGAAGTTAGTTCAGGCTTTAGGATTTTCTGAGAAATCCATTGATCCCAGAAGAAAGATCACTATTAAATCCTACGATGATGAGGAGAGAGCATCCAAGGGTTTAATCATTCTACCGGTCAGAGTGGGACCTATCATCAAGAATACTTTCTGTCAAGTGTTAGATCATGATCTTGCATACAACATCTTGTTGGGTTGTCCTTGGATATACGAAATGCAAGTTGTCCCATCCACATATCATCAATGTCTTAAGTTTCCTTATGACGGACAAGAGATCACAATACCAGCGGATAATTCAAACAATCAGACTTGTGCCAACATCAAAGCTAGTCAAGAAACTTTGGTTCCCAACAATCGAGAAGCTCCTGTTAGTACTTCTCTCAAAGTTGATACACAAATCAGTCAGTTAACCAAAAGCTTTGACAAGCAACTACGGTTCAAATAAAATGGAGTAGGGGAGTACTCTCTCTTTCTTTCTAATCTACCTATATCGCCTCGGTCACATGGACAACCCTCTATCGCACAACAACAAATATATGTAGCATCCACATCAACGCAACCATCAACAAAGCTAAATACAAAGTTTAATGGATGATTTATCAAAGAAAAATTCCCCATGGAAGATTCTGAGGATAGAGAAGTTTTAAGTTGGCTCTATAAAGATGAAGATGAAATAGTTCTTAATATCAAACTACCAACTGATCAATATGGTAAAGGATATTCAATCATGCAAAAGATGGGCTACGATGGTAATGGTCCTATCAGAAAGAGAAAAGAAGGAGTAGTTGAGCCTATTCACCTTCTAGGACTTGCTACAAAAGATAAAACAGGACTAGGCTATGATACTAACTCAAAAGAAAGACCATCTAAGCAGTTGCATGATACTAGCCTCACATTGCAAGAAGGGTCTGATACAAGGGAAGCATGTTTGACAGTGATTGAAAATTTTGTGGATAATAACTCTGACACAGATTCTGGTGAATATGAATGGGACACCATCTACAATAATGAGTTCTGGAGGGAAAAAAAGGTTGATGTGGTACACAGGTACACCCTAGTTCTAATTGAAGGTGAAGGGTCAGGGTCCCAACCACAAGGATCTGAACTACAAGGTGACTATGATTCTAGTGATACCGAGTCAGATTTAATCGAACAAAATTATCGTGATAAAAGTGCCATCATTGATTTTCCTCATACCTCGAATCCTACAAACAACTCTATTATGACCATAACCATAGCCGATTTCACACAACCTGATGATCCACTACCTTTGATCCATCCTAATCTCATTGATTGGGATTCATCTGGACCTATCAATCTACCTATGTTTCCAAGCGACAAATCCATCGTGAACTTCCTTTCCATAGATAACAAAAATGATTGTTCCACTGGTGATTTTTGGCATAGAGTCTTTAATTAGGAGAGTGTCAAGTCTCCTAGCTACAAAAATAAAAGTCAAAAAGAAAGATCTAATGGTGAAAACCAGAATATGGTAGTATTAGATCAAACAAAAGATAAAATAAAGAGCATATCATATGGTGAAAACCTTTTTAAGGCACCTGATGATGGGATATTTGACACTCTCCTGGAGCCTTATCATGAGCGATCACCTATCTTGATTGAGCCTACAAAAGTAGTTAATCTTGAAACTACAAAAAAACCAAGGATCCTACAATTAGTTGCCTCAATGACAGATAAAGAAGTACCTGAGTTCATGGAATTTCTCAGAACAAATCAAGTCAACTTTGCCTGGTCTTATGCAGACATGTCAGGTCTTGATCCTGATCTTATAATGCATCACTTGTCCACAAAACCAGGAGTTAAACCTGTGAAACAAAAACTTAGAAAAATGCATCCTCATGTGGCACTACTAGTTAAAGAAGAACTCTGAAAACTCCTTGATGTGGGATTTATAAGATCAATTGACTATGTAGAATGGATCTCCAACATCATTCATGTGCCCAAGCCCGACAAAAATGTCAGAGTGTGCACAGATTTCAGAGATCTTAATAAGGCATGTCCTAAGGATGACTTCCCGCTTCCAAGCATCGATATTATAGTTGATCTAACTGCTGGCCATGCCATGCATTCACTAATGGATGGTTTTTCTGGTTACAACCAAATCAAGATTGCACCTGAAGACCAAGACAAAACAGTGTTTACATTTCCATGGGGAACTTACTGTTGGAATGTCATGCCTTTCGGTCTAAAGAACATTGGAGCTACTTACCAAAGAGCTATGACTACAATTTTTCATGACATGATGCACACATTCATGGAAGATTATGTAGACAATATATTGTAAAAGTCACACACAAGAGAAGATCTTGAAGTATTATCCCAAATCTTTGCAAGATTAGAAAAGTTCAAAGTTCGCCTCAACCCAAAGAAATGTGTTTTTGGGGTCACATCTGGAAAATCTTGGGATACATCATATCAGCAAAAGGAATTGAAGTAGATCCTACCAAGGTGCAAGCGATCATGGAAATGCCTCCACCAAGGAATATCAATCAGTTGAGGTCATTACAGGGACGACTTCAATCTATACAAAGGTTCATTGCACAGTTGGCCGATAAAATCCTACCTTGCACACATCTATTGCATAAGAATGTTCCTTTCAAATGGGATGATAAGTGTGAAATGGCCTTTCAACAGATCAAGCAATACTTAATGAATCCACCAGTTCTAGTACCACCAAATCCAGACAAACCTCTAATCTTATATATTGCAGCAACAAAGAAATCTTTGGGGGCATTATTAGCACAAGAAGACTCTACAGGAAAGGAACGTGCAATTTATTACATCAGTTGAACGCTAACAGTTCATGAACTTAATTACACTTTCATTGAGAACGCTTGTCTCATAGTATTCTTTGCATCACAAAAGTTTTGACACTACATGTTAACCCATACAATCAATCTTGTTGCAAAGATTGATCCACTCAAGTATCTATTAAGCAAAGCTACATTGACAGGAAGGCTATCAAAATGGGTCATGATCCTAAGCGAGTTTGGCATTCATTATGTTGATCGCAAAGCAATCAAAGGAAAAGTTATCACTGATCAACTACCTGAAGCACCACTACAAGCAGATCATCCCATGCACATTGAATTTCTAGACGCTGATGTCTTCACTGCAGAATCAAAACAACCTTGGTCTTTATAATTTGATGGTTCTTTCACTCAACATAGATTGGGGGCAGGCATACTCTTTGTCACCCCTCACAGAAATACTATTCCTTGGTCATATAGGCTAATGTTTTCATGCACTAACAACATAGCCGAGTATGAATCTTTAATCATTGGACTCAAGATAGCATTGGAATGGAGGATCACAGAACTACAAGTTTATGGTGACTCACAGTTAGTCATTAATCAGATCAATGATGATTATCAGACCAAAGATGACAAATTGTTGCCATATAAGTAAATGGTTGATGATTTCAAGAGGTACTTCGTGGATATCAAGTTCATACAGATTCCAAGACTTGATAAAAAATTTGTTGATTCCATGGCCACAATCGCATCATTGTTGCAACTCCCAGAAAATTAGGCTCACTATGAATTTCTTGTGGAACAATCATTTGCACCTGCCTATGACACACCTGAAAGCCAAATCATTTCCCACTTAGTAGGATCCGATTCACCTTGGTATGGCAAGATTTATGCCTACCTAAAAGACGACATCTTACCACCTGACTTATCCCATAACCAAAAGTGCAATGTTATTCACCAATCCTCTCACTATACTCTTATTGCTTGCACCCTTTATCGCTGTGGTCTTGATGGTACTTTGCTTCGATGTCTTGAATGTGATGAATCTGAAAAGGCTTTACAAGAAGTTCATGGTGGCATTTGTGGTACTCATTCGAGTGGACTGACCTTATCCAAGAAATTGATTAGAATGGGTTATTACTAGCCGACTATGGAGAGGGAATCATTCATTTTCATGAAGAAGTGCTCTAAATGTCAGATTCATGGGAATATCATTCATGCTCCTGCACAAGAACTTCAACCATTCACACCAATTTGGCCATTCTCTCAATGGGGGTTAGATCTAGTTGGCAAGATTCATCCCTCATCATCGAACGGACACAAATTCATCATCACAGCAACATAGTATTTTACCAAGTGGATTGAGGCAGTACCTCTGACTAAGGTTACCGGCAAACAAATTTCATCGTTCATACTCAACTATCTCATTTGTCGGTATGGAATTCCCAACTCCATCATCACAGATAATGGACGACCATTCAAGAATCAAGATGTTGATGAACTTTGTGCGAGATTCCATATCCAACATAGATATTCAACACCTTATTATCCACAAGGGAATGGCCAAGTAGAGGCCTCAAACAAAACTATATTGAAAATATTGAAGAAGACTGTGAATGATGTAGGGAAAGATTGGCATGTTCAACTCAATCCCACATTATGGGCCTACAGAACTAGCATCAAAACACCAATAGGAGCAACATCATTTTCTCTTGTCTATGGAGCAAAAGCCATTTTTCCACTAGAGGTTTAGATTTTGTCACTAAGAGTATCCTTAAAGGGTCTCACAATAGATGATGAATACAGAGTTTCCAGACTACAAGAATTGGAACTCCTTGATGAGAAGAGACAACGAGTAGCTAATCATTTGAAAGCATATCAACAGATGATGTCTTACAGCTATAATCATAGAGTCAATCCATGTACCTTTTAGGTTGGTGATCTTTTTCTAAAGGAAAACCCACAGAATCAGCAAGATAGAGAGAAGAAAGGAAAATTTGAACCAAATTGGTTGGGTCCTTACATGGTCATCACCGTATACGGTTCAAGAGCATACAAGCTATCAATGCCAAAAGGGGACCTGTTTAACGAACCTATCAACAGCATGCACTTGAAGAAGTATTATGTCTGAAATAGTTATCATCATCCATAAATGTCCTAAAAAAATCATAAAAATAGTAGAAAAATGTCCTAAAAAAATCACAAAATAGCAGAAAAATGTCTTGAAAAAATCACAAAAGCAGAAAAAGTCTTGACGAAACACAAAAACAATAGAAAAAGTCTTAAAGAAATACAAAAACAGCAGAAAATGTCTTGAAAAAAAAAAAATCAAAAAAATGCAATAAAAACAAATAGTGAAAATCTGGAAAACAGACGCTATTTGTAGTTCTCCATCTATTAGTTCATGTTCTTCACTTAGCTTCTCAGCCTTCATTTCATGCATCTTTCCATCATCTTAGGGTCGTACCAACATCATACTGCCATCATTTTCCTAGAGCGATAACGTCTTACTGGGAGCAATCAACTTTCAGGTTTGCTAGAAAATAATATAAAAACCAATCTTGTGAACAAACAATCAAATCACATGAACATCTATCCAATCATTGATCCATATCACAACAGTTTTCATCATGTACCATATCATGACTCATATCTGGATGATCTAAAATCTGAATAATGTTTGGAATAGAAGTATTATATTTTGAACAATGGTTGTTTTACTTTTTGATATCATCTCTTTGGAGCACACTCGATGATGTACTGAACTAGCATGGCAAGGAAAGAGGATGATTTTTCTTTGTCTGTTGTCTTAAGGTTAACTATCAATCTGGTGCAAATATGTCGCGAGACATGATTTCTACAGTGTATCATTGATGACAGTTCCAAATTTGCATCAAAAAGTGGTTAGTCTTTATTTTTTTATGCAAGAAATGCTCAGGTCATCTCGATTCAATTATACCTCAATGCTTGTGTTCACTTGCTATATCAAAAATCATGAAAGTTGTACTCAGGTCATCATTGGTGCTAATTTCCCCTCTGATGCTTGTACATACTTCCAACATTTTAAAACGCTCTATGATGATTCAAGAAAGCTAACAGAAGGCTCAACAAATAGTTGGTTTCATTTAGTTGCATTTCATTTAGATCATTATACATATCTGCATACTGGATTTGCATCAGAGTTTAAAAAAAAGGCTAAACAAAAACATCAACGGTTGTCATGTCTCTTTGGACTATTTGTGGAGGACATTCAAACATTTGTTTCATTATGATCTTTCATCTTCATCCTCATTTCATTAATCATTATCATTTCATCTAGGTTATGTACATATCATATAGTTTATCATTTATCATTCATTTTCATATCATTTAGTTATCCATCATTATGCATTATCATTTCATTTATCATTTTTCATATCATATAATTTCATTGCATGCCATTGATCATTCTCATTTTATATCATCTTCATATCATTCATTTAGATCCTTTATCATTTCATATCATTCATTTATCCCTTAGGTATTTCATATCATTTCCATTTTCATATTATCTATCGTCTTCATATCATTAGCATCTTACTTATCATTTTCATATCCATGTCATTTTCATTCTACACGGTTGCATCCCATTTACCCTCTCCATTTTATCATTTCACTTCATTTTAGCATTTCATTTCATTTCATTTCAGCATTTCATTTCATTTCAGTTTAGTATTTCATTTTCATTTCATTTCATCCCATCTATCATTTCATTTTCATTTCATTTCATTTTATTTCATTTCATAATCTATTTTCACTTATCTTTTCATTACATCTTCATTTCATATCATTTCATTCATCATCATTTCACTACATTTCATTTCATATCATTTATTATCATTATCATACATTTTCATTATTATTAATCATTTCATTTCATTTATCATTTTACATTCATATCACATCTTTAATCATTTATCATTTTCATATCATATCATTTGTCATTTTTCACACAACATTTGACCCATATCACCTATCATTTCATATCATTTCCTCTACATATTACAAATTCATGATGCATTTCATAGACACAATCTCCATTTTCCATCACATCATTATTTCTTGCATTTGAAAAATCCAAAAATAAAAGTTCCATACATACATTACATTTCCACATCATTTGCAAACACATTACAAGCATTTCAAATATCCCATTGCATATTTTCATTAATCACATCATAGGTCATCCACCTGCATGACATCATTAGTACGCATCATAAATCATCCTGCATATCATGTTAGTCATCAAATCATTAACATGCATATCAAAATCCATAACCAATACATATCCATATCATCATCACATCAAACACACACATCGCCGCTGCATATCATCGCTCATCAAAAATAAATACAAATGTCCAATGTTCAATGAAACTGACAAGTCTAGAGAGATACAAAAGATATGATAAAAAACAATGTACATGCTCCAAAAATGATATACATGTGTGAAATGCATCAATAATACTGCAACAATCAAAATCACATGTCAAGGCTAGCTGGTTGAGGCCCCTGATGGAGATGGTCTAGTGGATGGTGGTCTACCACTGCTCCCTGCATCGGGATCTCGTCGAGGCCCTGTGACCCCTCTGCTTTGTGTCATCATCCGGGATCTGCTCCTAGTCCTGTTGTGGTACCGTGGGTAAGGCTCTCTGCAGTCAGGAGGACACAACTCCTCATACCTAACCCGATAATACTCAGCCTCCCTGGCAATCTCAAATCCCTCTGAAATAGCCTCTCATAGGGATGCACTCTCCATAGTGCCCATGAGTCTTTGAGCAACACCCACTGCCTTTGTTTTCCTCCGTCTACAGGAGTCCCTCTCTGCTATCAACTGGGCTACTTGTGGGTCTGGGGCAGGAGGAGGTACTTGTGCCTATACATGTGCCTATGCATGTGCCTGCACAAGTTGTGCCTGTAACTGCACTGCAACACTCTGAGCCTAAGCCAACTGGCTCTGCAACTGTGCCTGTTGATCCTAAAGCGTCTAAACCTGGACCTGCAGAGTATCTATCTATGCCTATTGTGACATAGAAGCGACCCTAATCATTGTCCTTTGTCCAATACCAGTCATCGACCTCCGCATAATTTGGACACTGCCCAAAAATTTTGGCCTTGGTCTCACTGGCCTCTGCTCCCCACCTCTGCCATCTTCGTCATCATCCCCATCGCCATCATCTGAACTCTCCTCATCTTCGCTCTCCTCCTCATCTCCACTATCCTCCTCCTCTCCTCCCCCAACTACTTGCTCACCACCTACTACATCCTCATGTCTCCTATCTCCTGGTTGTGCCACCAAAATGGGCACCGGCTCATCTGGACATGTGAGTCGCAGAAATGGGTGTGTGTGAAAATAAACTGAGTACTCATCAGACATACCCGAATCAACAATATCTAGCCTATCATCCCATGCCTTGGGCTATAAAGCAGTATACTCTATATATGCAACCTGATATGAAATGAAAGGCCCCCATCCAAGCTCATCCTTGCACCGCACATAGTGTGCAACTCCCTAAGGCATCCCCTATGTGAATCCAAATTGTCTCTGCACTCGCAAGGCCAAAAATCTCTCTATAATGAATGGGGTCCGACCTATCAGAAATTGGGGTATACATACAAAAGGTAGCTCCAAAGGTTGTATCCCATGCCTCACAATCTATATATGGCCTCCATATCACTGAATCCATGTCATCTAGGCTCTGTCTCCAGTAATCCAACTTTCACAGCTTGGGCTGGACAAGTGCAATAGAATATGCATACACATATGGCCTACCTGGTGGCCTCGCTCTAGGACACAGTGGTCTCGTAACAGCAATATGCTCCCATGCCCAGATTTGGAGCAATGTAACACCGCAAGACAAACTCGTTGAACCTTTGTACACCACCTAGTGCAAGTCATGATATAAATGAGCCAACATGCAGCTCCCCCAAGCATATCTTTGTGGTTGAACTATCATCTACTCAATAATCCTCCCCCACCCAATTGATAGTCCCTTTGACCGACGGTCCGAACAAAGGAAAACTCCAATAAATGCATCCAATACAATAGGTAAGGCCGGATATCCCCTAAAATCTACCCATGGCACCCAGTACCCTGCTATCTATGCATCCCCAAACACTTTCTACAGTGCGTCTATCCCACCTAGCTCCTTGTGATCATAAAACACAAGGGCGCCTACCACTGGAATACGCAAGATCCTATATACGTCCTCAAGGGTAATAGACATCTCACCCGTCGGCAAATGGAAGGTATTATGCTTCGAATGCCATCTCTCTGCTAGTGTGGTCAACAATCCCCTGTTGACCCGAATAGGAGGCATAGACAGCAAAGGTCCCAACCCACACACTACTATCAACTAGACATCTGCAGGTGTAAGCTCTGGTATCCGATTCCACCCCGCAGGGTGGTGCTCTCTAATCTGGAGGTTTTTAAAAACCTCCTATTTTTGGTCATCACAAAGACAATCAATCAGACTCATATCAGTGACACATATCAGACTCATACTAGCAACCCATATCAAGTGTTCTATCTAAGTGACTCATATTAGAAAATCAATGCAAAATCTATCAAATCAATCTACTCTATCATCATTTACTCTTTGTTTTCTTTTTCAGGAAAGAAAATTTATCAACAATCACATCATTATCCTATTTGTACTTCAGTCACGAATACAAATATGTTTTCAATCACATCATCTACTATTTGTTTTTCTATCGCATAAAGGAAATTTATCAGAGGTTATATCAATCATTATACTCTTTGGAAACAAATTTATCAGCTATCTACTCTTTTGTTTCTATTTTGGGAAACAAAGTTATCAATTCATAATTTATCATATTTTCTATCACTTCTATCCAAATCAACATGATGACAAGACAATTCATCTATCTATTGACCAAAGAAGCAATATACATCAACATTTTTCATCAACAGGGGCATTTTGTTTAAATTTCCTAGATGTGCTAATCTACGGCCTCTATGCGCTAAAACACTAGATGCGCTAAAGTTTCCCCCCGATGCACTAAAACTCGGATGCGCTATTCTGTGCCCTGAAAGCGCTAAAACAATTCCTCTATGTGCCATTTCCCTATATGCGCTAAATCAGCAACCGAATGTGCCATTTCATCTACTCGAAGCGCTAAAACCCTAAAAGTGCTAATATGTTTCCTATATGCGCTAAAGTACCTAATTCCTATCGGCATCCTATAAGCGCTATTCTACGTATCGTATGCGCTAAACTGGCTTTTTCCCACTAAAGCTAAATTATTTCCTATATGCTCTACGAAAATTTTTGAAAGCGCTAATCTATTCCCTAAAAGCGCTAAAACGGCCTGCTAAAATCCTAAACCCACGTAAAAACATCAACAAATCAACTACAAACAAAAAATTTCAAAGCAAAGTGGGTTGAATCGACTCATCGGTGGTCCATATGCAACTGGTCTCTAGTATCGGTGGGCCCACTCGAATCTATGTCTGTGATATGGAATCTCCATCTCGCCAAGTCACCGTCAGAGCACAAAATCACTAAAGTCAAAAGGTGAAAATAACTTGCCCTTTTTCCTATTTTACCTTTTAAAGGTCAAACAAGGAGGCTTTTTGTGGCATGTTATTTTTATTTTTATCTTTTTATCTCACTTTGACCTTATTTTTCAAACTAGGGCATCTTTCTACATCATTTTTCGAGAGCTAAATCATTGAATCAACATCAAGATTCAAATTTCATCATCAAATCAAATTTTTCAAAAATTATCAAAACTCATCATCATCAGTGACTTACCTCCCAAGGGGGCATCATCAGTATCAACCGCATATCAGATTCAAATCAAAAGGCATATCAGACACGTTTTTTTTCGATCAGGGGCAAAATCAAACACAGAAAAATTTCAAAAGTAGGAATATTTTCTTTGAAGCAATGTGTTTCACACATCACTTCAAAGAGGGGAAAAATGTATATGCATAAAATTGGTCATGTCTAATCCTGACATTTAATTAAATATTTACTATTTAATTAATTTCTCTAAAGTCCTCTACATATGATTAAATTTAATTTATTTAATTATATTGTTCATTCACTTTATTCTTCCACCTTAATTAAATAAATTTGCTTTATTTAGTTATTTCACATTCATATGTCTACTTGATTAATTAAATAAATACTCTTTATTTATTTTAATTAATTATCAATTTTTGAATTTAATTAAGTCTTTTGATTTAATTAATTAAATATTTCTTTTCAAATCTTTCTTCTAATTAATTAAATATTTTATTTAATTAATTTCATCCACATGTCATTTCTTAACAATTTAATTAAATATCTTTATTTAATTAAATATCTTTCATATCTTTTCAAATCATAATTAAATATTTTATTTAATTATGAAATCCTCCATTATTCTCCAAATCTTAATTGAATATTTTATTTAATTAATAAAATCTTCCATGTCACCAATAAATGAATAATTGAATTTAATAATTCATTATTTATCTTCAAAATCTTTCCAAAATCTCATAAAAAGATGATTTTTACAATTCATCTTTATCATCTCATCTTATCTCTTACACGAAAAAGGAAACAAATCCTGCTTTCTATTTTCTTCTATTTTTCTCTCCAGTCTCATCCATCTTCGATCGTCCGATCTACAAGGAATTTTCACAGCCGTTGATCACATCAACCAATCAGAATCTTTTGAAAACTCTATAAATATCCCTGCGAATCCAAGCATTGGTTACCTACAACTTACAACACACACGCATTAGAACTTAATTGCATTCTAGCATTCTAGCATTCTAGCATTGTCTTTATCATCTTTAGCTTTCATAATCTCGTAATCTTTCACTTTAGCAATCATGTTTAGTATCAGCATAATCATATCTTAGCACAGCATTGCATGCATTCATATTCAATCTCGTTCTCTAGGAAGACCATTTGTTGAGCCTAGCACACAATCTAAGAGCAAGCTGGAATAGACAAAAACACTGGAGATAGAGGACGATAGGACGACATCAACGACAAAATACCGAGTTTGCATTCCTTTGTATTTGATTTTTTGTTTTTGATATAATGTCTTATCGGTGTGTTTGAATTGTTTTAATTTACATTTGTTATTTATTGCACACATAAAAATCACACACACAAAGTAGTTACAAGGGATATAGGAACATGTTCCTATGTTTATTCAAGAGCATATTAACGAGAAGTCTTTAATCATTGTTGAACCATTATTGTGCCAGGTCAAAGTGGCATGTCATTATTAGGGAACCAAAGAGTAGTTTTGATGTTGCTATTTTGAGGATGGACAAACTCGAGAACATGGTTTACTAGCATTTCACCCTGGGAGTAAAGCAAATGATTTACTGGTGTAACAAGATTGGATGTTTTACATTTCAATTATAGTAGTTACTAGAAGAAATGTTGAGATGGCATGGGAATGGTGTGGGCAATTGTATCAAACTATCTAATTAAAATGGAACAGTCAAAGAGGTTTATGACCAACAAAGACAGTTATAAAAAAATGTCACTATCATGTGCTCATCTAAGAGAATGAAGATACTTGCCATGTCATATTAGAAAACATCATATTTGAAAAGGTCAAACAACCTCATTCCTCTACGCCTTGTTGAAGGAATTGTTGAGTTTTTGAGGGAGTCAAAACATGGAAGTATGTTTTCAGCACCAAGTGGAGTTTTAGTAAAGCAAGAGGAAAGATTCTTTAGCTCTTTAAGTTTGTCCTAATTTTCCTCCAATGTAGGATAGACAAAAAGGAAGTTAGACTCATTTTGAAAGAAATTCTTTTCACTTTTGGAAAAGCAGTGTAAGCTGCAACAAGCTTCTTTCTATCTTTCTGTGTATTGTAACTCAAATGATTAGTTTTCTTGCTCATTTTGGAGCTATGTATTGTAACCTTGGAGGTTCTTTCTAGCAAATAATAGGCATTGTAACTTATTTCAGATATGTATGTTGTTTGTAAGCATTTTTTGATCAATAAAATAAGTTGTTTTTACCTTCTCAAAACTGTTTCATTGTACAAGCTTCAAAATGGTTGATGCAATCTTGTGGTGATGCTTCTCCCCCTTGATTTTTTTCCCATTTTCATTGCCTTTATGTAGAAATATGTACTTTTGCAGGTCATTACTTGTGTTTAACCAGCTAGGAGCAAAGTTTAAGTTGTGAAAGTATTTATATTTCCTTTTAAATGTTATCCTAGTTATCAAACCTAGTAATGAAATACTTATGCAATAGACATGTGAATTTTTAGGCTACGTATGTCAAAGCTTAATTTGTTGATCATATTATGTTCATTTAAACAAGTGTAAGTCAAAATTCATTTGGTGTATCACCTTATAATCTTAGGTTTTCAGTTTCATGTCAATTCCTATCTCTTTCCTTTGCAAGCAACAGTAGGTATTTTAGTTTAGCTGATAGTTCCAAGGGAACAAACCCTCTCTGGAGGTTCCTTTTCATCATAGGTGACCCACAAACCTAAAAAGGATCCCATGTTTTACCAATAGGCTAAGTTCTGAAATTTAGCAAGGCCATGATATTGAGTGATAACACTTCTAATTGTTTAATTCTATACAGGCTTCTTGAAGTTCTTTATTTGTATTCCTTGCTTCCAATAAAAATTCCTCTTCTCCAAAAAATGTTCTTCTCTTACCTCCTCTACACACATAAACTCTTCTGATGTAGGGCTCTTTCTTATTTTTAGTGTGACCGACAAACTTAGTATGGGTTGACTACACATGATCCATGAGGATTCGAAGTATATTCAAGCCACTAAACATCGGTCCAATAAGATCATTCAATGCAAAACTAAACTAAGAATCTATTAAAAATATCATATTAAAATACGAAAGCTTCATAAACACCTATTCTAATCCATTGAAACTTATCCTATTGGGGGAGTGGTGTCGCATTGATGTGGAGTTTCCCAATCCCATGGATAATGAGCTTGTTTCGATCGATTCTATTGAAGAAAATCGATGAAACCAATGAGAGATGTGTATGAAAACATGATTTGAAACTATTTTACCATGATGAAAGCTATTTTAACATGATCTATTCTAAGATGATCGATATGGGTGTATGAAAAGCTATTCTAAATTAAGTTTAAGCTAAAAAAAGATTAAAAACCCAACTAAAATATTCTAAATGTATGCACCTATGTTACCATGGAAACCATTAATGGAAGCTAAGATAATGATGCAAGTAAATTAAGCTAAAAGGATGCTAAATGAGTGCTAAATATGAGTGCAAGTGAAGGTGATTTTAACAACATAAGTTTTCTCTTAAAAGATGGATCCATTTGTCTCTAAATAGTGACCTATTTATGTGAGGACAAATGAGAAATGAAGGGCTAAGATTGAAAAATTTAATCAACGGTTAATATGTAAGGAAGATGGAGGCATGGATCATGGATTCCCATCAAGGGTTGAGGATGCAAGATGATATTTAATCCAGGGCTTACATTCATCCAAACAAGCACACTTTCAAAACTTGCACAAGAAGTCTTGTTGAAAGTTTGTTATGAAAAAAGGGAATATTCCTTTTTTTCAAATGAGTGAAGAAAGAGAATATTCTCATGGGTGAGGAAAATTAGATATTTAGTTAATTAAAACCAAATTAAATTTTGTAAAGGAATATTCCATGGGAATATTCCCTTTTTGGAGGAATGTGCAAAGGAGGAAATATTCCCTTGAAATATTCCCTTGTAAGTGGGGGGATTAGTTTTAATTAGTACTATGATAATTAAATAAAGTTTCAATTATGCGAATTAGGGGAATTAAATGATATTCATTAAATAAATCATTTAATGAAAAAAGGGGGGATGTGATATGATATTTAATTAAATAACTTAGGGTTATTTAATTAAATAAGAGGACTTTAGGGCATTAAATTAAGTAATTTGATTTATTCAATTTAATAGGACGAAATGTTAGCATGAAAGGGGGTGAATTAACTTAATTAGATCAATCAGGTTAATATATGAAAATGATGCAATTAATTAAATAGCTAGGCTAATTTGATCAATTTAAGTGAAAAGAGGATGGATTTTAGGACAAAATGGTGTTAATATATCTTATTTGAGTGCATGATATCATTCAAGAAATTTTTAAGTGTCTACATTTTACCCCTCTTTGAAGTGAGGTACCTATTATGTTGGTTCAAAGATTGACGCTTTCCAGATCAAAAATTGTTGCTCAAATCAAAAAATATATATTTTAAATTTTTGGATGCCCCATTGTTGCCCTAGCAGAAGGAAAATAAGTTGGTTCCCTGCCCCCTCAAGAAATCGGGCAAAAATTTTGAATTTTGGGTTGATTTCTTGACAAAGGTTAAATATAGATGTAGGTGCTAAAATAGGCCCTAGGATGCCAAAAATGGCCTCAAAAACACAAAAAATGGCTCAAAATAGGTTGCACAGGGTGGAAATTGGTAAAATAGGTCAAAACCCTAGCTTTTGACTCAAATTAGGGCAAAAAACCCTAATTTTTAGGCTTAAATAGGTGATGAAGGGTCACTTTCAAGTCATTTGTGCATTCACACTTGATAGATTTGTTGCATTTTGAGCTCTGAACTCCTGAAAAAATGGCACAACGAGTGCTCCCGCAACACATTTTTTACTAGGTTCGAGAGTACTAGAGGCCTCTAGGCGTAGGACCAGCGGTACACAATCTGAAACTTTCCTTGCATTTTGACTTTTTAGTGCATTTATTATGCTTTGAAATTTGGATTAGGGCAATGCCGCTATATTGTGATGCTATTTTGAGAATTGACAACACTTTTCACCTTTTTAGCAATGCCATTGTAATGAGCGACCCACTTTGCGATTTAGAATTAGGGTTTCCATATTTCAAATGGCGACGTGGGCGTAAATAGTGACACACACCCTTGATTTGCAATTTAGAATTAGGGTTTCCAAATGTCAAATTGTGACACACGTGTAAATAACGATGCTAGTAGCAATTTAGAATTTGAATATATATAGCATCGATGTTTGGAATTTCGACTATGGTGACACCTTTGTAAATATTGATGCCTTTATCATTTTGTGAGATAAAAACTCCAAACTTTAGCCAATTTTAGAAAAATTTGATGTTGTGTGCTTCGTGGGTGCAGGAGGTTATCTAGCCTTTGATGTCTCACAAGCACCAGCCTACCATTCTATCCAGACTTGATGATTTATCTGAGCTTAAATAGGAGCACCTTGGAGAGATTGAATTGTGGTACGTCGCCTACATGCCCACTATGCGGACCCACCTGGCTATGATGACAATGCTATGAGAGTGATGTCATAGTGAGACCTCATCGTTCCACTTACCCACCGGTGAGGTGACAATCATACTAGAGGATGTATGGCAGATTTTGCGATTGCCCATACATGGACAACAGGTGATCTATGATAGCAGTGCAGGATATGATGCTTTCCATGAGGTTCTTGAATAGGAGGCCATTGTCTTGGTCAACTCACAGATTGACCTCAAGATGTACAAAGGTCATGTGTCAACTTTCAGATTGATCATTGCTATAGTGATTTTGGGGTTGGTTGCTCCAAACCGATGGAGTAGAGGGTTCAGCCCTGGATGGGAGTTGGCTTGGCATAGGATGCTTTTCAAAAGGACCCAGTATACATGGGGGCCAGTGATATTGGCCTCCCTTTATCATGATATGCATGACTTTTTGTATTGCGATGACAAGGCTATGGTACAAGGGTCACTTTATTACATATATGGGCATGGGAGCACATTGTCGTGCTCCGACCAATTTTCCACATGGCCAATGTGGAGCCAGATGATTCAATCATCTGGAGGTACAAAGGAGCGATCACTCTACAATACAAAGGGCAGCTCAACATACCTTACTAGAGGAGAGTGATTGATGAGATGACAGTATTTTCATGGCATCCATGGCTATAGATGTCGGCCTGGTATGATGACGTACAACAACTATTCTTTGTTCGAAAAACTCGTTATATGCAAGGTCATGAGCACACCATGATCGAGAGGTACCTGCTAGATAGAGTAGCCAAATAGTTTGGCAAAAGGTAGGATAGGCTCGATGATCAGTACACTACCATTTTTGTGAGATCAACTCGAGAGGTGACTTGGGGACACACTATACTGGCCCACAAGGTTGTTGAGGGTTTTAGACAATTGGTTGCCAGGCCATGGGACTATGAATAGGTGCAGGATGATGCTCAAATGACACTTACATACAATGCTTGGTTTGTACCCCCTCCCTGACTTATAGATCCAATAGGTACATACCTCCATGTGTGAGGATGAGAGGGAGGGGCATAGGTAGAGGACAAGGCTAGCAGCAAGATGGGAAAGGCCGAGAATAGGGCAGAGGATAGATGGCCAAGATGTCCAACAACATGATTCACAAGTCCAAGGTGCACCTTTACCACCACCCCCACTACATCAGCAGCAACAACAACATTTTGTACAACCACCACCATCAGGGCTAGATCCCCATGATGTTTAGATACAAAAGTTGTAGGTTGTGACGGCTGAGCGAGATCAGGCTTGACAGTAGGTTCTAACGCTGACAGATGAGAGAGACCAGGCCCAACAATAGAGAGATCATGAGAGACAACTTAGGTAGACATATGATGTATAGTTGGCACAGGAGGTTGGCTGATGACGTCAGTTAGAGGTTGTGCTTAGTAGTAGTCTCAACAGGATCAGGGGCTAGTGGGCCAGACAATGTTAGTGTAGTTGTACAGGATAGCAAGGGAGGAGGTGGCATACTAGCAGACTTTGTATTACAGAGATGTCCCTCCATGCCATAGGAAGCCTTATTTTAAGCATTGGAGCCAGGTGTACTTGAGTACATCCACCTTAGTTAGGCAGCTAGATTAGCTAGGACATGGTGACAGAGCCAGTGGGGGATAGACCTCCTTTGATTTTTTTGCAGACACCTTTTTGTATAACCTGATTACTTATACAAAGATACACTCATAGGCTCATTTTTGATAGCCTCATGTACATTGTACATTTTGATTGATATACATACACATCAATTCAGATATTGTACCATGACAGTCATTTTTTGATATATATATATAAACAAGATGATACAGATTCATGATATGATGTGCCTTTATTTTATGCTTTATGAATGTATGGATGCATATGATGTGATGTTATGTTTGTGTTATACTATGTATGGAAGCAATGCAATGCAATGGATGTGTTATATTATTTTTCAATACCTTTCTATGATGTATTATAGTATGGATGCTATGATGTGATATGCTTATGCAGATGATATGATATGCAGGATGTCTGGATGGATGCATTTCTTTTCATGTACTTTTCTATGCAATTTATGATGTGATGATGTATGCATGTATGGATATGGATGATGCTTATAGTATGAATGTTATGAATTTTTATTATGGATGAGATGAATGATAGTGTAATGTATTAAGATGCTTAGAATAACAAATCTATATTATTCAAAGCAACTTAAATGATAATGATGATGCAATGGATTACATTTTCCATTATTATGATATGTTGTGATAATGCAAGATGTATGTATCCTAATGATTTTTTTGATGCAAGATGGATGTATGATGATATTTTTGTTGACTGTCATGAAACCAAGTTAGCGTGGAAAAAAGATAGAAGAAATAAGATGAATGATTTGACCATCGATTTTGAAGATTTTCCAACAAGTCCTTGATCCACCGTGACTTTATTAGAGATGTTGATGAGATATGATGATGATGATTTGCTCATATCTTGGGATTAGGATTTTTCATCATTCCTTATTTTTTATATAACACATAGACATGATGCATCATGGTATTGATAACCAGGACGACGTTTTATCTAGTGTAATGGACTTTGACTCTACAAACAGATAGGAGAGTTCTTGTTCACATCTTGACATACGAAAGCCTCGTTGGAATGTAGTTTAGAATTTTAGAGTATATCATACCAAAGCATACGCAATAATCAACAATCTACTCCAAACAACTTCCCTACACACAACTAAGCAAGTATGCACCAAGATTATTTTACAAGAATACCCACAAGCATAGAAAATGAAAGATAATGATTGATGCCCCATTCCTTTCTCTCTAAATCATTGAGACATCATCGAGAGGTCTTCGAAATGGGTCAATAAGATGAATCATAAGTAAAGATCATAGATAAATAGTTAGTGTTATTTATATCTCTTGCCAGTTTAAATATAGCTAAGGTAATTGTTGATGTTGATGTCCATCGCAGGAAGGATTCATCCTAAGACATGTTGATCAAATGTTTTGATTAGGATGAGGGGTGTGATAAGCCGATGATACAAACTCTATTGACTCGTTTACCTATGACTTAGACTTTAGATTTTGACACTTTATGTTTTCATTTTACAACTTGCTATACTTGCTTTCTAGTTGTTTTGCCAAAGGTTGAAGATGACGATTGATTTATTGTGGGTGAAGGTTTATTGTGGGTGAAAGCAAAATGGGATGAATGGTTTTGGATTTTTTGAATATTTCAATGTTTTTGACATTTTTTGAAAATGTTTTGGGGTTGTTTTAGGTCTTTTGAAAGTTTATGTGAATGTTTATACTTTTTTCAATTATTTGAGGTTGTTTAGGGTTTTCTAAGTTTTTCCAATGTTTTGGGATATTATGATTTTCAAATGTTGTTGGATTATTCAATTTTCAAATGTTTAGGGGTTTTCCAATATTTGAACATTTAAGGATTTTTCCAAGTTTTCTGACCAAGAACCTAACCTAAAAGACTATCCTAGGGGCCTCGGGGGCTGATCAAAGATGAGCCTTTCCTACGTTATACACACAAAGACCATGTAGTTTGAATGACTTGACTTATTTACAATGAGAATTGAACAGTTGATGGAATGTCAGTTTATTATGGTAGACTCCTAAAGACTTCCCTAGGGTGTCTCGGGGGCACATCAATGATGGCCTTACCTACGTTCAAGCTCAGAGACCCGTACTTCGACATGGTACTATTTTTTGGAATTTTTGATGTTTTGATCTTTTTAAGGATTTTAATATGTTTTGGATTTTGAATTTACAAATTTTCAAATGTTTTTCGATTTTTGCTATACAATATTTTGGATGTTTTTGGATTTTTAGCTGTATAGGATTTTGGATGTTTTTGGATTTTTAGTTGTACAAGATTTTGGATGTTTTTGAATTTTAGTTGTATAGAATTTTGATGTTTTTTGGATTTTCTGAATTTACAAGTGTTTTTGGATTTTGATGAGGTTTTATGATTTTTTTTGGGATTTTCAATGAGATTTCCAATAAGCTTAAGATATACAAGAACCCAATGTGATCCATAACAAATTTCCCCCAGTGTTATACAATAGACTACCTCAATATAGGCAGGACAAACTAACCTTAGAAATATCTCAAGTAGTACTAAAGGGGATACGATACTTCACAATATCAAGCTATGATACAGATGCGGATGGGTGATGGAATAAACAGGATGGATTATGCAGTGGATGCAATGCAAAGAATGATAGGATGAATAGCCAAAGAATAGATGGAGGTGCTTTATTTATGCAAGGCACTTGTTTTCTAAGTTTTCACCAAGGTACTTGCCCAAAGTACCACCAAAGTGGTTTTCACTAGAGGATGATTGTTTTTATTTACTTTTTTCAATCCTTTTTCTTTTTTTTTGGAAATTTTATCATTTTTTGATTTTTTTGTATTTCCAGATTTACACCCTTCAAGCCTAGGAATAAAATTTTTTAAGGTGCAATCTATTGGTTGGTTCCTACAAGGGTTCACCTTTAGGAATTGATAATTGATATGCTCCTGATCCATAGCTTTCTATGATGACAAAGGGACCTAACCAATTAGGCTCAACCTTTCCTTTACTATCCTAATTTGGAAGATTTTTCTAATTCTGCTTTAGGACAAGATCCCCTACCTGGAAAGACCGACACTTGATCTTCTTGTTATAACTCCATTTCAGTTGGTTTTTGTATACTTGTAAGTGATTAATAGCATCAAGATGATGCTCATCCAATAATTATGTCTCATTTATCCAAGATACTTTGTACTCTTCATCAGTGATCATATTCTATAGTGACACTCGCAGTGAAGGTAGCTCAACCTCAATAGGGAGGATGGATTTTGATCCATAGTCCAAGGAGAATGGGGTTGCACTTGTAGGAATCTAGATACTAGTTCGATAGGCCCAAAAGGTGAGATTTAATTGTAGATTCCAGTCACGGCCAACTTCATTGACCATTTTTTTTAGGATTTTCAGAATGGTCTTGTTTGTAGCCTTAGATTGACTATTACTCTGGGGATAATACAGGGTAGAGAATCAATATTGGATGTTGAATATTTGACATAGCTCTTTCACATCCTGATTCTTGAAGGGTGTTTCATTATCTGAGATAAGGTTTTTTGGAACACCATAACGACAGATAAGGTAATTTAAGATAAACTTGGCAATTTGCTTCCCTATTATGTAAGTCATAGAAATGGCTTCAACCCACTTGGTAAAGTACTCAATGGCTATTATGATGAACTTGTGGCCATTAGATGAGGTGGAATTAATTTTTCCTATGAGGTTAAGTCCCCACTATGAGAAAGGCCAAGGTGTGATCATTAGTTGCAACTCCTGAGCTGGAGCATGAATAAGATCTCCATGTTGTTGACACCAAACACACTTTTGTACATATTGATGGGATTCTCTTTCCATGTTTGGACAATAGTAACCTGTCCACAAAAATTTCTAAGCTAAATTCATACCACTAGTATAGGAACCGCATATTCCATCGTGTACTTATATTAAGGCGATCAAAGATTCTTCTTGGTTAAGGCATCATAGTAATGTTCCCTCGATACTTTTCTGATATAAGGTATCACCTAGGATCACAAATCAGGATGCCTTTTGAACAAAGGTCTTTTTAAGGTTGGAGATGATATCAGATGGGAGGGTTCCTCTTCTAAGGTAGGAGAATATATCATGATACCATGGGGATCCAGGACCAACGATGATACACACAAATTCAAATTCAGGGATTTCAAAAGTTGGTATGAGAAGTTATTCTACCAATAATTTGCATTGAAGGACATTGTGTGGCATGTCTAACAATGATCCAATTGTTTCCATAGCGTTTGATGCTCAATTGTTCATGGGAGGAATCTACTCAAAAGTTATATCAATAAAAAGGTCCTTGAGATTTTCTACCATATTCTTGTAAGGAGTAAGCTTAACATCCTTAGTTTGGTAGTCGTCAATGACTTGGTTGATAACCAGTTGTGAGTCGCCACAAAATTTCAACTCTTGTATCTGCCATTAAACTGCTATCCTTATACCTGTGATTAGGGCTTCAGACTTAGCAATTTTGATAGTACACGGAAATGATAACCTATATGAATTTGGAATACAATCACCTTGAGGGGTGATAAAAATAATACCCACCCCTGATCCATGTTGGATGAAGGATCCATCAAAATGCATTTCCCATTGATTTGTTAGATTGAAAAGGAACACTGATTCATCAAGAAATTCAAATATCAAAGGGTTCTCTACATAGATAGGTTATTTTTTTAGTTGGTTTGCAATCACTCACCCTTTGATTTCCTTGCACTCCACATACTCTATGTCAAATTCAATCAAGATCATTACCCATTTGGCCATTCTCCCAGTAAGAGTTTCTTTGGATAACAGATATTTCAATGGGTCGATTTTTGCAATAAGCTTGGTTTGATGTGATGTCAAGTAATGTCTAAAATTTTGTGAAGCAAAAACAACTTCTAGGCATGCCTCCTGAATGGAGGAATAGTTCATTTCATATCCTACCAAGGTCCTATTGATGTAATAGATAGCTCTTTCCTTTCAATTTTCATCATGTTATGCAAGAAGATCACCTAATGTTGTTGATGTTATTGAGATATACAGGATCAATGGCTTGTTTGGTATTGGTGGCATGAGCACTGAAGGTGTCAATAGGTAGTCCTTGATCTGTTGGAAAGATTTATCACATTTCTCATCCCACTTGTAAGTTATTCCTTTATGGAGAAGGTGCAAGAAAGGGTGGATCCTATCTGATAACTATGCTATGAACCTTCTGATGGACTGCAAAGTTCCTTGTAACCCTCTCATCTACTTTAATGTTTGTGGTGGCTCCATGTCTAGAATGACTTTCCCTTTTGTTGGATCAATTTCTATCCCTCTCTATGATATGATTTAGCCAAGAATTTTCCCTGATGTAACCCCAAAGACACTTTTTTGGATTCAGTCGTACCTTGTATTCTTCAAGTCTGTTGAAGATAGGTCTTAAGACTTCTAAGTGCTCACTCCTTTTCCTTGATTTTTCCAAAATATCATCCACATAATCTTCGATTGTTTTGTAGATCATTTCGTGAAATATGAGGGTCATTTCTCTTTGATAGGTTTCTCCTATGTTCTTCAGCCCAAATGGCATCATGTTCCAACAATAGGTTCCCCATGGAAAAGTGAATGTAGTTTTGTGTTGATCCTCCTTGGTGATCATGATTTGATTATAGCCTGAGAAACCATCCATGAGTGACAACATTTCATGCCCATCTATTAAATCTATGATGATGTCAATGTTAGGAAGAGGGAAATCATCCTTCGAGCATACCTTGTTTAAGTCTCTAAAATCCGTGCATATTTTGATGCCCCCAATGGGTTTGGAGATGAGTACCAGGTTGGAAACCCACTCAGGATAATCTATTGGTTGGATGAATCCAATGTCAAGAAGCTTTTATAACTCAAGTTTCACCAAGAGTGCTATCTGAGGGTGCATCTTCCTTAATTTCTACTTCACTGGTTTGGCTTCAAGATAGACTGCTAAGTGATGCACAACCACTTCTTGATTGAGCCTTGGCATATTTGTGTATGACCATGCAAAGTTAGCTCTTAGCTCTTTTAGGAATGTTGATAGGTTTCTATGTTCTTCATCCAACAAGGATTCATCATATAAGGTTATCTTGGGTGCTTCTTCTATTCCCACATTGACTGGAGTGGTCGTTTTTGCTAGAACTATTGAATTCTCTGGATGCATTGCACTAAGGGGGAGATTTAATCCCTCATCCTTGGGTTCCTCAAAGAGGTTTTCACCTTTGGATGCATCCTTTTTTTTTAACTATTTTAGGATCAGAAAGTGCCACAGTGTGGTTTTCACTCAAAGATCTACATGTTATTTGCATGTTTTCCATTTTGTGACTGAAGGATTCAATCATCTCCCCATAATACACCCATGTTTCTAGCTCTATATCAAAGAAAAAATTGTGATCTCCCCATGGTAAGTTTCCGTAGAGTCCCATGAATTATGAGATTGCTTCATCATTTTCAAATAAATCTAGAATCAGTGGTCCTCATTGGTCCAAGTCAATGTGTTGTGGGTATACTAGGTGTATTTGAGTTGGCTAATCACTTGAGGTGAAGGATGTTGTGGATATAATGAAGAGGTATTTATTCTCAAATAGCTCAGCAACATCAAGGGGAAGTCATCTAGGGTAGTATCACACGATGTTGGTAACTGAGAGGAAGCCATGACCCGTTTAGCGGAAGTACCTTTGCCAAGAAGGGTAACCTTGCTAGTAGTACATCCTAAGCTGAGATTCTTTGGGGGTTTCTTAGGAATGATGGTCTCTAGAAAACCATTTCCATTTTTCCCTAGTTTCTCATTCTTTTTGCAGCCCCACCCCTTCATTAGCTGCAAGCCTTTGTTGTCATCTTCCATGGGAAGAGCAGGGATGGGTCGTTCATCTTGATATAGTAGTTTGGAGAAATCCTCCTCATTGATATCTTGTTTGTTAAAATCCCCCCACTTGGTGAAGGTGGTAGTTTCCATCTTGATTGTTTCAGGAACTTTGTTGCTAGATGTGGGTTTCCCATGAGATTTGGGAGAAAGAGGTAGCTCCCCCAACACAAAAGTATCATTTTTTAGTTTATAGTTGCTCCAACCATCATCCTAGATCACTTCTTTGATGTCGGGAATGTTTTGGACAATCGGTGTTTTTGTTTCTAAGGTAGATGCAAGGGATGATGGGTCAACAAATGAGGAAGATGGTGTAGGCCCTTCATCATTCTTGGGTATTTGGGGAATCTTATAAAACTTGGCCTCAAGGTTCTTGCAGTAGTAAAAAGGCTCAATATCTCCATGGATGGTAACTCCTCTTCGCTCAAAAGGAAACTTTACACATTGATTATAGGTCGAAGCTACTAATGTTAGGGCATGGATCCATGGTCGGCCAAGGAGGATGTTGTAGGGGAGATCAAGGTCTAACACTTGGAATGTAGTTTCTACAATGGCAGGTCCTACTTGGATGGGTAGTGCAATGATGCCTTACGATACCTACTCTTGATCATCATATGCTCTGATAGTGGTAATCTTTGCTTTCTCAATAGTATCCTCTTAATATCCCAAGTTTTTGATCAACTAAAGGATGCAAATGTTTAGACCAGCACCTCCATCTACTAAGACTCTTTTAACCTTGTTCTTATGAATAATGACCTCAAGGTGTGAAGCACGGTTATGAGATGGTTGCGAAGGTAGGTCTTTTTTTGAGAAGGTGAGAAGATGATTAGTGATATGCCCTACCATAGCTTGAAATTGTTTCACATCAATATCCTCGGGGATGGATGATGAAGATAAAGTTTTCTTTAAGATTTCCCTATGTGCGGGGGATAGCCTCAATAATTCTAAGATGGAAATCTATGTAGGGGTCTTCTTAAGCTAATCTAGGATATTGTACTTGCTATGGTTTGATTTTGGAAAAGTATGTTGTGCCCTATATTGAGATGGTGACCTTGCCACATCATGTGGTGACTCCATACTCTGTACTAGGTCCTTTGATGGTGACAATGGTGATGTAACTATCACAAGAAGCGATCACATTGGAATAGGTATGTTGCATGTTTGTGTAATCCTTAGCTTGTCCAGTGTTGTTTCCTTTGCTATGATTTGGCATAGGGTTCTTGTATATCTTAATATCCTATTTTCTGGATGGTACCTCAATAGATATGGCTTCGCCCTCTATAAGATATTGGATAATATTATTGAGCCTAATGCAGTTCGAGGTTTTGTGTCCTTTGAATTTATGAAAGTCACAAAGATTATTTTTGTTGTACTAGGGTGGTTTACCTTGTGGTTCTTCGTAGTTTTCAAAATTGGGAAGCAATATCAGGTTTGAATCTACCAATTTCTTCATGATGGTTTCAATAGGCTCCAAAAATTATTTGTATTTGCATTTCAGATAGTTGTTCCTGTTAGGGGTTTGTATTTGTTGCATTTCAATGTTGTTTATTTGATTGTTTTGTGATGGTGTTGTTTGTTTCACAGTTGGTTGAACATTAGCTATTTGATTGTTGTTTGTCCTATGAGCACTTAGGACCTCCTTAGCATCTACCACGCCATCGTTGGTCACGTTCTTATTCTTAGCCCAGACACGAGGCTTGTCGTTTGAACTCGTTGATGGGCGATTATCTTTGTAAGCTTGAGTATTTCCCTATGAGATTAGAGCTCTCTCAATGTTAAGAGCTCTAGGGAAAATCCCATCATAAGAGGTAATGAACTGCATATTCAAGTGAAAGGATAGATATGGATCTATATTTGCTATGATGATCCCCACTTGTGGTTCATCAAGAATTGGTCACTTGCTCTTACTAGCCCTTTTCCTCCATCGTTACAAGAAATTGATGAAATATTCTCCTTTGTTCTATCTAAGAGTATACAACTCTTCTAGGCTTATGTCCATGTCAAGATTAAACGAGAAGTGATCTATGAATTTATCAGTGATTTCTTGGAATATTTTGATACTTGGAGGAAATTCAGAAAACCAATCAATGGTTGGGCCTGTCAAGCTTCGTGGAAAGAGGTGCATCAAATAAGAATCATTGTAGGCAACCTCCATACACATGACATTAAACTCTTTGATATGGTCCATAGGACTTCCTCTCCCTTTGTATTTATCAAATTTGGGGACTTCAAAACTAGGAGGGAATGGTACCATTCCAATGTTTTGATTGAATGGATATGGGCATAGGTTCTGTGTATGGGGATTCTTCATCTTTCCCATCTATAGATCCTACATTTCTTGTGTTAATTCCTTAAGTTGTGATGTTACATCATCCTGTGGGTTTGGTGGAGGAACATACGTTGTGTATTGTGGGATTATGAATGGGTTGTACGTGGGATTCTAATATGATGGGGTGTTGTATGGTGTGTACAGTGGTGTGGGATATTGGGAAGGTGATTGTGGTGTTGATGTATATGTTCCTAACATGTTTGGGTTGATGATATTTTTTTGAGGGTTGTAGTATAAACCTTGTTGTTTTTGTTGTTATTGTTGGGCATACTGTTGAGCTAGTAAGGCTTTCTATTGGGCTTATTGTTGTTGTTGGGACACTAGGGATTTTTTATTATGCTTGTTGTTGTTGTTGTGCTTCTAAGGATGCTTGTTTTTGCTACTATTGTTGTGCAGCTACTGAGGCTCCTTTTTGTTGTTTCTATTGTTGTTGTGCTACTGTTAAGGTTGCTTTTTGTCTTTTGTTGTTGTTGTTGTGTTGTTGCTAAGGCTACTTGATGTTGTTGTTATTGTTGTGTTGCTATGGATGATTGTTGTTATTGTTGTTGTTGGAAATCTTGTTGATAATCCTATTGTGCTTGTTGTAAAGCTAAGGCATGTGCTTGCAATATAGGATTAGTTGGTTGTTGGGACATCTGTGATGGATTTTGGGTGTTGATTTTTTGATTGGGTTGCAAGTTGTTGATGAGAGGTTGGGGGTTCCCTTGGTTTAACATTCCTTGCAAGATGGTGGATTGGGATGGAGGAATGTAAGTTTAAGGTCCCATTTGATTTTGCATGACATGGGGGGCTAAGGGGAAAGATGATGATGGTTCCATTAGGTATTGTGATGGTAATGACACATTAGGACCTTGATTCCATTGATTGAAAAGGTTCCCTTGACCGATGTCTTGGGGATTTCCTTGTGTTAGGGATGTGGACAAGGTATTACCTTGGTTGAGGGGGTTCATGACCAAGGGATTATTTTGATTCAAGTTGATGATGGATGGGATGGATGTGTTTTGTGAAACCAATGGTGTGGATGAACCAATTAAAGATGCCCCTATTTTCATTAAGGGTTGACTTTGCGTTCGGGTGTTGGCATGCCCTTGTTAGTCTATTTGAGACACTTGTCCTAGACTCCCTTGCGTGATGTTGGGCACACTTGTCGTACTTGTGGGGATGGATGAGGATGGATGACCTTGATATGTTGAGGTTGTCATGGATTCATGAAGTGTGAGTGGTTTATTTTGATGCAAGGGGTGTTCGGGAATGGTAGGAGTGCCAAAAGTTGGTGTCCAAGTGGTGCTTTGAGATGGATTAGTATTTAGGGTACCCACAAGCATGTTTATTTCAAATGGAAGAGTGTGTCCAAATTCCTTAGCAAGACTGGACAAAATACTAGGAATGGATGTTTGATTTAGCACTAGTGATGGATTTTCTAAGCCTTGTGTCAAAGGTTGCACAACAAAATATGGGGAAATTGGAGCCACATTTTCTAAGGCTTGATGTTCTTGTTTTTACTCCATGATTTCCTCCTTAGTAAGTTTGAATGGGTTGTTCATAACGTCTTCTATCTCATATGGCCCTGATGGAGATGAGGGTTGTTGCGATGGGGTAACTTGACTTCTTGGATCAAATTCTTGTGGATTGGGATCACTTGAGGTGAATGTGACTTTGGTTTTCTCCACGATTCTCTTATGTTGTGTTCTTGTCTTTACCATAAATTTTGGGTCACCTATGGGAGAGTTGTGTTGAGATTTGTAATGTTTGAACTCTCTAGCTGACTCAAATGTAGGTAAAAGGGATGCTCTAAGTATTTTTGGAGCAATGGTGATAATGGAAGATGAAAAGTTGAATGATGTCGAGAGTGAACTTCACAAACATTTTGGGACAACACTTTTGACTTAATTTTGATTGTTTGATGTTTGGATAAAGGATGTTTATGAACTTGCTAATCTTTAGGGTAAACTCGTGACCTTCAAGATAAACTAGTCCAAAGATTATAGCCAACTTAACTAAATGCATGGAAAAGGATTCATTTCACATACAAAGTAACTAAGTTAGGGTTTGGGTTGATAGATGTCTAAGTCCAAAAAGTGTTGGTTTATTTTAAAAGTTTGCAAAGATAGGTGAAGTGAAGGATGAAATTTGATGGAGTGGATGAAGTTTTTGACCCAATGTTGACCTAGAGTGAACCTTTTGTTTAGATATGACCAAGGTGGTAAGAAGCATGCTAGGCCTCTAAAGTGTATTCAATCCAAAAGACCAATGTTGACTTAAATGAGGGGTTCATATTGGGCATACATGTTTGGATCATTCATTGAAACACATCTATAAAAATTCCTTACCAAAATTTTCTTGTTACGGTAAAGAGCCACAAGGTGTCTTTTGACATATTTTGGACTATGATGCCTAAGTTTGAAGTGACAACATGTGGACCTTTTCTTTGGGATTTTGATTTTGTGAGAGATCATTTAGAGAATCCCAATATTATGGAAAAAGAGGATATTTAATGTCACGTGGGAGGTGGTAATATGGGCCTTCTAGCCACAATATCGACTTGTTCCTCTTGTTCATCTAAGATGTATGTTGTGTTTCTCCATTGGATGGGTGTTTCCTTTGTTTTAAAAGTGAAGCTTCTCAAACTACTAATTATATCTATTTGTTCTCCCTCAATTAGTTCAGAGTTTGGTTGAATAATAGCGGGCATAATATTAGGTTGTTCAACTAGAGCGATCAAATGCCAAATGTTCATGTGGGGTTCAATTTTTCAATTTATCTTGCTTAATGAGTTTCTTTTTACCACAAATGCTTGTCTTTCTTAAGTTCAAACTAAATGTCTATGTCAAAAACATCATAAATTTCACAAAGTCCATTTTGTGAAAAGGATGAAGTTAAGGGCATAGTTACATAGGTTAACTTTGGGAAGTATGGATTGAGATGTAAACCAAAATATTTAGAAGTCTCTAAGAACAAATCCTTAGGATAAGCACCAATATCAAGGTTTGTTCAAAGCGTATCCAACTTAGACAAAAGGGTTTGCAATTTTGAAAAGATTTGTTGATATTTGTTTGCAATTGTTTTGGAACCAAGCAAGTGTTAAACTAACTTAAAATCATGAACAATCCTAGATAGGTGTGTATTTCTTAGTAGGCTTTCCATCATCCCCTAAGAGATGATTAATCTGTGAAGACGAAATGGAAAAATAGGCTATGTCAAGGAAATGTAATCTCTTGACACACCAAGCAAAGAATTCCCTTCCCAATTTGATTTATTGCCTCAATCAAAAATTAGACATGGTAAGTAGCTTCTTGGAGTGGTACTACTCCAATGCACTACCTTAAAATACACTTCGGAGGAAATAGCAAGCCACTAATAACAAGGTTCATAATTCAGACTTTCGGGGTAAACTAGTACTATACATGTGGCAATTTCACTCATTTAAGAGGACTTCCAACCCTTAGAAACATTGAATGGTTTTGACGTATCACATGGATACTAGAGGAGATGATCGTCTGTATAGTGTAACTACACTAGCTGGTCAATGACTTTTGTCATACCAAGTATTTATATCATGGACCAAAATGAAAGCACCGCTTGGGTCGTTCCCTCTCACAAGTTGGGAGGAAATCCCTCTAAAGGTAACACATGTTTGAAGGGTGAAATGCTTTTCATCACCCAATATTGCCACTAGGTGCAAGGGGAGAGGATTATCTCTCTCAAGAAGAAAAAGTGTACTTGTGTGTTTCTCTTCACCCAAGATCGCACGAAGCACAAGGGGAGTGGATACACACAACAAGCCTTCTCAAGAAATTCAGACACATGTTCATTTTAATCCATCATAGAAAAATGAGTTCGTTTTAAACACCAATTTGAAGTGTGAAGATTGTGTTGTTCAATTTTAAACCAAGTAAAATAAGGTGAGGGTTCAAATTTAACCAATTTGAATGTTCATTTTAAACCCAAAAGAAATATAGTTTGGTCCTAAAACATGAAATAAAGCATCATAAATGCATTATAATTACTCCATAAGTGTCAGAACACTTGTTACAATTATATTCAAATGACAATATTAGGCTCCTTCACTTCAATTTTTATCATCCAAACCTACAAAACTAGTTAGTCTAAAAAAATGAAAGTCAGAAGTCAGTGACATGTTAAAGAGCAAATAAAATCAAAAATTTAAAACACATGCTAAAATTTAGTCACTATTTTGGCTTATCAATAAAAAAAATTGTTATTTATGATAGCATCATTGTTTATGATAGTGTCACCATAATTCAAATGGGTGTCGCTTTGGTGAAAAAAGCATCACTCTACAGTAAAACAAAGATGACGATAGCATCGCTATTTGGTGGCATCATCGTTTTTAAATCTTCAATACTTCTAAAAGGTATTAGCATTGCAATTTGTTTTAATGGGAATTGGTGATTTAATTAGGCATCACTATATCTGCTGAAAAGAGTGTCGCTATATGGCGACACCTGAAAAAGGCATCGTTGTAGTCTCCAAAAGCATCGTTGCATCTACAAAACCAGAAAAACAAAATTCAAGAGAAAAAATCATTAAATTTGATCGGTACTGCCCTCCTTCTAGCACCAAAATGTGACTGATGAACTTAGTATGGGTTGACTACACTTGATCCATGAGGATTCAAAGTATATTCAAGCCACTAAGCATCAATCCAATAAGATCATTCAATGCAAAACTAAACTAAGAATCCATTAAAACTAACATATTAAAATACGAAAGCTTCATAAACGCCTATTCTAATCCATTGAAACTTATCCTATTAGGGGAGTGGTGTTGCATTGATGTGGAATGGCAACCCTTTCCCAATCTTGTGGATAATGAGCTTGTTTCAATCGATTCTATAAGAGAATCGACAAAACCAATCAGAGATGTGTAAGAAAACATGATTTGAAGCTATTTTACCATGATGAAAGTTGTTTTAACATTTAACATGATCTATTTTAAGATGATCGATATGGGTGTATGCAAAGCTATTCTAAATGAAGTTTAAGCTAAAAAGATTAAAAACCTAATTAAAATATGCTAAATGTATGCACCTATGTTACCATGGAAGCCATTAATAGAAGCTAAGCTAATGATGCAAGTAAATTAAGCTAAAAGGATGCTAAATAAGTGCTAAATATGAGTGCAAGTGAAGTTGATTTTAACAACACAAGTTTTCTCTTAAAAGACAGATCCATTTGTCTCCAAATAGTGACCTATTTATAGGAGGACAAATGAGAAATGAAGGGATAAGATTGAAAAAGTTAATCAACGGTCAATATGGAAGGAAGATGGAGACATGGATCATGGATTCCCATCAAGGGTTGAGGATGCAAGATGATATTTAATCAAGGGCTTACATTCATCCAAACACATTTTCAAAACTTGCACAACAAGTCTTGTTGAAAGTTTGTTATGAAAAAAAGGAATATTCCCTTTTTGCAAATGAGTCAAGAAAGAGAATATTCTCAAAGAATATTCTCATGGGTGAGGAAAATTATGTTGCAAGTATGATAAAGTTTGGTGGTGTTATCATCAATGTTGTCATTGATGTCAAAACAGTTTAGTATGTTGTAGATTGTGCATGTATAGTTGAGATGTTGTGAGTACATGGAGCTATCCTTATAATGTTGCAGATGTGCTGAAATGAAGAGTTTCCAAGTGCTTTTCAGAAAATTAATAAAGAGAGAAGTTAGAGTTATGAGTGTGTTCAGAATGTGCTCTGGTATGTGCTTCGTGTTTCTCCTGTGTTGATCCTATGCTTGTGTAGATCTGAAATTTTGCTAATGGTGATCTCATGGTGATATCTACTAAGTTGTAGCTTCTGGTTTGATGGGATGTGAAAGTTACGTTCACTGGTGTGTAAACTGTTCTGGCAGCGTTGGTCTTTTGTGGATTGGGAGAAATGTTTCTACTCCACAATCCTTCATTGTTCTATTTCAGATCTTGTAGATCTAGAATGAGTCTTATAATGGTGTTCTCTTGGTTCTTGCAAAGATGTGTGTGGTTTGATGATTCAAAAGTCAAAAGTTGTTGTATGTGTTTACAAAGTCCAGATGGATTGATGGAAGGAGTTCAGTGAACAAAGATTGTTGCACTTGTTGTGGATGTATCTGAAGGAACTTGAGATATGTTCTCGTGCATAATGAAGAATTTTGCATCGTTTGTGTGCTATCTTCTTATTGGGAAGTGTGTACATCAATGTTTATTTGTGTTTCATGTTCATACTTAATAACAGAATAGCGTGGTTGTGGAATTGATAAGTATTGAAGTTTTAAGTTTGAACTTTTGTGGCAACTGATTCACCCCCCCTTAGTTGTCCTGCACCTTTTAACAATTGGTATCAGAGCTTTGGTTCGTTGGTGTAGAGATTAACCACTTAAGGAATATCTGATGGCACATAAGTTGGAAATCCCTATGTTCGATGGATTTGATTACAATGATTGGAAAGTGCAAATGAGAGGATATATTGTTTCTCTTGGTTACAAGACTTGGAAGGCTATTGAGATGAAGTATGTTGCTCTAGAGAGTGGTCCTACTACTGTAGATGAGGTTTCTGCTTATGAGGAGAATGAGAAAGCAAGGTATGCTATTTATAGTGCTTTATCTAAAACTAAGTGAACTAAGGTTATTTATTTAGGCACTGCACATGAAGTCTGGAAGAAGTTAGAAGAACTGTATGAAGGGAATGAAAGAGTAAAATTGACAAAGAAGTTGGCGGAAAAGCATAGCTATGAGAATCTAAAAATGGAAGAAGGTGAAGAGTTTACAAGTTATTTCCAGAGGGTTGAGATGACAGCAAATGAAGTTAGGAATCAAGGGGGAAACTTGACAGATGAAGATATAATTGAGAAGATCCTGATCACCCTACCAGATTGCTAAAGTGATAAGATCTCAGTTATTGAAGAGATGTATGATCCTAAGAAGTATACTAAAGAACAGTTATTCGGCACCTTGATAGCATTTGAGATGAGAAAGTTTAGGAAAGAAGAAAATATAGAAACAACATTTAAGGCAATGAAGATTGAAGATGATCCAAATAGTGATGGTTCTGATGAGTTGGAAGAAAATTTCACCACAAAGTTGAAGAAAGGTACCGGAAAGTATAAAGGTATGTTTCCCTTTAAATGTTTTAGTTGTGGTAATATTGCTCATTATGCTTCAAGATGTCTGAATAGAGTTGTACATAAGAAGAACAAGGAGTATAAAGATAAGGATAGAAAGGATAAGAAATACAAGAAGTTGTATTATGTTAAGGAAGAAGCTAGAATTTTTTATGATGAATCTAAAAATGAGGGTGATGATAGTGAATGCTTGTTTTTAGCATTGGAAAACAAATTTGTATCAGCTAACCCTAGAAAATGTGCAAGGAAGAATGCTCTGGAGAACAAAAAGAATGAGATGGAAGGTAACTTGGTCACCACCTTTCATGCAAGACAAGATGGAGATTACTGGGTGATTTATAGTGGATGTTCTAATCACATGATCAAAGATAAGAGTAGGTTCACTAAACTTGAAAAGTATGATAGTGGTTTGGTCATGTTTGGTGATGACTCAGGAGCTAAGATTTGTGGGAAAGGTATAATTAGTTTTGATGGAGTACACAACACTAATGATGTATATTATGTAAAGGGTTTGAGGTATAACCTTTTGAGTGTTGGATAGATGTGTAGCAATGGTTTTAAACTTGTGTTTCCGAATAATACCTGTGAAATCAGAAAAGGATCCAGAGATATGGTTGTTGTTGGAAGGAGAACTCATGGAAACATATATCAGCTTAAGGGAGTTGATGGTCAATGCCTTGTATCTCAAATCAATAAAATTTGGTTATGGAACCGAAGAATGGGACATGTAAACTTTGATAATCTGGTCAGAATCAGTTCAAGAGATGTTGTCTGAGGTCTACCTAGACTCACAAAGCCTGCAAATACTATTTGCATAAGTTGTCAGTTGGGGAAACAGACAAGATGCAGTTTTAAGGGAAAAGAGCAATCTACCACCGGAATGTTGGAGTTAATTCATACTAATCTCTGTGGTCTGACTAGAACTGGAATCCTGAATGGTGACAGGTATTTCATGCTCCTTATTGATGATTATTCTTGAATGACATGGGTTGCTTTTCTTAGAGAGAAGACTCGGGCTCTGGATAGGTTTAAAGTGTTCAAAGCAAGAGTTGAAAATGAAGTGAATTTGAGAATCAAATGTTTGAGATCTGATAGAGGTGGAGAATTCACTTCCAATGAGTTTAATACATTTTGTGAACATGGCATAAAAAGACAATTTTCTTCTTTGAGAACCCCTCAGTAGAATGGGGTAGTTGAGAGGGAAAAATGAACAGTACAGGAAGCTACAAGAACCATGATGAAAGAATCAAATGTACCAGATGTGTACTGGAGAGAGGAAATACACACTATTGTTTATGTTCTTAATAGAGTTCAGATTAGAGGCAACAACACAAAGACTCCTTTTGAGTTATGGACTGGTAAGACTCCTACTATGAAGTACTTCAAGTTATTTGGAAGTAGATGTTACATTAAAAGATGAAAATATTGGAAAGTTTGATGCTAGATGTGATGAAGGAATTTTTCTTGGGTACTCTACTACCAGCAAAGCATATAGATGCTTCAATAAAAGATTGAGGAAGATTGTTGAAAGTGCTAATGTGAAATTTGATGAAGACATGCACAAACCTATTGAGATAAGTGAATTTGAACCTGATGATCCTATATTTGGATAAGTACCTAAAGAGAATAAGGAGAAGGAAGAAGAAGAGGAAGAAGAACAGATTGAAGAAGAAGAAGAAAATGAACTGGAACCTATTTCTAAGACTCCTCAGTATGTGCAGAAGAATCATCCGGAGGAATAGATAATTGGAGATAAGAGTGAAGGTGTGAAGACAAGAATTAAAGTAGTAGGTGAGGTAAATCTGTGTTTACTCTCTAAAATTGAACCTAATTTTGTGAGTGAAGCATGTGAATATGAGAGTTGGATGAGAGCTATGGAAGAAGAGTTGCAGCAAATAGAAAAGAATCAGACATGGGAATTAGTTAATAGACTTGTGAATAAGAATGTAATTGGTTCAAAATGGGTTTTCTGGAATAAGCTGAATGAAAATGGTGATGTTATAAGAAATAAAGCAAGACTTGTATGCAAGGTATACTCACAAGTTGAAGGCATAGACTTTGAAGAAACATTTTCTCATGTGGCTAGAATGGAAGCTATTAGAATGTTTTTGGCATTTTCTGCCCACAAGGATTTCAAAGTATATTAGATGGATGTCAAGTCATCATTTCTAAATGGTGGATTGGAGGAAGAAGTATACACATAACAACCTAAAGGATTTCAATTATCTGACAAACCGGATATGGTTTCTAAGTTGAAGAAGGAATTGTATGGACTGAAGCAAGCTCCCAGAGCTTGGTATGCAAGATTGGATAGATACCTGACAAAGCAAGGATTCAGTAAAGGCTCTGTTGATAGCAATCTTTACTTCAAAGTGCAAGGTAACAAAATGTTGATAGTAGTTTTATATGTTGATGATATCATCTTTGGTGGAAATGAAGGCATGTTTAAGATATTTGTAGAAGAAATGCAAAAAGAATTTGAAATGTCCATGATTGGTGAGTTGAATTCCTTTCTTGGTCTTCAAGTAAATCAAACTGATAAGAGGATATTCATTTCACAATCTAAGTACATAAAAGATCTATTGAAGAAGTTTGGAATGGATGATTCCAAACTGGTTAGTACTCCTATGGTGACTGGATGTAAGCTGAGAAAAGATAATGAATCTGCTAAAACTAATCAGAGAGAATACAGATCTATGATTGGTGGGTTGTTGTATCTTACTACTACCAGACCAAATATTATTCATGCAGTATGTTTAGTTTCTAGATTTCAAGCAGATCCTAAAGAGGCACATGTTATAGTAGTAAAGAGGATATTTAGATATCTTAAAGGTACATCATATTATCGCTTATGGTATCCTAAGGGTGTTGATTTCACCTTGAGTGCTTATACCAATGTAGATTGGGCTAGTTGTGTGGATGACCAGAAGAGTACCGATGGGGGTGCTTTCTTTCTTAGCGGAAGATTGGTTTCTTGGTTAAGTAAGAAACAAGACTCGGTTTCTTTATCCACTGTAGAGGCAAAATATATTGTTGCAGCATCCTGCTACACATAGGTTTTGTGGATGAAGCAAACTCTGAAAGAAATTGGAGTAATATGTGATGAGCCTATTACTATTTTCTATGACAACACAAGTGTTATAAACATTTCAAAGAATCTAGTTATGCATTCAAGAACAAAACACATATCTATCAAATATCATTTTCTGAGAGAAAAAGTGTTGGAGAATGAAGTCAGGTTGGAGTATGTGATAACAAAGGAACAAATTGTAGATATATTTACTAAGGCTCTTCCAAAGGATACTTTTGAGTATCTTAGCGAGAGGTTGGAGGTCATTTTCCCTCTGAACTAGGTGCACATGAAGGTGCATTAATCAGTAAATACACAAATTCTTCATTTATCTAGACTGATGAATAGGTCTACTCCACAGGGGGAGTAGAAAAAAATTTCATTGTTGTAGTATGAGTTGAATAGGTGCACTCCTCAAGGGGAGTGATCAAAGTTCTTGATCTTTTCCATTGATGTCAAAGGGGGAGAGAAATTCATGTGAAAAATAGTTGCAGAGGAAGAGAAGGTGTTCTCACGAACTATTGTGTAGGATAATGTCTTTGATGGTTTTTCACATCATGTGTTGCCATCAATGACAAAGGGGGATATTGTTACAAGTATGAGAAAGTTTGGTGGTGTTGTCATTAATGTTGTCATTGATGTCAACACAGTTCAGTATGTTGTAGATTGTACATGTATAGTTGAGATGTTGTGAGTACATGGAGCTATCCTTAAAATATTGTAGATGTGTTGAAATGATGAGTTTCCAAGTGCTTTTGAGAAAATTAATAAAGAGAGAAGTTAAAGTTATGAGTGTGCTCAAAATGTGCTCTGGTATGTGCTTCGTTTTTCTCCTATGTTGATCCTAGGCTTGTGTGGATCTGAAGGTTTTCTAATGGTTATCTAATGGTGATATCTATTGAGTTGTAGCTTTTGGTTTGATGGGATGTGAAAGTTACATTCACCGGTGTGTAAACTGTTCTGGCAGAGTTGGTCTTCTATGGATTGGGAGAAATGTTTTTGCTCCATAGTCCTCTGTTGTTCTATTTTAGATCTTGCGGATCTGGAATGCATCTTATAATGGTTTTCTCTTGGTTCTGGAAAAGATGCATGTGGTTTGATGATTCAAAAGTCAAAAGTTGTTGTATGTGTTTGCACAGTTTGGATGGATTGATGGAAGGAGTTCGGTGTTTGGAGATAGTTGCACTTGTTGCGGATGTATCTGAAGGAACCTAAGATATTTTCTTGTACATAATGAAGTGTTTTGCATCGTTCACGTGCTATCTTCTTGTTGGAAAGCATGTACATCAATTTGTATTTGTGTTCCATGTTCATACTTAATAATAGAATAGTGTGGTTGTGTTATTGATAAGTGTTGAAGTTTTAAGTTTGAACTTTTGTGACAACTGATTCACCCCCCCTCTCAGTTGTCCTATGCCTTTAAACAAATTAGATATTTAGTTAATTAAAACCAAATGAAATTGTGCAAAGGAATATTCCATGGGAATATTCCCTTTTTGGAGGAATGTGCAAAGGAGGAATATTCCCTTGCAAGTGGGGGTGATTGGTTTTAATTACTAATTTGATAATTAAATAAAGTTCCAATTATGCAAATTAGGGGAATTAAATGATATTCATTAAATAAATCATTTAATGAAAAAAGGGGGGATGTGATATGATATTTAATTAAATACTTAGGGTTATTTAATTAAATAAGAGGACTTTAGGGGATTAAATTAAATAATTTGATTTATTCAATTTAATAGGATGAAATGTTAGCATGAAAGGGGGTGAATTAACTTTATTAGATCAATCAGGTTAATAGATAAAAATGATGCAATTAATTAAATAGTTAGGCTAATTTAATCAATTTAAGCAAAAAGAGGATGGATTTTAGGACAAAATGGTGTTAATATATTTAATTCGAGTGCATGATATCATTTAGGACATTTTTAAGTGTCTACATTTAGCAACAAACATGTCTTTTGAATTAGATTCAAAAGTACTAGTAAAAGACAAGGGTTGTACAATTGGTGTTTTTACATCATCACTAGGGAAATTCCCCTTTGAATATGTGTCTATTTCAATCATCACAATATCTTCCTTTTTCTTGGTTTTCATCTCATGGGCTCCTTCTTCCTCAGGTGATGTGATCACCTTCTTGATTCTATAGCCCTCCTCTACTCCTTTGCAGGTGCATAGGTAGAAGCCCCACTTTTTTTTCCTTTAGTTTCAGTGGGATTTTAATAGAAGTTGAGGTTTCTAGATTTTCTTCACCTGCAGGTTGCTTAGCAGAGGCTGCAGGTTGAGTTTCCTTTTGAGAATGAAAAAATATTTAGATGGAAAAAAATTGGAAACAAATAAGGATTCTCAATTTTAAATACCCCTCCTCAATTAGCAGGTATGAAATGGTAGAGGGATAATTAATAAGCAGTGGAAATTGAAATGCATGTACGAATGATAAATATGTACAAAATTAGTAAGCTTCATTATTAATTATGAGAGTTAATATGAAGAGTATCTATTGGAATGTTGTGAAATGAATTATGGCATGTGTGAAATTGTTTAATACCACCATGCAGCATGATTTGAAATAATATGAAGTGATGGATATGAATTGTGGGTAGTCATGGTGTGGAGTGTAATTCAACATGAAGTGAACACATGGAAATGAATTTGAAGTGATGAATGAAAGGCTATGCAAAGTACGTGAGAAGAAAGGTGAAAGTTAATGCATGGTACAAATTATGTGAAAAAGGTGATTTGATTGCTATGAGTGATGGAAAAGTGAATTTTTGTGTAATGAAAGTGAATGATGGATTCTACGAGCATGATAGAAAATAAAGATGTGAAAGTGCTACAATTGATGAATGAAAACATTTCCCTTCTAAATATTGTGCCTCATGGCATGTTCCTATAGGTCCTATGAGCGCTTGTGTTCGTTAGAAAATGAAGACTTTTGAGTGTCACATGTGCAGTCTGTGCATGTGATTTATGTGTTAAAGATTATACATGTGAAATAACAGGATGCGAGTTGTGTAGCTTGTCTACTAATATTTCAAATGAGCTGCGTGTTTATGTTGATAAAGTTTGTATTTCTAGTTTGAATTGATGTTGTAAGGATAGTAGGAAATCATCCTTCTACATTAGCATCTTATAGAGTTTCAACCGATGGCCATTAACTAATAATGAAAACCTGACATCATCAATATTCTATAATTGAACTTAATAATCCATTCGAACAAACTTTTTTTATTTCATATGGCCCAAGCCATCTAGTTTGTAGTTTTCCTTTGTAATCCTTATACCTTGAATCATAAAGTAGTTCCCAATCACTTGTATTAAACTGATTGGTTTTTATAAACTGATCATGTCATTGCATCCTCTATTTTTGCACATTCTCAGTGTGGTGTATAACTTCCATACGTATCTCATCTAGGGTATTAAGGTTATGTAACCTCTCCTTTTGTGCCTCAGATATATTCATGCCCATTTTGATTGTTGTCCTCAGAGTTTTATATTCAAATTCTATTGGAAGGATTTCCTTTTTTTTCGTACACCAAATCATATGGTGTGAAGCCTATTGTTGTTTTCCAAGTTCTCTTGTATGCCCAAATTGCTTCAGATAACCTTGTTGCCTAATCCTTCATGTGTATTTGTATTTTTTTGTTCAAAAAAAAATTCTATCTCCATGTTAGTCACTTTCAATTGGCTATTTTCTTGAGGGTGATAAGGTTTATACTTTCTATGCCTAATCTCATATTCCTGCACTAACTTGGTAATCAGGTCTGAGATAAATTATGTCCCTTGGTCTATCACTATTTCTCTAGTAATACCATATCTTGTAAAGATATCCAAATAGATAAATTTTGCAACATTTCCATCTCTTGTAAATTCCAAGGCTTTGACCTCCACCCATTTTATAAGATAGTGCAAACTAGTATATATTCCTTGTTGTTGGATGTTGGAGATATAGGACCAATAAAATCTAGCCCCCATTTATCAAATGGTGTTGTGACTAGATGTGGTTGTAATAGAATTTCATCTATTTTTGTAGGTCATCTCATCATCTGACATCTATCACAAATCCTTGTATATTTGACTACAACTTTATGAATTGTTCACCAATAGTAGCTAGTAGTCAAAATCTTAAGAGTTGTCCTCTGTGCTTCAAAATGGCCCCCAAAAGGTTCATCATAACATGCCTTGAGAATATCATGGACTTCATTTTCTCTTATGGACCTTCCCATTATGTTATCAAGCACTGTGTAAAATAAATATCCAACTACCCATGAATAAGGAAAAATTTTATGAACTAAATGTATTTTCTCCCTAGTGAGAGATGTGGTGGTGTTTTCCCTGCAACTAGATAATTGGCTATGTTTGCATACCAAGGTGTATGTAGAGATAGGAAAAATAAGTGCTCATATGAAAATGAATCATCTATAATATCCTCTTCTAACTTTATTGGCAATTTGGAGAGAAAGTCTTCTACTATATTGGATTTTCTTGGTTTGTCTACAATGGTAATATCAAACCCTAAAGTAGCAACAACCATCTCACAAGTCTACCTCCAACTACTGGTTTTTTCATCAAGCACCTGATTATTGTATGGTATGTGTGGATGAATACAAAGTTCCCTATGATGTAGTGTCTAAATTTGTTGATTGCATGGACTAGTACTAACATCTATTTTTCAATAACTATGTAGTTGAGCTCCACCCCTTGAAGGTTCTTACTGATATGAAAAGGTAATGTCTAATTTGGTCCTCTTAATACTAGGTTCTTTGTAAGTTCTACCTTAAGAGCTTCAAATGAATGTTGACAAGCAGGTGCCTAATCAAACTCTCATATTTAGTCAATAAGACAAATAGTGGTGTTGCAATTTTATTGAAATCTTGTATAGATATTTATAGTAGCTAGCATGACCAAGGAAGCTTCTGACATCCTTTTATTTCTAAGGTACATTAGTGTTGATATTATCTCTATCTTATTTGGGTATACTTGAGCCTTTATTGGACACAAAATGTCCCAAAACTACTCCCTCAGTCATCATCATGAATAATTTCTCATTACTTAGGGACAAATTATGATCTTGACATATTTTTAGTACCTTCTCCAAATTAGTAAGTTCCCATAATTTGTAAAATCATCCTGTAAACTTCCATAGATTCATCAAAAAAGTATGAGAATATGCTCAATACTTCCCTTTGGAAGGTGGTAGATGCATTGCATAGCCCAAATGGAAAGACAGAGTAAGCATATGTACCCCAAGGGCATGTAAATATTATCTTATCTTGGTCTTCTAGGGCTATCTTAATCTGGTTGTATCCAGTGAACCAATCCAAGAAGGAAAAGTATTACTTTCCAGCTAATGAGTCTAGTATTTGATCAATGAATGGGAGGGGAAAGTGGTCTTTTCTATTTGTTGCATTCAACTCATGATAATCAACACACACTCTCCATTTCCCTTCCTTTTTAGGTACAATTACTAATGGATACACCCACTAACTATCAGATATTGGATAGATGAATCATTTATCCAACAACTTTTGTAATTCTTCCCCTTAGCTATGTCACAAACTGTTGGGTTCATTCTCCTTTGAGGTTTCCTAATCGATTTGTAGCCATTATTAATGTAAATTTGGTGCATGCATAGTTTTGGTTCTATTCCATTCATATCATGGTAATCCCATGCAAATACAATTGTGTGCTCTTGTAGCACATTCAATAGTAAAGACTATTGTGCAATAGTCAATTGACTGTTTTTATTTAATGTCTTCCTCAGTGTAATCTCTAAAGTTAAGGATGATGTTTTAAGAGATGCAATTTCAAGGCTTACTTTATTGGGACTACAATTATGTGGCAATAAGGTATGGAAAATTTGAGAAATAGACTCAAACATATTGGCAGGGATTATGTTCTGCAGAGGGTCTTGCAAGCATGTTAAATAGTCATATTGTTGTAGGTCCCTACCATAATTGTTATGCATGGTGTTTGCAAGCATTTTGTCTTCATCTTGGATTTCTAACATAGGACTACATTCAATATTCATTAACTTCTATAATGAGTATTGATCGGCCTCATCTAGGGAAGGCCATATAGTTTGCTCCAAATTTGCATGTGGTTGGGCAAGTGGATAAAAGACTAGTTTCTTGGTTACATTCCTAGTGGAAATGATCATGTTACCAGACCTGCAACCTATAAAGGAATCTATAGTAGTGAACCAAGGTCTCCCTAATATGATTGGATATCTTGCAAGATTAGCTTTAGGTTGTAATACCATAAAGTTTGCAGGGTATTCCCATGAATCTAATGTTATAACCAAATCTTTTATGATTCCCTTAAGTTTTACTATAGACCTATCTACGAACTATAACATGGTAGGTGTAGGTTTGAGCTCCATTAGTTGTAATAGCTTCATGGTTTCCATGGTCATTACATTGATGGTTACTCCAAGGTCAATTAAGGTATTCTTAATGAGAGTGTCATTGATGTTGACATCCACAACATGGCTATGCATAGTCTGAGGGTCCTTATGTTTCTTGCCTAACTTTTTGATGTGTAACTCTCTCACTGTTTTAGTATAAATTGGTACTTCCTTAATTTATTGAATGGGGGGAGGGGTATCTTAATGTAAACATCTTTAAGTTGTCCCAATAGATCAGATTCACCTTGTGAATGATTTTTTTATATTGTTAATCTCTTAGGGAATGAAGGTTTTGGACTTCTATTTGTTGGGTTGAACTGGTTTGATTCAAGTTCCCTAGGTTGTTTGTCCATAGTTTTTGTTGGGATTTCCTAATCAGTCAACTCTATGATGTGAGGAGATGAATGCCCAGCTAGCATTTTCCCTGCTATGAGGTGGATATCACTCACCTCAACCCCATGAGTAGGGTATTGTATGGTGTTGTTAGCATAAGCCTGTTGGACAGGCTTATTATTTGGGTTAGGTGTAGGGTGTGCTATAAATTAAGGTCCTCTTGGAAGTGTTGGTGGAGCCATTGCTAGATTTGGCATTATTGTTGGTTGTTGTGGTTGCAAGGGTTGTTGTGGCTGTTGATAATTTTGATTTTGATTTTGCCACTACTGACCCCTTTGCCACTGTGGTTCCCATTGGTTTTGTTGAGCTAGACAATGGGAATTATAATTTGGTCCTTGGTAATTCTATGGTGGCCATATGCCCTATTGGTTTTTAGTCCAATTGGAGGCTTGATGCATTGGTCATTATGAGTTTTGGACATTGGTCCAAGATTGAGGGTTCTAATTTAGGAAGTTTGCATTATTACCTAGAAATGACATATTATAGGTCAAGGGATATTGGGGAATACCTTGTATTGCTTGCCAAGGTTTGTGTTGAGCGATGTAAAACACTTGACCTTCCTCATCTTCCAGGGCATGAAATTCTAGCTTCCCTTGCTTGTCTTTAGAAATACTAGCCAACTTCTTGCACTTGCAATTAATATTCTTTTGGCGACAGTTTGGGCAATATTCTATGAAGGTGGTCTATGCTTCTTCTTGCTTCTTGATATGTGTTAGTGTGAAAGGGGTACTAACTAGTTCATTCTTAGCTAATTCTCCACTAAAGTCCTCTTCACACTAGCTTAACTTTACATAGGGATAAGGTGGTTGAGCCTTTAATGACATGAGTTGTCA
>VDFB02000017.1:383514247-384009258 GCA_007258455.2 Sequoia sempervirens
GATAAATAGTTAGTGTTATTTATATCTCTTGCCAGTTTAAATATAGCTAAGGTAATTGTTGATGTTGATGTCCATCGCAGGAAGGATTCATCCTAAGACATGTTGATCAAATGTTTTGATTAGGATGAGGGGTGTGATAAGCCGATGATACAAACTCTATTGACTCGTTTACCTATGACTTAGACTTTAGATTTTGACACTTTATGTTTTCATTTTACAACTTGCTATACTTGCTTTCTAGTTGTTTTGCCAAAGGTTGAAGATGACGATTGATTTATTGTGGGTGAAGGTTTATTGTGGGTGAAAGCAAAATGGGATGAATGGTTTTGGATTTTTTGAATATTTCAATGTTTTTGACATTTTTTGAAAATGTTTTGGGGTTGTTTTAGGTCTTTTGAAAGTTTATGTGAATGTTTATACCTTTTTCAATTATTTGAGGTTGTTTAGGGTTTTCTAAGTTTTTCCAATGTTTTGGGATATTATGATTTTCAAATGTTGTTGGATTATTCAATTTTCAAATGTTTAGGGGTTTTCCAATATTTGAACATTTAAGGATTTTTCCAAGTTTTCTGACCAAGAACCTAACCTAAAAGACTATCCTAGGGGCCTCGGGGGCTGATCAAAGATGAGCCTTTCCTACGTTATACACACAAAGACCATGTAGTTTGAATGACTTGACTTATTTACAATGAGAATTGAACAGTTGATGGAATGTCAGTTTATTATGGTAGACTCCTAAAGACTTCCCTAGGGTGTCTCGAGGGCACATCAATGATGGCCTTACCTACGTTCAAGCTCAGAGACCCGTACTTCGACATGGTACTATTTTTTGGAATTTTTGATGTTTTGATCTTTTTAAGGATTTTAATATGTTTTGGATTTTGAATTTACAAATTTTCAAATGTTTTTGGATTTTTGCTATACAATATTTTGGATGTTTTTGGATTTTTAGCTGTATAGGATTTTGGATGTTTTTGGATTTTTAGTTGTACAAGATTTTGGATGTTTTTGAATTTTAGTTGTATAGAATTTTGATGTTTTTTGGATTTTCTGAATTTACAAGTGTTTTTGGATTTTGATGAGGTTTTATGATTTTTTTTGGGATTTTCAATGAGATTTCCAATAAGCTTAAGATATACAAGAACCCAATGTGATCCATAACAAATTTCCCCCAGTGTTATACAATAGACTACCTCAATATAGGCAGGACAAACTAACCTTAGAAATATCTCAAGTAGTACTAAAGGGGATACGATACTTCACAATATCAAGCTATGATACAGATGCGGATGGGTGATGGAATAAACAGGATGGATTATGCAGTGGATGCAATGCAAAGAATGATAGGATGAATAGCCAAAGAATAGATGGAGGTGCTTTATTTATGCAAGGCACTTGTTTTCTAGGTTTTCACCAAGGTACTTGCCCAAAGTACCACCAAAGTGGTTTTCACTAGAGGATGATTGTTTTTATTTACTTTTTTCAATCCTTTTTCTTTTTTTTTGGAAATTTTATCATTTTTTTATTTTTTTGTATTTCCAGATTTACACCCTTCAAGCCTAGGAATAAAATTTTTTAAGGTGCAATCTATTGGTTGGTTCCTACAAGGGTTCACCTTCAGGAATTGATAATTGATATGCTCCTGATCCATAGCTTTCTATGATGACAAAGGGACCTAACCAATTAGGCTCAACCTTTCCTTTACTATCCTAATTTGGAAGATTTTTCTAATTCTGCTTTAGGACAAGATCCCCTACCTGGAAAGACCGACACTTGATCTTCTTGTTATAACTCCATTTCAGTTGGTTTTTGTATACTTGTAAGTGATTAATAGCATCAAGATGATGCTCATCCAAGAATTCTATCTCATTTATCCAAGATACTTTGTACTCTTCATCAGTGATCAGATTCTATAGTGACACTCGCAGTGAAGGTAGCTCAACCTCAATAGGGAGGATGGATTTTGATCCATAGTCCAAGGAGAATGGGGTTGCACTTGTAGGAATCTAGATACTGGTTTGATAGGCCCAAAAGGCGAGATTTAATTGTAGATTCCAGTCATGGCCAACTTCATTGACCATTTTTTTTAGGATTTTCAGAATGGTCTTGTTTGTAGCCTTAGATTGACTATTACTCTGGGGATAATACAGGGTAGAGAATCAATATTGGATGTTGAATATTTGGCATAGCTCTTTCACATCCTGATTCTTGAAGGGTTTTTCATTATCTGAGATAAGGTTTTTTGGAACACCATAACGACAGATAAGGTAATTTAAGATAAACTTGGCAATTTGCTTCCCTGTTATGTAAGTCATAGAAATAGCTTCAACCCACTTGGTAAAGTACTCAATGGCTATTATGATGAACTTGTGGCCATTAGATGAGGTGGAATTAATTTTTCCTATGAGGTTAAGTCCCCACTATGAGAAAGGCCAAGGTGTGATCATTAGTTGCAACTCCTGAGTTGGAGCATGAATAAGATCTCCATGTTGTTGACACCAAACACACTTTTGTACATATTGATGGGATTCTCTTTCCATGTTTGGACAATAGTAACCTGTCCACAAAAATTTCTAAGCTAAATTCATACCACTAGTATAGGAACCGCATATTCCATCGTGTACTTATATTAAGGCGATCAAGGATTCTTCTTGGTTAAGGCATCATAGTAATGTTCCCTCGATACTTTTTTGATATAAGGTATCACCTAGGATCACAAATCAGGATGCCTTTTGAACAAAGGTCTTTTTAAGGTTGGAGATGATATCAGATGGGAGGGTTCCTCTTCTAAGGTAGGAGAATATATCATGATACCATGGGGATCCAGGACCAACGATGATACACACAAATTCAAATTCAGGGATTTCAAAAGTTGGTATGAGAAGTTATTCTACCAATAATTTGCATTGAAGGACATTGTGTGGCATGTCTAACAATGATCCAATTGTTTCCATAGCGTTTGATGCTCAATTGTTCATGGGAGGAATCTACTCAAAAGTTATATCAATAAAAAGGTCCTTGAGATTTTCTACCATATTCTTGTAAGGAGTAAGCTTAACATCCTTAGTTTGGTAGTCGTCAATGACTTGGTTGATAACCAGTTGTGAGTCGCCACAAAATTTCAACTCTTGTATCTGCCATTAAACTGCTATCCTTAGACCTGTGATTAGGGCTTCAGACTTAGCAATTTTGATAGTACACGGAAATGATAACCTGTATGAATTTGGAATACAATCACCTTGAGGGGTGATAAAAATAATACCCACCCCTGATCCATGTTGGATGAAGGATCCATCAAAATGCATTTCCCATTGATTTGTTATATTGAAAAGGAACACTGATTCATCAAGAAATTCAAATATCAAAGGGTTCTCTACATAGATAGGTTATTTTTTTAGTTGGTTTGCAATCACTCACCCTTTGATTTCCTTGCACTCCACATACTCTATGTCAAATTCAATCAAGATCATTACCCATTTGGCCATTCTCCCAGTAAGAGTTTCTTTGGATAACAGATATTTCAATGGGTCGATTTTTGCAATAAGCTTGGTTTGATGTGATGTCAAGTAATGTCTAAAATTTTGTGAAGCAAAAACCACTGCTAGGCATGCCTTCTGAATGGAGGAATAGTTCATTTCATATCCTACCAAGGTCCTATTGATGTAATAGATAGCTCTTTCCTTTCAATTTTCATCATGTTGTGCAAGAAGAGCACCTAATGTTGTTGATGTTATTGAGATATACAGGATCAATGGCTTGTTTGGTATTGGTGGCATGAGCACTGAAGGTGTCAATAGGTAGTCCTTGATCTGTTGGAAAGCTTTATCACATTTCTCATCCCACTTGTAAGTTATTCCTTTATGGAGAAGGTGCAAGAAAGGGTGGATCCTATCTGATAACTATGCTATGAACCTTCTGATGGACTGCAAAGTTCCTTGTAACCCTCTCATCTACTTTAATGTTTGTGGTGGCTCCATGTCTAGAATGACTTTCCCTTTTGTTGGATCAATTTCTATCCCTCTCTATGATATGATTTAGCCAAGAAGTTTCCCTGATGTAACCCCAAAGACACTTTTTTGGATTCAGTCGTACCTTGTATTCTTCAAGTATGTTGAAGATAGGTCTTAAGACTTCTAAGTGCTCACTCCTTTTCCTTTATTTTTCCAAAATATCATCCACATAATCTTTGATTGTTTTGTAGATCATTTCGTGAAAGATGAGGGTCATTTCTCTTTGATAGGTTTCTCCTATGTTCTTCAGCCCAAATGGCATCATGTTCCAACAATAGGTTCCCCATGGAAAAGTGAATGCAGTTTTGTGTTGATCCTCCTTGGTGATCATGATTTTATTATAGCCTGAGAAACCATCCATGAGTGACAACATTTCATGCCCATCTATTAAATCTATGATGATGTCAATTTTAGGAAGAGGGAAATCATCCTTCGAGCATACCTTGTTTAAGTCTCTAAAATCCGTGCATATTTTGATGCCCCCAATGGGTTTGGAGATGAGTACCAGGTTGGAAACCCACTCAGGATAATCTATTGGTTGGATGAATCCAATGTCAAGAAGCTTTTATAACTCAAGTTTCACCAAGAGTGCTATCTGAGGGTGCATCTTCCTTAATTTCTAATTCACTGGTTTGGCTTCAAGATAGATTGCTAAGTGATGCACAACCACTTCTTGATTGAGCCTTGGCATATTTGTGTATGACCATGCAAAGTTAGCTCTTAGCTCTTTTAGGAATGTTGATAGGTTTCTATGTTCTTCATCCAACAAGGATTCATCATATAAGGTTATCTTGGGTGCTTCTTCTATTCCCACATTGACTGGAGTGGTCGTTTCTGCTAGAACTATTGAATTCTCTAGATGCATTGCACTAAGGGGGAGATTTAATCCCTCATCCTTGGGTTCCTCAAAGAGGTTTTCACCTTTGGATGCATCCTTTTTTTTAACTATTTTAGGATCAGAAAGTGCCATAGTGTGGTTTTCACTCAAAGATCTACATGTTATTTGCATGTTGTCCATTTTGTGACTGAAGGATTCAATCATCTCCCCATAATACACCCATGTTTCTAGCTCTATATCAAAGAAAAATTTGTGATCTCCCCATGGTAATTTTCCGTAGAGTCCCATGAATTATGAGATTGCTTCATCATTTTCAAATAAATCTAGAATCAGTGGTCCTCATTGGTCCAAGTCAATGTGTTGTGGGTATACTAGGTGTATTTGAGTTGGCTAATCACTTGAGGTGAAGGATGTTGTGGATATAATGAAGAGGTATTTATTCTCAAATAGGTCAGCAACATCAAGGGGGAAGTCATCTAGGGTAGTATCACACGATGTTGGTAACTGAGAGGAAGCCATGACCCGTTTAGCGAAAGTACCTTTGCCAAGAAGGGTAACCTTGCTAGTAGTACATCCTAAGCTGAGATTCTTTGGGGGTTTCTTAAGAATGATGGTCTCTAGAAAACCATTTCCATTTTTCCCTAGTTTCTCATTCTTTTTGCAGCCCCACCCCTTCATTAGCTGCAAGCCTTTGTTGTCATCTTCCATGGGAAGAGCAGGGATGGGTCGTTCATCTTGATATAGTAGTTTGGAGAAATCCTCCTCATTGATATCTTGTTTGTTAAAATCCCCCCACTTGGTGAAGGTGGTAGTTTCCATCTTGATTGTTTCAGGAACTTTGCTGCTAGATGTGGGTTTCCCATGAGATTTGGGAGAAAGAGGTAGCTCCCCCAACACAAAAGTATCATTTTTTAGTTTATAGTTGCTCCAACCATCATCCTAGATCACTTCTTTGATGTCGGGAATGTTTTGGACAGTCGGTGTTTTTGTTTCTAAGGTAGATGCAAGGGATGATGGGTCAACAAATGAGGAAGATGGTGTAGGCCTTTCATCATTCTTGGGTATTTGGGGAATCTTATAAAACTTGGCCTCAAGGTTCTTGCAGTAGTAAAAAGGCTCAATATCTCCATGGATGGTAACTCCTCTTCGCTCAAAAGGAAACTTTACACATTGATTATAGGTCGAAGCTACTAATGTTAGGGCATGGATCCATGGTCGGCCAAGGAGGATGTTGTAGGGGAGATCAAGGTCTAACACTTGGAATGTAGTTTCTGCAATGGCAGGTCCTACTTGGATGGGTAGTGCAATGATGCCTTACGATACCTGCTCTTGATCATCATATGCTCTGATAGTGGTACTCTTTGCTTTCTCAATAGTATCCTCTTAATATCCCAAGTTTTTGATCAACTAAAGGATGCAAATGTTTAGACCAGCACCTCCATCTACTAAGACTCTTTTAACCTTGGTCTTATGAATAATGACCTCAAGGTGTGAAGCACGGTTATGAGATGGTTGCGAAGGTAGGTCTTTTTTTGAGAAGGTGAGAAGATGATTAGTGATATGCCCTACCATAGCTTGAAATTGTTTCACATCAATATCCTCGGGGATGGATGATGAAGATAAAGTTTTCTTTAAGATTTCCCTATGTGCAGGGGATAGCCTCAATAATTCTAAGATGGAAATCTATGTAGGGGTCTTCTTAAGCTAATCTAGGATATTGTACTTGCTATGGTTTGATTTTGGAAAAGTATGTTGTGCCCTATATTGAGATGGTGACCTTGCCACATCGTGTGGTGACTCCATACTCTGTACTAGGTCCTTTGATGGTGACAATGGTGATGTCACTATCACAAGAAGCGATCACATTGGAATAGGTATGTTGCATGTTTGTGTAATCCTTAGCTTGTCCAGTGTTGTTTCCTTTGCTATGATTTGGCATAGGGTTCTTGTATATCTTAATATCCTATTTTCTAGATGGTACCTCAATAGATATGGCTTCGCCCTCTATAAGATATTGGATAATATTATTGAGCCTAATGCAGTTCGAGGTTTTGTGTCCTTTGAATTTATGAAAGTCACAAAGATTATTTTTGTTGTACTAGGGTGGTTTACCTTGTGGTTCTTCGTAGTTTTCAAAATTGGGAAGCAATATCAGGTTTGAATCTACCAATTTCTTCATGATGGTTTCAATAGGCTCCAAAAATTATTTGTATTTGCATTTCAAATAGTTCTTCCTGTTAGGGGTTTGTATTTGTTGCATTTCAATGTTGTTTATTTGATTGTTTTGTGATGGCGTTGTTTGTTTCACAGTTGGTTGAACATTAGCTATTTGATTGTTGTTTGTCCTATGAGCACTTAGGACCTCCTTAGCATCTACCATGCCATCGTTGGTCACGTTCTTGTTCTTAGCCCAGACACGAGGCTTGTCGTTTGAACTCGTTGATGGGCGATTATCTTTGTAAGCTTGAGTATTTCCCTATGAGATTAGAGCTCTCTCAATGTTAAGAGCTCTAGGGAAAATCCCATCATAAGAGGTAATGAACTGCATATTCAAGTGAAAGGATAGATATGGATCTATATTTGCTATGATGATCCCCACTTGTAGTTCATCAAGAATTGGTCACTTGCTCTTACTAGCCCTTTTCCTCCATCGTTACAAGAAATTGATGAAATATTCTCCTTTTTTCTATCTAAGAGTATACAACTCTTCTAGGCTTACGTCCATGTCAAGATTAAACGAGAAGTGATCTATGAATTTATCAGTGATTTCTTGGAATATTTTGATACCTGGAGGAAATTCAGAAAACCAATCAATGGTTGGGCCTGTCAAGCTTCGTGGAAAGAGGTGCATCAAATAAGAATCATTGTAGGCAACCTCCATACACATGACATTAAACTCTTTGATATGGTCCATAGGACTTCCTCTCCCTTTGTATTTATCAAATTTGGGGACTTCAAAACTAGGAGGGAATGGTACCATTCCAATGTTTTGATTGAATGGATATGGGCATAGGTTCTGTGTATGGGGCTTCTTCATCTTTCCCATCTATAGATCCTACATTTCTTGTGTTAATTCCTTAAGTTGTGATGTTACATCATCCTGTGGGTTTGGTGGAGGAACATACGTTGTGTATTGTGGGATTATGAATGGGTTGTACGTGGGATTCTAATATGATGGGGTGTTGTATGGTGTGTACAGTGGTGTGGGATATTGGGAAGGTGATTGTGGTGTTGATGTATATGTTCCTAACATGTTTGGGTTGATGATATTTTTTTGAGGGTTGAAGTATAAACCTTGTTGTTTTTGTTGTTATTGTTGGGCATACTGTTGAGCTAGTAAGGCTTTCTATTGGGCTTATTGTTGTTGTTGGGACACTAGGGATTTTTTATTACGCTTGTTGTTGTTGTTGTGCTTCTAAGGATGCTTGTTGTTGCTGCTATTGTTGTGCAGCTACTGAGGCTCCTTTTTGTTGTTTCTATTGTTGTTGTGCTACTGTTAAGGTTGCTTTTTGTCTTTTGTTGTTGTTGTTGTGTTGTTGCTATGGCTACTTGATGTTGTTGTTATTGTTGTGTTGCTATGGATGATTGTTGTTATTGTTGTTGTTGGAAAGCTTGTTGATAATCCTATTGTGCTTTTTGTAAAGCTAAGGCATGTGCTTGCAATATAGGATTAGTTGGTTGTTGGGACATCTGTGATGGATTTTGGGTGTTGATTTTTTGATTGGGTTGCAAGTTGTTGATGAGAGGTTGGGGGTTCCCTTGGTTTAACATTCCTTGCAAGATGGTGGATTGGGATGGAGGAATGTAAGTTTAAGGTCCCATTTGATTTTGCATGACATGGGGGGCTAAGGGGAAAGATGATGATGGTGCCATTAGGTATTGTGATGGTAATGACACATTAGGACCTTGATTCCATTGATTGAAAAGGTTCCCTTGACCGATGTCTTGGGGATTTCCTTGTGTTAGGGATGTGGACAAGGTATTACCTTGGTTGAGGGGGTTCATGACCAAGGGATTATTTTGATTCAAGTTGATGATGGATGGGATGGATGTGTTTTGTGAAACCAATGGTGTGGATGAACCAATTAAAGATGCCCCTATTTTCATTAAGGGTTGACTTTGCGTTCGGGTGTTGGCATGCCCTTTTTAGTCTATTTGAGACACTTGGCCTAGACTCCCTTGCGTGATGTTGGGCACACTTGTCGTACTTGTGGGAATGGATGAGGATGGATGACCTTGATATGTTGAGGTTGTCATGGATTCATGAAGTGTGAGTGGTTTATTTTGATGCAAGGGGTGTTCGGGAATGGTAGGAGTGCCAAAAGTTGGTGTCCAAGTGGTGCTTTGAGATGGATTAGTATTTAGGGTACCCACAAGCATGTTTATTTAAAATGGAAGAGTGTGTCCAAATTCCTTAGCAAGACTGGACAAAATACTAGGAATGGATGTTTGATTTAGCACTAGTGATGGATTTGTTAAGCCTTGTGTCAAAGGTTGCACAACAAAATATGGGGAAATTGGAGCCACATTTTCTAAGGCTTGATGTTCTTGTTTTTACTCCATGATTTCCTCCTTAGTAAGTTTGAATGGGTTGTTCATAACGTCTTCTATCTCATATGGCCCTGATGGAGATAAGGGTTGTTGCGATGGGGTAACTTGACTTCTTGGATCAAATTCTTGAGGATTGGGATCACTTGAGGTGAATGTGACTTTGGTTTTCTCCATGATTCTCTTATGTTGTGTTCTTGTCTTTACCATAAATTTTGGGTCACCTATGGGAGAGTTGTGTTGAGATTTGTAATGTTTGAACTCTCTAGCTGACTCAAATATAGGTAAAAGGGATGCTCTAAATATTTTTGGAGCAATGGTGATAATGGAAGATGAAAAGTTGAATGATGTCGAGAGTGAACTTCACAAACATTTTGGGACAACACTTTTGACTTAATTTTGATTGTTTGATGTTTGGATAAAGGATGTTTATGAACTTGCTAATCTTTAGGGTAAACTCGTGACCTTCAAGATAAACTAGTCCAAAGATTATAGCCAACTTAACTAAATGCATGGAAAAGGATTCATTTCACATACAAAGTAACTAAGTTAGGGTTTGGGTTGATAGATGTCTAAGTCCAAAAAGTGTTGGTTTATTTTAAAAGTTTGCAAAGATAGGTGAAGTGAAGGATGAAATTTGATGGAGTGGATGAAGTTTTTGACCCAATGTTGACCTAGAGTGAACCTTTTGTTTAGATATGACCAAGGTGGTAAGAAGCATGCTAGGCCTCTAAAGTGTATTCAATCCAAAAGACCAATGTTGACTTAAATGAGGGGTTCATATTGGGCATACATGTTTGGATCATTCATTGAAACACATCTATAAAAATTCCTTACCAAAATTTTCTTGTTACGGTAAAGAGCCACAAGGTTTCTTTTGACATATTTTGGACTATGATGCCTAAGTTTGAAGTGACAACATGTAGACCTTTTCTTTGGGATTTTGATTTTGTGAGAGATCATTTAGAGAATCCCAATATTATGGAAAAAGAGGATATTTAATGTCACGTGGGAGGTGGTAATATGGGCCTTCTAGCCACAATATCGACTTGTTCCTCTTGTTCATCTAAGATGTATGTTGTGTTTCTCCACTGGATGGGTGTTTCCTTTGTTTTAAAAGTGAAGCTTCTCAAACTACTAATTATATATATTTGTTCTCCCTCAATTAGTTCAGAGTTTGGTTGAATAATAGTGGGCATAATATTAGGTTGTTCAACTAGAGCGATCAAATGCCAAATGTTCATGTGGGGTTCAATTTTTCAATTTATCTTGCTTAATGAGTTTCTTTTTACCACAAATGCTTGTCTTTCTTAAGTTCAAACTAAATGTCTATGTCAAAAACATCATAAATTTCACAAAGTCCATTTTGTGAAAAGGATGAAGTTAAGGGCATAGTTACATAGGTTAACTTTGGGAAGTATGGATTGAGATGTAAACCAAAATATTTAGAAGTCTCTAAGAACAAATCCTTAGGATAAGCACCAATATCAAGGTTTGTTCAAAGTGTATCCAACTTAGACAAAAGGGTTTGAAATTTTGAAAAGATTTGTTGATATTTGTTTGCAATTGTTTTGGAACCAAGCAAGTGTTAAACTAACTCAATATCATGAACAATCCTAGATAGGTGTGTATTTCTTAGTAGGCTTTCCATCATCCCCTAAGAGATGATTAATCTGTGAAGACGAAATGGAAAAATAGGCTATGTCAAGGAAATGTAATCTCTTGACACACCAAGCAAAGAATTCCCTTCCCCATTTGATTTATTGCCTCAATCAAAAATCAGACATGGTAAGTAGCTTCTTGGAGTGGTACTACTCCAATGCACTACCTTAAAATACACTTCGGAGGAAATAGCGAGCCACTAATAACAAGGTTCATAATTCAGACTTTCGGGGTAAACTAGTACTATACATGTGGCAATTTCACTCATTTAAGAGGACTTCCAACCCTTAGAAACATTGAATGGTTTTGACGTATCACATGGATACTAGAGGAGATGATCGTTCGTATAGTGTAACTACACTAGCTGGTCAATGACTTTTGTCATACCAAGTATTTATATCATGGACCAAAATGAAAGCACCGCTTGGGTCGTTCCCTCTCACAAGTTGGGAGGAAATCCCTCTAAAGGTAACACATGTTTGAAGGGTGAAATGCTTTTCATCACCCAATATTGCCACTAGGTGCAAGGGGAGAGGATTATCTCTCTCAAGAAGAAAAAGTGTACTTGTGTGTTTCTCTTCACCCAAGATCGCACGAAGCACAAGGGGAGTGGATACACACAACAAGCCTTCTCAAGAAATTCAGACACATGTTCATTTTAATCCATCATAGCAAAATGAGTTCGTTTTAAACACCAATTTGAAGTGTGAAGATTGTGTTGTTCAATTTTAAACCAAGTAAAATAAGGTGAGGGTTCAAATTTAACCAATTTGAATGTTCATTTTAAACCCAAAAGAAATATAGTTTGGTCCTAAAACATGAAATAAAGCATCATAAATGCATTATAATTACTCCATAAGTGTCAGAACACTTGTTACAATTATATTCAAATGACAATATTATGCTCCTTCACTTCAATTTTTATCATCCAAACCTACAAAACTAGTTAGTCTAAAAAAATGAAAGTCAGAAGTCAGTGACATGTTAAAGAGCAAATAAAATCAAAAATTTAAAACACATGCTAAAATTTAGTCACTATTTTGGCTTATCAATAAAAAAATTTGTTATTTATGATAGCATCATTGTTTATGATAGCGTCACCATAATTCAAATGGGTGTCGCTTTGGTGAAAAAAGCATCACTCTGCAGTAAAACAAAGATGACGATAGCATCGCTATTTGGTGGCATCATCGTTTTTAAATCTTCAATACTTCTAAAAGGTATTAGCATTGCAATTTGTTTTAATGGGAATTGGTGATTTAATTAGGCATCACTATATCTGCTGAAAAGAGTGTCGCTATATGGCGACACCTGAAAAAGGCATCGTTGTAGTCTCCAAAAGCATCGTTGCATCTACAAAACCAGAAAAACAAAATTCAAGAGAAAAAATCATTAAATTTGATCGGTACTGCCCTCCTTCTAGCACCAAAATGTGACTGATGAACTTAGTATGGGTTGACTACACTTGATCCATGAGGATTCAAAGTATATTCAAGCCACTAAGCATCAATCCAATAAGATCATTCAATGCAAAACTAAACTAAGAATCCATTAAAACTAACATATTAAAATACGAAAGCTTCATAAACGCCTATTCTAATCCATTGAAACTTATCCTATTAGGGGAGTGGTGTTGCATTGATGTGGAATGGCAACCCTTTCCCAATCTTGTGGATAATGAGCTTGTTTCAATCGATTCTATTGAAGAGAATCGACAAAACCAATCAGAGATGTGTAAGAAAACATGATTTGAAGCTATTTTACCATGATGAAAGTTGTTTTAACATTTAACATGATCTATTTTAAGATGATCGATATGGGTGTATGCAAAGCTATTCTAAATGAAGTTTAAGCTAAAAAGATTAAAAACCTAATTAAAATATGCTAAATGTATGCACCTATGTTACCATGGAAGCCATTAATAGAAGCTAAGCTAATGATGCAAGTAAATTAAGCTAAAAGGATGCTAAATAAGTGCTAAATATGAGTGCAAGTGAAGTTGATTTTAACAACACAAGTTTTCTCTTAAAAGACAGATCCATTTGTCTCCAAATAGTGACCTATTTATAGGAGGACAAATGAGAAATGAAGGGATAAGATTGAAAAAGTTAATCAACGGTCAATATGGAAGGAAGATGGAGACATGGATCATGGATTCCCATCAAGGGTTGAGGATGCAAGATGATATTTAATCAAGGGTTTACATTCATCCAAACACATTTTCAAAACTTGCACAACAAGTCTTGTTGAAAGTTTGTTATGAAAAAAAGGAATATTCCCTTTTTGCAAATGAGTCAAGAAAGAGAATATTCTCAAAGAATATTCTCATGGGTGAGGAAAATTATGTTGCAAGTATGATAAAGTTTGGTGGTGTTATCATCAATGTTGTCATTGATGTCAAAACAGTTTAGTATGTTGTAGATTGTGCATGTATAGTTGAGATGTTGTGAGTACATGGAGCTATCCTTATAATGTTGCAGATGTGCTGAAATGAAGAGTTTCCAAGTGCTTTTCAGAAAATTAATAAAGAGAGAAGTTAGAGTTATGAGTGTGTTCAGAATGTGCTCTGGTATGTGCTTCGTGTTTCTCCTGTGTTGATCCTATGCTTGTGTAGATCTGAAATTTTGCTAATGGTGATCTCATGGTGATATCTACTAAGTTGTAGCTTCTGGTTTGATGGGATGTGAAAGTTACGTTCACTGGTGTGTAAACTGTTCTGGCAGCGTTGGTCTTTTGTGGATTGGGAGAAATGTTTCTACTCCACAATCCTTCATTGTTCTATTTCAGATCTTGCGGATCTAGAATGAGTCTTATAATGGTGTTCTCTTGGTTCTTGCAAAGATGTGTGTGGTTTGATGATTCAGAAGTCAAAAGTTGTTGTATGTGTTTACAAAGTCCAGATGGATTGATGGAAGGAGTTCAGCGAACAAAGATTGTTGCACTTGTTGTGGATGTATCTGAAGGAACTTAAGATATGTTCTCGTGCATAATGAAGAATTTTGCATCGTTTGTGTGCTATCTTCTTATTGGGAAGTGTGTACATCAATGTTTATTTGTGTTTCATGTTCATACTTAATAACAGAATAGCGTGGTTGTGGAATTGATAAGTATTGAAGTTTTAAGTTTGAACTTTTGTGACAACTGATTCACCCCCCCTCAGTTGTCCTGCACCTTTTAACAATTGGTATCAGAGCTTTGGTTCGTTGGTGTAGAGATTAACCACTTAAGGAAGATCTGATGGCACATAAGTTGGAAATCCCTATGTTCGATGGATCTGATTACAATGATTGGAAAGTGCAAATGAGAGGATATATTGTTTCTCTTGGTTACAAGACTTGGAAGGCTATTGAGATGAAGTATGTTGCTCTAGAGAGTGGTCCTACTACTGTAGATGAGGTTTCTGCTTATGAGGAGAATGAGAAAGCAAGGTATGCTATTTATAGTGCTTTATCTAAAACTAAGTGAACTAAGGTTATTTATTTAGGCACTGCACATGAAGTCTGGAAGAAGTTAGAAGAACTGTATGAAGGAAATGAAAGAGTAAAATTGACAAAGAAGTTGGCGGAAAAGCATAGCTATGAGAATCTAAAAATGGAAGAAGGTGAAGAGTTTAAAAGTTATTTCCAGAGGGTTGAGATGACAGCAAATGAAGTTAGGAATCAAGGGGGAAACTTGACAGATGAAGATATAATTGAGAAGATCCTGATCACCCTACCAGATTGCTAAAGTGATAAGATCTCAGTTATTGAAGAGATGTATGATCCTAAGAAGTATACTAAAGAATACTTATTCGGAACCTTGATAGCATTTGAGATGAGAAAGTTTAGGAAAGAAGAAAATATAGAAACAACATTTAAGGCAATGAAGATTGAAGATGATCCAAATAGTGATGGTTCTGATGAGTTGGAAGCAAATTTCACCACAAAGTTGAAGAAAGGTACCGGAAAGTATAAAGGTATGTTTCCCTTTAAATGTTTTAGTTGTGGTAATATTGCTCATTATGCTTCAAGATGTCTGAATAGAGTTGTACATAAGAAGAACAAGGAGTATAAAGATAAGGATAGAAAGGATAAGAAATACAAGAAGTTGTATTATGTTAAGGAAGAAGCTAGAATTTTTTATGATGAATCTAAAAATGAGGGTGATGATAGTGAATGCTTGTTTTTAGCATTGGAAAACAAATTTGTATCAGCTAACCCTAGAAAATGTGCAAGGAAGAATGCTCTGGAGAACAAAAAGAATGAGATGGAAGGTAACTTGGTCACCACCTTTCATGCAAGACAAGATGGAGATTACTGGGTGATTTATAGTGGATGTTCTAATCACATGATCAAAGATAAGAGTAGGTTCACTAAACTTGAAAAGTATGATAGTGGTTTGGTCATGTTTGGTGATGACTCAGGAGCTAAGATTTGTGGGAAAGGTACAATTAGTTTTGATGGAGTACACAACACTAATGATGTATATTGTGTAAAGGGTTTGAGGTATAACCTTTTGAGTGTTGGACAGATGTGTAGCAATGGTTTTAAACTTGTGTTTCCGAATAATACCTGTGAAATCAGAAAAGGATCCAGAGATATGGTTGTTGTTGGAAGGAGAACTCATGGAAACATATATCAGCTTAAGGGAGTTGATGGTCAATGCCTTGTATCTCAAATCAATAAAATTTGGTTATGGAACCGAAGAATGGGACATGTAAACTTTGATAATCTGGTCAGAATCAGTTCAAGAGATGTTGTCTGAGGTCTACCTAGACTCACAAAGCCTGCAAATACTATTTGCATAAGTTGTCAGTTGGGGAAACAGACAAGATGCAGTTTTAAGGGAAAAGAGCAATCTACCACCGGAATGTTGGAGTTAATTCATACTAATCTCTGTGGTCTGACTAGAACTGGAATCCTGAATGGTGACAGGTATTTCATGCTCCTTATTGATGATTATTCTTGAATGACATGGGTTGCTTTTCTTAGAGAGAAGACTCGTGCTCTGGATAGGTTTAAAGTGTTCAAAGCAAGAGTTGAAAATGAAGTGAATTTGAGAATCAAATGTTTGAGATCTGATAGAGGTGGAGAATTCACTTCCAATGAGTTTAATACATTTTGTGAACATGGCATAAAAAGACAATTTTCTTCTTTGAGAACCCCTCAGTAGAATGGGGTAGTTGAGAGGGAAAAATGAACAGTACAGGAAGCTACAAGAACCATGATGAAAGAATCAAATGTACCAGATGTGTACTGGAGAGAGGAAATACACACTATTGTTTATGTTCTTAATAGAGTTCAGATTAGAGGCAACAACACAAAGACTCCTTTTGAGTTATGGACTGGTAAGACTCCTACTGTGAAGTACTTCAAGGTATTTGGAAGTAGATGTTACATTAAAAGATGAAAATATTGGAAAGTTTGATGCTAGATGTGATGAAGGAATTTTTCTTGGGTACTCTACTACCAGCAAAGCATATAGATACTTCAATAAAAGATTGAGGAAGATTGTTGAAAGTGCTAATGTGAAAGTTGATGAAGACATGCACAAACCTATTGAGATAAGTGAATTTGAACCTGATGATCCTATCTTTGGATAAGTACCTAAAGAGAATAAGGAGAAGGAAGAAGAAGAGGAAGAAGAACAGATTGAAGAAGAAGAAGAAAATGAACTGGAACCTATTTCTAAGACTCCTCAGTATGTGCAGAAGAATCATCCGGAGGAATAGATAATTGGAGATAAGAGTGAAGGTGTGAAGACAAGAATTAAAGTAGTAGGTGAGGTAAATCTGTGTTTACTCTCTAAAATTGAACCTAATTTTGTGAGTGAAGCATGTGAATATGAGAGTTGGATGAGAGCTACGGAAGAAGAGTTGCAGCAAATAGAAAAGAATCAGACATGGGAATTAGTTCCTAGACCTGTGAATAAGAATGTAATTGGTTCAAAATGGGTTTTCTGGAATAAGCTGAATGAAAATGGTGATGTTATAAGAAATAAAGCAAGACTTGTATGCAAGGTATACTCACAAGTTGAAGGCATAGACTTTGAAGAAACATTTTCTCATGTGGCTAGAATGGAAGCTATTAGAATGTTTTTGGCATTTTCTGCCCACAAGGATTTCAAAGTATATTAGATGGATGTCAAGTCATCATTTCTAAATGGTGGATTGGAGGAAGAAGTATACACATAACAACCTAAAGGATTTCAATTATCTGACAAACCGGATATGGTTTGTAAGTTGAAGAAGGAATTGTATGGACTGAAGCAAGCTCCCAGAGCTTGGTATGCAAGATTGGATAGATACCTGACAAAGCAAGGATTCAATAAAGGCTTTGTTGATAGCAATCTTTACTTCAAAGTGCAAGGTAACAAAATGTTGATAGTAGTTTTATATGTTGATGATATCATCTTTGGTGGAAATGAAGGCATGTTTAAGATATTTGTAGAAGAAATGCAAAAAGAATTTGAAATGTCCATGATTGGTGAGTTGAATTCCTTTCTTGGTCTTCAAGTAAATCAAACTGATAAGAGGATATTCATTTCACAATCTAAGTACATAAAAGATCTATTGAAGAAGTTTGGAATGGATGATTCCAAACTGGTTAGTACTCCTATGGTGACTAGATGTAAGCTAAGAAAAGATAATGAATCTGCTAAAACTAATCAGAGAAAATACAGATCTATGATTGGTGGGTTGTTGTATCTTACTACTACCAGACCAAATATTATGCATGCAGTATGTTTAGTTTCCAGATTTCAAGCAGATCCTAAAGAGGCACATGTTATAGTAGTAAAGAGGATATTTAGATATCTTAAAGGTACATCATATTATCGCTTATGGTATCCTAAGGGTGTTGATTTCACCTTGAGTACTTATACCAATGTAGATTGGGCTAGTTGTGTGGATGACCAGAAGAGTACCGATGGGGGTGCTTTCTTTCTTAGCGGAAGATTGGTTTCTTGGTTAAGTAAGAAACAAGACTCGGTTTCTTTATCCACTGTAGAGGCAAAATATATTGTTGCAGCATCCTGCTACACATAGGTTTTGTGGATGAAGCAAACTCTGAAAGAAATTGGAGTAATATGTGATGAGCCTATTACTATTTTCTATGACAACACAAGTGTTATAAACATTTCAAAGAATCTAGTTATGCATTCAAGAACAAAACACATATCTATCAAATATCATTTTCTGAGAGAAAAAGTGTTGGAGAATGAAGTCAGGTTGGAGTATGTGATAACAAAGGAACAAATTGTAGATATATTTACTAAGGCTCTTCCAAAGGATACTTTTGAGTATCTTAGCGAGAGGTTGGAGGTCATTTTCCCTCTGAACTAGGTGCACATGAAGGTGCATTAGTCAGTAAATACACAAATTCTTCATTTATCTAGACTGATGAATAGGTCTACTCCACAGGGGGAGTAGAAAAAAAATTCATTGTTGTAGTATGAGTTGAATAGGTGCACTCCTCAAGGGGAGTGATCAAAGTTCTTGATCTTTTCCATTGATGTCAAAGGGGGAGAGAAATTCATGTGAAAAATAGTTGCAGAGGAAGAGAAGGTGTTCTCACGAACTATTGTGTAGGATAATGTCTTTGATGGTTTTTCACATCATGTGTTGCCATCAATGACAAAGGGGGATATTGTTACAAGTATGAGAAAGTTTGGTGGTGTTGTCATTAATGTTGTCATTGATGTCAACACAGTTCAGTATGTTGTAGATTGTACATGTATAGTTGAGATGTTGTGAGTACATGGAGCTATCCTTAAAATATTGTAGATGTGTTGAAATGATGAGTTTCCAAGTGCTTTTGAGAAAATTAATAAAGAGAGAAGTTAAAGTTATGAGTGTGCTCAAAATGTGCTCTGGTATGTGCTTCGTTTTTCTCCTATGTTGATCCTAGGCTTGTGTGGATCTGAAGGTTTTCTAATGGTTATCTAATGGTGATATCTATTGAGTTGTAGCTTTTGGTTTGATGGGATGTGAAAGTTACATTCACCGGTGTGTAAACTGTTCTGGCAGAGTTGGTCTTCTATGGATTGGGAGAAATGTTTTTGCTCCATAGTCCTCTGTTGTTCTATTTTAGATCTTGCGGATCTGGAATGCATCTTATAATGGTTTTCTCTTGGTTCTGGAAAAGATGCATGTGGTTTGATGATTCAAAAGTCAAAAGTTGTTGTATGTGTTTGCACAGTTTGGATGGATTGATGGAAGGAGTTCGGTGTTTGAAGATAGTTGCACTTGTTGCGGATGTATCTGAAGGAACCTAAGATATGTTCTTGTACATAATGAAGTGTTTTGCATCGTTCACGTGCTATCTTCTTGTTGGAAAGCATGTACATCAATTTGTATTTGTGTTCCATGTTCATACTTAATAATAGAATAGTGTGGTTGTGTTATTGATAAGTGTTGAAGTTTTAAGTTTGAACTTTTGTGACAACTGATTCACCCCCCCTCTCAGTTGTCCTATGCCTTTAAACAAATTAGATATTTAGTTAATTAAAACCAAATGAAATTGTGCAAAGGAATATTCCATGGGAATATTCCCTTTTTGGAGGAATGTGCAAAGGAGGAATATTCCCTTGCAAGTGGGGGTGATTGGTTTTAATTACTAATTTGATAATTAAATAAAGTTCCAATTATGCAAATTAGGGGAATTAAATGATATTCATTAAATAAATCATTTAATGAAAAAAGGGGGGATGTGATATGATATTTAATTAAATACTTAGGGTTATTTAATTAAATAAGAGGACTTTAGGGGATTAAATTAAATAATTTGATTTATTCAATTTAATAGGATGAAATGTTAGCATGAAAGGGGGTGAATTAACTTTATTAGATCAATCAGGTTAATAGATAAAAATGATGCAATTAATTAAATAGTTAGGCTAATTTAATCAATTTAAGCAAAAAGAGGATGGATTTTAGGACAAAATGGTGTTAATATATTTAATTCGAGTGCATGATATCATTTAGGACATTTTTAAGTGTCTACATTTAGCAACAAACATGTCTTTTGAATTAGATTCAAAAGTACTAGTAAAAGACAAGGGTTGTACAATTGGTGTTTTTACATCATCACTAGGGAAATTCCCCTTTGAATATGTGTCTATTTCAATCATCACAATATCTTCCTTTTTCTTGGTTTTCATCTCATGGGCTCCTTCTTCCTCAGGTGATGTGATCACCTTCTTGATTCTATAGCCCTCTTCTACTCCTTTGCAGGTGCATAGGTAGAAGCCCCACTTTTTTTTCCTTTAGTTTCAGTGGGATTTTAATAGAAGTTGAGGTTTCTAGATTTTCTTCACCTGCAGGTTGCTTAGCAGAGGCTGCAGGTTGAGTTTCCTTTTGAGAATGAAAAAATATTTAGATGGAAAAAAATTGGAAACAAATAAGGATTCTCAATTTTAAATACCCCTCCTCAATTAGCAGGTATGAAATGGTAGAGGGATAATTAATAAGCAGTGGAAATTGAAATGCATGTACGAATGATAAATATGTACAAAATTAGTAAGCTTCATTATTAATTATGAGAGTTAATATGAAGAGTATCTATTGGAATGTTGTGAAATGAATTATGGCGTGTGTGAAATTGTTTAATACCACCATGCAGCATGATTTGAAATAATATGAAGTGATGGATATGAATTGTGGGTAGTCATGGTGTGGAGTGTAATTCAACATGAAGTGAACACATGGAAATGAATTTGAAGTGATGAATGAAAGGCTATGCAAAGTACGTGAGAAGAAAGGTGAAAGTTAATGCATGGTACAAATTATGTGAAAAAGGTGATTTGATTGCTATGAGTGATGGAAAAGTGAATTTGTGTGTAATGAAAGTGAATGATGGATTCTACGAGCATGATAGAAAATAAAGATGTGCAAGTGCTACAATTGATGAATGAAAACATTTCCCTTCTAAATATTGTGCCTCATGGCATGTTCCTATAGGTCCTATGAGTGCTTGTGTTCGTTAGAAAATGAAGACTTTTGAGTGTCACATGTGCAGTCTGTGCATGTGATTTATGTGTTAAAGATTATACATGTGAAATAACAGGATGCGAGTTGTGTAGCTTGTCTACTAATATTTCAAATGAACTGCTTGTTTATGTTGATAAAGTTTGTATTTCTGGTTTGAATTGATGTTGTAAGGATAGTAGGAAATCATCCTTCTACATTGGCATCTTATAGAGTTTCAACCGATGGCCATTAACTAATAATGAAAACCTGACATCATCAATATTCTATAATTGAACTTAATAATCCATTCGAACAAACTTTTTTTATTTCATATGGCCCAAGCCATCTAGTTTGTAGTTTTCCTTTGTAATCCTTATACCTTGAATCATAAAGTAGTTCCCAATCACTTGTATTAAACTGATTGGTTTTTATAAACTGATCATGTCATTGCATCCTCTATTTTTGCACATTCTCAGTGTGGTGTATAACTTCCATACGTATCTCATCTAGGGTATTAAGGTTATGTAACCTCTCCTTTTGTGCCTCAGATATATTCATGCCCATTTTGATTGTTGTCCTCAGAGTTTTATATTCAAATTCTATTGGAAGGATTTCCTTTTTTTTCGTACACCAAATCATATGGTGTGAAGCCTATTGTTGTTTTCCAAGTTCTCTTGTATGCCCAAATTGCTTCAGATAACCTTGTTGCCTAATCCTTCATGTGTATTTGTATTTTTTTGTTCAAAAAAAAATTCTATCTCCATGTTAGTCACTTTCAATTGGCTATTTTCTTGAGGGTGATAAGGTTTATACTTTCTATGCCTAATCTCATATTCCTGCACTAACTTGGTAATCAGGTCTGAGATAAATTATGTCCCTTGGTCTATCACTATTTCTCTAGTAATACCATATCTTGTAAAGATATCCAAATAGATAAATTTCGCAACATTTCCATCTCTTGTAAATTCCAAGGCTTTGACCTCCACCCATTTTATAAGATAGTGCAAACTAGTATATATTCCTTGTTGTTGGATGTTGGAGATATAGGACCAATAAAATCTAGCCCCCATTTATCAAATGGTGTTGTGACTAGATGTGGTTGTAATAGAATTTCATCTATTTTTGTAGGTCATCTCATCATCTGACATCTATCACAAATCCTTGTATATTTGACTACAACTTTATGAATTGTTCACCAATAGTAGCTAGTAGTCAAAATCTTAAGAGTTATCCTCTGTGCTTCAAAATGGCCCCCAAAAGGTTCATCATAACATGCCTTGATAATATCATGGACTTCATTTTCTCTTATGGACCTTCCCATTATGTTATCAAGCACTGTGTAAAATAAATATCCAACTACCCATGAATAAGGAAAAATTTTATGAACTAAATGTATTTTCTCCCTAGTGAGAGATGTGGTGGTGTTTTCCCTGCAACTAGATAATTGGCTATGTTTGCATACCAAGGTGTATGTAGAGATAGGAAAAATAAGTGCTCATATGAAAATGAATCATCTATAATATCCTCTTCTAACTTTATTGGCAATTTGGAGAGAAAGTCTTCTACTATATTGGATTTTCTTGGTTTGTCTACAATGGTAATATCAAACTCCTAAAGTAGCAACAACCATCTCACAAGTCTACCTCCAACTACTGGTTTTTTCATCAAGCACCTGATTATTGTATGGTATGTGTGGATGAATACAAAGTTCCCTATGATGTAGTGTCTAAATTTGTTGATTGCATGGACTAGTACTAACATCTATTTTTCAATAACTATGTAGTTGAGCTCCACCCCTTGAAGGTTCTTACTGATATGAAAAGGTAATGTCTAATTTGGTCCTCTTAATACTAGGTTCTTTGTAAGTTCTACCTTAAGAGCTTCAAATGAATGTTGACAAGCAGGTGCCTAATCAAACTCTCATATTTAGTCAATAAGACAAATAGTGGTGTTGCAATTTTATTGAAATCTTGTATAGATATTTATAGTAGCTAGCATGACCAAGGAAGCTTCTGACATCCTTTTATTTCTAAGGTACATTAGTGTTGATATTATCTCTATCTTATTTGGGTATACTTGAGCCTTTATTGGACACAAAATGTCCCAAAACTACTCCCTCAGTCATCATCATGAAGAATTTCTCATTACTTAGGGACAAATTATGATCTTGACATATTTTTAGTACCTTCTCCAAATTAGTAAGTTCCCATAATTTGTAAAATCATCCTGTAAACTTCCATAGATTCATCAAAAAAGTATGAGAATATGCTCAATACTTCCCTTTGGAAGGTGGTAGATGCATTGCATAGCCCAAATGGAAAGACAGAGTAAGCATATGTACCCCAAGGGCATGTAAATATTATCTTATCTTGGTCTTCTAGGGCTATCTTAATCTGGTTGTATCCAGTGAACCAATCCAAGAAGGAAAAGTATTACTTTCCAGCTAATGAGTCTAGTATTTGATCAATGAATGGGAGGGGAAAGTGGTCTTTTCTATTTGTTGCATTCAACTCATGATAATCAACACACACTCTCCATTTCCCTTCCTTTTTAGGTACAATTACTAATGGATACACCCACTGACTATCAGATATTGGATAGATGAATCATATATCCAACAACTTTTGTAATTCTTCCCCTTAGCTATGTCACAAACTGTTGGGTTCATTCTCCTTTGAGGTTTCCTAATCGATTTGTAGCCATTATTAATGTAAATTTGGTGCATGCATAGTTTTGGTTCTATTCCATTCATATCATGGTAATCCCATGCAAATACAATTGTGTGCTCTTGTAGCACATTCAATAGTAAAGACTATTGTGCAATAGCCAATTGACTGTTTTTATTTAATGTCTTCCTCAGTGTAATCTCTAAAGTTAAGGATGATGTTTTAAGAGATGCAATTTCAAGGCTTACTTTATTGGGACTACAATTATGTGGCAATAAGGTATGGAAAATTTGAGAAATAGACTCAAACATATTGGCAGGGATTATGTTCTGCAGAGGGTCTTGCAAGCATGTTAAATAGTCATATTGTTGTAGGTCCCTACCATAATTGTTATGCATGGTGTTTGCAAGCATTTTGTCTTCATCTTGGATTTCTAACATAGGACTACATTCAATATTCATTAACTTCTATAATGAGTATTGATCGGCCTCATCTAGGGAAGGCCATATAGTTTGCTCCAAATTTGCATGTGGTTGGGCAAGTGGATAAAAGACTAGTTTCTTGGTTACATTCCTAGTGGAAATGATCATGTTACCAGACCTGCAACCTATAAAGGAATCTATAGTAGCGAACCAAGGTCTCCCTAATATGATTGGATATCTTGCAAGATTAGCTTTAGGTTGTAATACCATAAAGTTTGCAGGGTATTCCCATGAATCTAATGTTATAACCAAATCTTTTATGATTCCCTTAAGTTTTACTATAGACCTATCTATGAACTATAACATGGTAGGTGTAGGTTTGAGCTCCATTAGTTGTAATAGCTTCATGGTTTCCATGGTCATTACATTGATGGTTACTCCAAGGTCAATTAAGGTATTCTTAATGAGAGTGTCATTGATGTTGACATCCACAACATGGCTATGCATAGTCTGAGGGTCCTTATGTTTCTTGCCTAACTTTTTGATGTGTAACTCTCTCACTGTTTTAGTATAAATTGGTACTTCCTTAATTTATTGAATGGGGGGAGGGGTATCTTAATGTAAACATCTTTAAGTTGTCCCAATAGATCAGATTCACCTTGTGAATGATTTTTTTATATTGTTAATCTCTTAGGGAATGAAGGTTTTGGACTTCTATTTGTTGGGTTGAACTGGTTTGATTCAAGTTCCCTAGGTTGTTTGTCCATAGTTTTTGTTGGGATTTCCTAATCAGTCAACTCTATGATGTGAGGAGATGAATGCCCAGCTAGCATTTTCCCTGCTATGAGGTGGATATCACTCACCTCAACCCCATGAGTAGGGTATTGTATGGTGTTGTTAGCATAAGCCTGTTGGACAGGCTTATTATTTGGGTTAGGTGTAGGGTGTGCTATAAATTAAGGTCCTCTTGGAAGTGTTGGTGGAGCCATTGCTAGATTTGGCATTATTGTTGGTTGTTGTGGTTGCAAGGGTTGTTGTGGCTGTTGATAATTTTGATTTTGATTTTGCCACTGCTGACCCCTTTGCCACTGTGGTTCCCATTGGTTTTGTTGAGCTAGACAGTGGGAATTATAATTTGGTCCTTGGTAATTCTATGGTGGCCATATGCCCTATTGGTTTTTAGTCCAATTGGAGGCTTGATGCATTGGTCATTATGAGTTTTGGACATTGGTCCAAGATTGAGGGTTCTAATTTAGGAAGTTTGCATTATTACCTAGAAATGACATATTATAGGTCAAGGGATATTGGGGAATACCTTGTATTGCTTGCCAAGGTTTGTGTTGAGCGATGTAAAACACTTGACCTTCCTCATCTTCCAGGGCATGAAATTCTAGCTTCCCTTGCTTGTCTTTAGAAATACTAGCCAACTTCTTGCACTTGCAATTAATATTCTTCTGGCGACAGTTTGGGCAATATTCTATGAAGGTGGTCTATGCTTCTTCTTGCTTCTTGATATGTGTTAGTGTGAAAGGGGTACTAACTAGTTCATTCTTAGCTAGTTCTCCACTAAAGTCCTCTTCACACTAGCTTAACTTTACATAGGGATAAGGTGGTTGAGCCTTTAATGACATGAGTTGTCACACCTCATAGGATGCCAACACTTGTCATAATCTGGTTGCATCTATCTCTCCCCTTGGCCTATATAACCAAGGCATTTCCTTTGTATTTCTCAATTCTCAAGCTAAATATAGCTTTACATCCTTGAGAGGAATACAATTTATTCCTACTCATATTTCCGGTTTTGCTTTCCTTCAGTCATTAGATTCTTGGGTAGGCTAGTTAGCAAATCTCACATGGTATCAGAGCCAAATTTGAGTTGTGGGCTAGCATTCCTTTAGGAAATATGAGAGTGTAGAGCTTTTAAAAAAAAATTGAGTATGCTCTTCTCTTGCATCATATGATGATCTAGAGAATCAGAAAGGTGTGAAAAGAATATCAGTTTCTGGGGGGGTTCATACATTGACTTGTCAGTTACAAGTCTTATGAAGCTTCCTGGAGAAATTATGAGCTCACCATTGAGTCCAGAGCAGCTAATACATTCAAATTTTCCTTTTATTTCGCCTGAAACGAACATCAGAGGCTAGATCTACAACAATTTGAAGCAGGAGTTTCATTGTCATATCCAGCAAGTAGCCATCATTTCAGAGCATTTTGGGTCAAATATGACCCTGCTATCGTACTCAGAAGGCCTCAAAACCATAAAATTGACTGTCAAAATGTCGATTTTGAACAAAGTTGTCAGGTAAGGCAAAAAAAAATTGTCCAAGGAACCATTTGACCCCCTTGAACAAATTAATTTAAAAAATAATATTTTTTATTTTAAAATAAAAATATTTATTTTTGTTTTAAAATAAAATATTTTGTTTTATTTGTTTTCAAAATATCTATTTTTATTTTTAAAAAAATTGTAAAAAATCTCTTTAAATATCTATTTTTTATTTTTTTAAAAGTATTGAAAAAAAACTATATTTATTTCTCTTTTAAAAAACCAAAATTACAAATTAAAAACAAACAAATTTTGCAAAAAAAATAAATCTAAAAAAATATATATATATTTTTTTTAAATCAAAACTTAAAAAATTAGGAAACAAGCAAAATTAAAATTAATATTGCAACTTTTTTTGGCGGCTGTTTCCATGCACCCACTACCTCCATGCAAAAAGCTTCGGCTTTTTAACAATTTTGCTTGCAAAAAAAATCTTTAAAAATTTGTGCCCCAAAAATCGCGCCCGTGTTCCATGCCTTCGGCCTTCGTGCTGTGGGCCTTCGGGCTTTATAAAAAAATTTAAAAGTTTTTTAATATTTTTTAAATATTAATAAATACAAACCTTTTTAAAAAGTTGCCACATCTAATTCCATTTAATTTAGCCAACAGAATTAATTTGGCCAATTTTTAGACCTTTTTTAAAAATTAAAAAAATATATATTTCACGTCTCCACTACATCCATTAATTTGGCCGATGAGTTTATTATTTTTTAAGATTTTTTTAATATTAAAAACTATAACTACTTCTTAAAAAAATCCGCCATCTTTATTATTGTCGATAATTTTTAATATTAAAAAAATCAATTTTGACTTCTGCCAGCATTTTAAAAAAGTGAGTCCCATTTATTTCGTCGACATTATTTATTATTTTTTTAATGATTTTTCACATTTTTTTTAATTAAAAATTATAAAAACCTCTAAGCCACCAAATTTGGAGGAACATTTAGTGGCAGCTAAGTTGGAGGTCCGCTAAATTTATCTGGCGGATTACTATATTTGGCAAAGTTTCTGGCAGACTTTTTGCCAGATATCTAATTTTGGTGGACTACTCACTTTAGCGGCAGTTCTGCCAAATTTGGCGGAAATTTTCACAGCGCTTTCCATTAATGCATTGTTTTTTGAAGGACAACTTTGACATCTCATAACTCGAGCTCCTGACCTCCAAATTCAGTGCATTTTTTTTTTATTTGGGCTAATTTTTCGTGCTCTTTGCATTGGTGAAAACAGTTTCAGATTTTGGCACACGGATTTTTCAGAAATTGCTGATTATCAGGGGCGCCTCCTCACCGTTCTCATTTTGCAAACTTCAAAGTTGCATAACTTTTGCATATGACCTCGGATCGAGTTGATTCTTTATTTGAAAGTGCATAATTTTTTGTGTACTTTGCATTGATGTTGTTTATTTTGTATGAAATTGTACCAAATGTATACTTTCAGCACATGCTCATTTCTTGAGGAATTGTAAAAGCATTGAAATCCAAAAATCTTTAACTGCACTAAATATAAAGTGCCAAATCATTTTTTCTCTGGGGAGGTTCTTTGATTGAGTAAAGAAGGGGAGGTGTCTTGTTGTCTTTGTGTTTGAACCTCTCTCATACTTTGTGCTCTATTTTTCCTTCAATATGGGTACATTTAAATTTCCATTGCCCACGCCCTACAACTACAACACATGGCATCAAAATGCATAGAATGCTTTAATGCAACTAGGATATACACCTTATGTTGAGAAGAAGGTAACTGAACCCACAAATGATAAGAAAAAACTACTCTAGATGTTTGAACATACAAAAGCTCTTAGTTGTCTAAAGAGTTTAGTTTCTCTTGATATAATGTTTCAGATTGAAGCATATAAAGATTCACATGATGCATGGGAAAAATTAAAAACTCTATGGTACAACTGATGAAGTTTGTGGTTATCAAATTGATAACGAACTAATGGGTCTTGATATGAAGTCTTTTGATAACATCCAAGATTATGTAACAAAGGTCAATGACCTTAGAGCACAATGTAAATCATGTGGCTTAGAGAAGAAATACATTCAACTTATCTATAACACTCTAAATAAACTTGGACCTGAATTTGCAGCTTTTGTTTCTAGCTTTCATACTCATAGGTTGACAATGGGATCCACATTTACTACACCTTATTTTGCTTCATTTTATGAAATGTTAATGCAAGAACAAGGTAAGCTTTTTTCAATGGGTCTTCTCAAGCCTTCACATTCACAAGCTTTGATGGTTGGTCAACCAAAGGGTCATAAAGCATCAAAGAAACCTGACAACAAACAAAATCAGTTCAAGAAGAAGTCACAAAGAGATCAAGCACAATCATCTTCAACAACAAAAGTTTACTCCAACTCCTCCTCTTCAAGGGGGAATTTTCAAAAGAAGGAAAGGCCAAGTTGTAGCTATTGCAAGAAACTTGGTCATGAGGAACATTCTTGTCATAAGAAGCAGATCGATGAGTTAAAGCATCTTCTTAAAAGGAACAACATTAATCTACTTTCTTCTATTGCTCAGCAATCATCTACTCCTTCTTCCAAATCAGGTAAAGGGAAAGCCTATTCACTTGTTGCTATTACTGATTCTTCAAAAGAGTGGATTCTTGACTCGGGCACATCACATCACATGGGTTCTATGAAAGAACAGTTTTCTTTGTTGAAGCCTTGTTTTTTGCCCCACATTCTCATCAAGGATGATTCTCCAGTGGATGTAATTGGGAAGGGTTTAATTGATACTGGCAATGGTACCTTGGAGGATTTCCTTTGTGTGCCTGATCTATCAACTAACCTTCTCTCTGTCTACCAAATCACTCAGAATGGTAGAAAAGTTGAATTCACTCCAGATTCTATCAACATCTAGAATCTTGAAGATAATGTACTCCTTGCAGTTGGTAAGGCCAATCATGAGTCTCGCCTATATGTTTTCTCTCATTTTGTGCCTGATTCACATTCAACTGCATTGCTCACCCATTCAAATGTTGTGAGAAAACCATGGCATGAGTGGTTTGGCCATCTCAACTACCGCTATCTTCAACAACTCAGCAAACAGAATATGGTCACGGGTCTTCCTCAAATCAATTTTTCAGATGGTGTATGTTCAGGTTGTGCCTTGGGAAAACATCCTGAGGAGAAGTTCAACAAAGGGAAGGCTTGGAGGGCTTCAGAAGTCCTTGAATTGGTTCATAGGGACTTGGCGGGTCCTTTTCCATCATTATCTTTTAGTAAGGCTCATTATTTGCTCACCTTCATCGATGACTATTCCAGATACAAATTGGTCTACTTTCTTCGAAACAAAGGAGAAGTCTTTGATAGATTTCAAGAGTTTAAGGCTTGTGCTAAGAAGCAATATAGAAATTGTGTCAAAATTCTCCGCACTGATAATGGTAGAGAATATGTGAACCATCGATTTGAGAAATTATGTATTCTTGAAGGGATTGATCTTCAACATACTGTTGCCTACATACCACAACAAAATGGTGTAGCTAAGAGGAAAAATAGGTCCCTGAAAGAGATGGCTGGTTGCATGATCCACGCTCTCTCCCTTGCACCTACATATTGGGCTGAAGCTCTCAACTATGCTGCTCACATCCAAAATAGAGTTCCACATAAGACATTATAGGGCATCACTCCCTTTGAAGCTTGGTGTGGAAGGAAACCTGTTGTGGGTCACTTTAGAGTTTTTGGCTCCCCAACATGGGCACATATTCCTTCAGAGAAGCACAAGGCCTTGGAACCTCAAAGTCGGCCTTGTATCTTTGTTGGTTACCCTGATGGTGTCAAAGGATATCGGCTGATGAATCCTACAACACATGAGCTCTTCATTGAGCGTAGTATGCATTTTGAAGAAATATCTTCAAGCTCATCCTCTACTCTTCCTCCCTCCACAGTGGATTTAGAGGATTTTGACATCGAGGATTTTCCTCAAGCTTCCTCTAGTCGTCAAGTTGATCATGAGATTTCATCTTCCTCTTTAGAGAGTTTAGAATCTCCTCCTCCATCCCCTACCATGCCTCGTTGGGCTCGCCAAACACTTGAGTCTGTAGGAACTCTTGTTGGGGATCCTTCAAGTTCACAGAGGACTCAATCACAACATCAAGACATTCCACATTCCTACATCGCCACAGCTTCAGATCCACTGTCATTTCAAGAAGCATTTGGTATTGTTGAGTGGGATTCCGCAATGGAGGAAGAGTACAACTCTTTAATGCAGAATAAAACATGGGACCTTGTTCCACTTCCTAAGGGAAGAAAATTGGTTCGGTGTAAGTGGATCTATCGAACCAAATTTGCAGCGGTTGACTCAATTGACAAGTATAAAGCATGACTTGTGGCCAAAGGTTTCTCTCAAGTACCAGGTATTAACTACACTAAGACCTTTTCCCTTGTTGCCAAAATGAACTCCATTCACTTGCTACTTGCTATTTCTGCAGCTCATGGTTGGGTTGTACATCAAATGGATGTGAAGAGTGCATTTCTTCATAGAGATCTACATGAAGAAATTTACATTGAGCAACCACAAGGATTCATTCAAGATTCTTCATTGGTTTGTAAACTAAGGAAGTCTCTCTATGGCCTCAAACAAGCTCTGCAAGCTTGGTATGCCAAAATGGACTCCTTTCTTCTCTCCATTGGGTTCTCCAGATGCCACTCAGATCTGAATGTCTACATCTTGCGGCAGGAGGATGCACTTCTCTTCTTGGCTCTCTATGTTGATGACTTGATTGTCATTGGGAGCACTTCATGCATCATCACAATTGTGAAGAATGCTTTGCATGATAGATTTTCCATGACTGAATTGGGTCTCTTGCACTACTTTCTCGAGATTGAGATCACACAGACCTTTTCTAGGATCTCACTTGCACAACCCAAGTATGCTCTTGATCTTTTGTCACATTTTCATATGGTTGATTGTAAGCCTACACCGACTCCCTTTCTGTCTGGAGTTAAGCTTGAGGCAAAGTGTTCCACACCACTAGTTCATGCTACTTTGTATCATCAACTTGTTGGTAGCCTCATCTACTTAACTCATACTCACCCCGACATTTCCTTTGTAGTTGGCATTGTTTCGCGCTTCATAACAAAACCACATGAGCTTCATTGGAAAGTTTCCAAACGCATCTTGCACTACATCTAGGGTACTCATCAGTATGGGATTCACTATGCAGCAGGCACAAGTTCAGACTTACTTGGATACACGGATTTTGATTGGGATGGTGATATTGATGATCGCAAGTCCACATCAAGCTACAGTTTTCACTATGGTTCTGGCCCCATTTGTTGGAAGAGCAAGAAGCAACATGCCATTGCTCTTTCTTCAACTGAGGCTGAGTATAGGGGGTTGTCAATGTTGCCACTGAGGCTATTTGGCTTCAAAATATCCTCACTAAACTTGGTATCACCTTTCAGAATCCATCAGTCATCTATTGTGACAACCAGAGTGCCATCCAAATCTCAAAGAACTCGGTCCATCATCAACGCACCAAACACATCAAGATCCATATACATTTTCTTCGGGAGCTAATTTAGGAGCAAGTCATTGATTGCGATATTGTCCTACAACAAATCAAGTTGCAGATATATGTAAGGAAAGCTTAGATGTGGAACAAACTCTCCTAACGTCAAAACCTCAAGGAAGAATGCAAAGGTGACTTTAAATTTTACAATTACAGTTCAATTAAGATACTCATGAAAGAAATAAAAAAAATAGAGAAATTAACTAACACATATGAACACCAGATTTACGTGGGAAAACCCTTACGGGAGAAAAACCCACCACACCAAGAAAAACTCCTTTGTATTACAGTAAACAAATTACATACAGAGTACAGGCTTCACTCTCTGATGTCAAATTACAGCAACATAATTTCCTGATCAATCTTGTACAGAACATCCCAGTTACAATGCTCTCTGAATCGGTAAGACATCATATCAATATCCACTGCAGAAGCATCGGCCAAACCATCGCTATCGGCGAGAGATCATACCGAACACAAATTCATCCTGTGTAGATCTATTGGTGAGACAAGTATTATCGGCAAGAGTTCTCACCGAAAGCACCTTCTTGTCGGCAAGAGAAACCTTATCGCTAAGAGGTCACACCAACATTCAACTCATGTAGCTCTATAGGCAAGACCATCGCTATCAGTGAGACATCACACCGAGCACAGAACAGTCGGAGAGACCACCGCTATCGCCAAGAGGTCATATCGAATGCACTAGCCTGTCGACGAGACAAACACCATCGCCAAGAGTTCATACCGAAGTAATATATCCATCGGCGAGACCACAACCATTGGCAGGAGATCATACTGAGTGCAAACCTTTTGGCCAAGAGTCTCCCCGAAGACAACCTTGTGAATAAATGTTGGTGAGACATATCTTGTCGGAATAAATCATTCTGAAAGTTCACATCTCTCCCCGATGCCACTCGTTTCCAAGAGTCTCCACAATGTCCAATAGAAACCAAACCATCAGCAAGAGTTCTCCCTGGGTGGAGAGAGATATAAAAACTCACAGCGATTGAAATGTCTTGCCGATGACTCCCGTCGGCAAGACAGAAATAATGTCTCGGCAACCTGAGAATTTCAAATGATTAGAACACAGCTGCTAGTCAGTAAGACATCCAGAGGGTCTCACCGACTTTTCTCTTTCAGGATTTTCATGCCAGTAAGATTGAGGCATGTTTTCCAACAATCTCCCACTTGACGAAGATCTTACTGACACCTCCAGAGCAACAACATAACTACTGAAATTCATGGGCACTGAGGCCCATCGAACTGGCACACCACTTGAACTTGTCTGTGCTCACTGGCTTCGTCAATGCATCTACAACATTCTCCAGAGTATCCACTTTTTCTAAAGAGACCTTTCCATCCTCCACCATATCTCATACAAAATGATACTGCACATCTATATGTTTCATCTTGGCATGGAAAGTAGGATTTTTCTCCAAACAAATAGCACTCTGACTGTCATAGTAAATTGTTATTTTTCCTGCATCAAAACCAATGTTAGAACACAAATGTTTTAACCAAATTGCTTCTTTACAGGTGTGTGTTGCTGTCATGTATTATGCCTCTATAGTGGACAAAGCGACTACAACCTGCCGCTTACTCATCTAACTAACTGCACCACCATTCAACCCACTAGTGGATCTTCTGCTATCAATGTCCCCTACCCAATCAGAATCCACATAGCCTCGAATGCTGAGAGTCCTCTGTGATTCAACCAAACTTCCATGGTAACACAAAGCATATTCTGAAGTGCCCTTCAGATATTTGAACACTCTTTTCACAGCATCCCAATGTGTCCTTCCAGGATTTTCCATATAACGACTAAGTACTCCCACTGCTTGGGAAATGTCTGGCTTTGTATAGACCATTGCATACATTAAACTACCAATTGCACTAGCATAAGGCACTTTGGTCATGTCCTCTATCTCAGTAGGAGATTTTGGACAGTCTTCAATAGATAGCTTCGTTCCCTGCAAAACTGGAACAACTAGTTGCTTGCAATCATTCATACAAAATCTCTCCAGAACAATATTAATATACTTACTTTGACTGAGCCAAAGTTTTCTACTATTCCTATCCTTGGTTATTTCCATTCCCAGAATATACCTGGCTGCACCAAGATCTTTCATTTCAAACTTTGCAAACAACTGAGACTTAAGATCAAAAATCATTAACTTCCCAGAATATACCTTGTTGCAACAAGATCTTTCATTTTGAACTTTGCAAACAACTGAGACTTAAGATCAGAAATCATTAACTTACTATTGCCTATGAATAGCATATCATCAACATAGAGAACAATAATAAGAACACAATCATTTTCAGCTTTGTAGTACACACAATGATCAGATTTTGATCTTACAAATCCCAATGACAAAACAAAAGTGTCAAATTTCCGGTACCACATCCTAGGAGACTGTTTTAATCCATACAGAGATTTTTTCAACTTGCAAACCAAACTTTCTTTACCTTTTTCCACAAAGTGCTCAGGCTGGGACATATAAATCTCTTCTTTAAGATCACCATGAAGAAATGTTGTCTTCACATCCATCTGTTCAACCTCTAAGTCACACGCTGCTGCAAGTGACAAAAGAAATTTGATAGATGTTAGCTTAGCTACAGGAGAAAATATTTCTCCATAATCAATTCCCTCTACCTGGGAATAACCCTTCACAACCAACCTCACCTTATACTTTTCCACACTGCCATCTAGACCTATTTTCTTTTTAAATACCCATTTGTAGCCAATAGCTTTTCTGCCTTCAGGCAAGGGCACCAAACTCCAAGTATCATTATTTTCTAATGATGCCATTTTTTCATTCATGGCTTCCAACCAAGAGTTTGAATTAGACATTCTAAATACCTCTTTCACAGTCCTAGGCTCATCAGTGCTAGAAATTAAAGCATAGGCACAAGTAGAATCTATCAAAGAAAACCCATACCTATCAGGTTGTTTTATTTCACATGTTGACCTCCTCACTTGTTGAGGCTGAGGTTGTTCTTCTTCTTCAGAACTCTCAGAACTACTTGAGCTCTCCTCAGTTTCTGGTACATTTTGAATTTTCAATTCCTCTTTATCTGGTGTTGGAGGAATTTTAACTACATCCTTTTTGTTTTCTGATTTTTTCTTTGAGTGTAGATCCAAAGTAGAAGGCTTCAGCTCATGAAAGATAACACTTCTGTTGTACAAAACCTTCTCTGTTTCAGAATTCCAAAGCTTGTATCCTTTTATGCCAGCACTATAACCAATAAAAATACATTTGACAGCCTTAATTTTCAATTTAGATCTTTTCTCATTCGGCACATGTGCATATGCCTCACAGCCAAAGACACGAATATGTCTCAGAGAGGGATTCTTTCCAGACCATGCTTCCAAAGGTGTTTTCTCAACAAGAGCGGAATTAGGAGAATAGTTTATCAAGTAACATGTTGTTGCAACTACCTCAGCCTAGAACTTCTCCTCCAAGCCAGCACTGCTTAGCATACTCTGTGCTCTTTCCATCACTGTCCTGTTGAACCTTTCTGCAACTCCATTTTGCTGCAGAGTGTAAGGTGTAGTTTTATGTCTTTTAATCCCATCATCTTTACAGTACCTCTCGAAATCATTAGAACAAAACTCACCGCCATTATCAGTCCTTAAACATTTTTGTTTTCTTCCAGTCTGATTTTCTACAAGGTTTTTAAATTCCTTAAAATGACTGAACACTTCTGCTTTACTTTTCAAAAAAAAACAAATTCCCTTCTTGAATAATCATCAATGAACGATACAAAATATCTTGATTTAGAGAGAGAAGGAACATTTACTGGACCAAAAACATCATAATGAATGTAATCAAGTAAATCAGAAGATTTGTGAGGACTGGAGTAAAATGAAACACGGTGTTGTTTACCATATATGCAATGTTCACAAAACTCGAATTCGAGGTTACAATCATCAAGCCCCTCAACCAAGTTTTTATTTTTCAAGGTTTTTAAACCTTTTTCACCAATGTGGCCTAGCCTATGATGCCAGAGCATAGTATTTTATGCTGGAAGTTTAACTTCCATAGAGTTTGCACTATCAGGAACTTTTTCCTCTTTTTTTCCATGAGTAGCTTTATGTGACTTTGTAGAGACACTATTGCATTGAACAACATGTGCATCCAGCTTATATAAGGTACCAATTCGAGCACCCCTTGCTAGCACCATTGAACCTCTAGTCATCTTGCAGCCATTTCCAGAGAGCATGACTTGCACTCCAATATCATTCAGCTTACTAACATAAAGTAGATTGTTAGACCTTTGTTAGACCTTTGTTAGACCTTGCATCAAACTTTCCTATGTTTTCTTCATCTCTTTTGATATAACATTTACTTCCAAACACTCTAAAGTACCTCACAGTAGGAATCTTTCCATACCATAACTCATAAGGAGTCTTTGTACTATTAGCTCTAGCTTGAACTCTGTTAAGTATGTAAATAGCAGTGTGAATAGCTTCTCTCCAATAAATGTCCAATAGATTTTCCTCTTTCATCATAGTCCTTGCAGCTTCCTAAATGGTTCTATTTTTCCTCTCAAAAACTCCATTCGACTAAGGAGTTCTAGGGGTAGACAAATGCCTCTTTATTCCATGAACTTCACAAAACATGTTAAAATAATTGGAGGTAAATTCACCACCTCTGTCAGACCTCAAATACTTTATTCTCAACCAAAGCTTTAAATGCCTTAAATTTATCCAATGCATCATATTTCTCTCTAAGAAAAGTAACGCATGTCATTCTAGAGTAATCATCAATTAAAAGCATAAAGTACTTGTCACCTTGTAGAATTCTCACCCTTGTAGGACCACAAAGATCTGTATGCACTAATTTCAGCAATCTAATAGCAAGTTGTGTTGGCAAGAGACACTGCACATGTCATCTGGTGTTGTCATTGATGGAAACCCTAGTCAGTGATTCAATCTTCATGTCAATATTTGTTCATATCAGAAGTCAGATTGAAGTTTTGTGTTAACTATCAAAGCTAGAACAGAGCATCCGACAGAATTGTGTTCATCGATTCATATGCAATTTTTTGTTATCATTTTGAGTTGTGGATCTCAAGGAAGGTTGTTTGGTGTATGATCTATGTTATCCTTGAATCATAGAGCCTCGTATTGATTTGTGTGCAAAATTTAAGATCCGGTTGATTGATTTTTGGTCTAATAGTGTAAGAAGGTTGACTAAGTGAATGTAGCGTGTTGCAGATGTTCGAGGAGTAATTGTTTGAAATATTTCTGTGTTTGAGGATATTTTTTTGGGTCCTCACTATGTTGTGGTCAACTTTGGTTTGTGCATATTGAAAATTATTTATGGATTGAGTTGATAGTTTGTAAATATTTTATATTTTGTTGAAGCCGACATGTGGTTGATTAAATCCTTAGTTGTGGATATATATAAGTAATCATTCATATCATTCAGATGTATGTACGAAGTGTGTTGATGTGTGTTGTGAAAGTCAGAAGGATAGTTAAGCGATTATGCACTGTTTCACTTGTGCATAAAAGGATTTGTGATCTGAATGTAAGCAGGCAGAGCAGAAGAGCAGAATCAAATAGAAAGTCAAGAATGTGATTGATGTGCTTAATCAGAACTTTAATCAGGCATTAGCAGATGTTATTCTCTCAGTTCAAATCTTCTGGATGTAATCCAATTTCTTTTGTAAGACAGTGAGTCTTCTTTTGTATCTGAGCCGTGAGCTCTAGGAAGTGTGCCTAAATGCATGTGCATTCCCTTTTGTAAACACTTATATTTGAGTATATTCATATTGTGGATTGACCTCCACCGTGGTTTTTCCCCTATCAGGGTTTCCACGTAAAAATCCTTGTGTTATGGTGTTGTTGTTGATTGCTTTGTGTTCATGTATCTTTCTTTTGGTTCAATGCTATAAGTTGTTTAAAGATCAGTTTAATAAAGTTAAATTTTGCAGAACACTAATTCACCCCCCCTCTCAGTGTTCCTTGATTCCAACAATTGGTATCAGAGCCTAGTTCCTCGGAAGAAGTTTAAAAGCTTGGGGAAGATCCAAGAAAGTGATTCAATGGATTCAAGCAGTCTTCAACAACAACTTTTGGTGGCGCTAGATGATCTTGAATAGTCTAAATTTGAAGTTTGGGAATTGCAGGAAAGCCTCATGAATGCTAAGAAATTCGTTCAATAATTGAAAGATAAAATCAACAAGTCCAAGGAGAAGAGAATGGAACTCTATGATCAAATCAAGCAGAAAGAAATTAAAAGCATGGAAGATGAACAACTAAGCTAAGCCCTGAAGGAAAATACAGAAGAATGTGAAAAGTTTACCAAAGATAATGCTATCCTGAAGCATGAGATGGAATCTATTGTGATGAGGATGACCGAGGAGATTGAAGATAGAAATAAGAATGAAGAGAAACTTGCTTAGTCCTTGAAAGAGAAATATGAAGAATGCAACCAAATTACTAATGGATTCAATTAGTTGGAGCTTGAATTGGAACAATCTAGAAACAATGAAGAAGAGCTTGAAAATAAAATTGTTAATCTCAGAGATGAAATTTCTACTGCAAATGAATTCAAGGAGGATTTCAAGATTAGCTTAGCCAAGCTTGATGAACTGATTAAAAGTCAGAGGACTAGAAGTGACAAGCGAGGTCTTGGATATGAGAAAGGAGAAAGCTTCAGATCTAGACAAAGGATATTTAGGCAAGGAAATCAGATGAACAAAGCTGGAAGGTATCCGGTAAGACAACCTAATGCTCAAAGATTCAATGGTTACTATTTTTTTTGCAATAAATTTGGTCATATGGCTACTCAATGTAGAAGTAGAATGAATCCAAGTGGTCCATCATTCTTTTTTCAGTGTTTCAATTGCAATAAGTATGGTCATAAGTCAGTTGAATGCAGAAATATGTCAAAAAACTTTAGATATGTTAGATGTTATACATGCAATAGATTTGGCCATATTGCTAACCAGTGCAGATCAAGATAAAATAAATGGAACAACTGGTTTGGACAAAGAAATGTGGTGTGCTACAATTGAAAAAAATATGGTCACATTGCTAGATTGTGTACAAGCAGAAAGGGTTTGGTAAATCAAAAGAAAAACATGCAGAAGGATGAAAAGGGAAAAAGAAAAGTTACTACATATGAGATCAGGAAGCAAATGAAGAAGACATGGATGAAGAAGAGTCCTTCTGATGTAGGAAATGATTCCACACCAAAATCTGGTTCTGGTAATTCCTCCGAGAATTAGTTTATGACCTCTGGCCTAGGGGGAGTTCTCAAGAAAATCATTTAACTCCCTTGTCGGTAGTTGGTACCAGGATGTGGCAGATTTCAATTATTGCATTAGTGATGTGTAGATATTTTGGAATCTCTTGTAAAGGAAAATTATGAAAAATTGAAGGTCCGTAGAAGAATTTTCTTTCACAGTCTATGAGAACAGGGTATCTGGAAGACCTAGGGAAAAAGCATTTATTGTGATGAAAAAGTTAGGTATGCAAATGATAAAAATTCATTTCTATTCCTCATTTGTCACATTGCATTTTGAGAAGAAGTTTGGAGAGATCTACAGAGAAATTTGGTGAGATTCAAGTCTGAAGGCAATTCGACGATCAAACCCTAATCAGATGAAAGGTATTTATCTGTAAACTCGTGAACTTGAAAATTCTGGAAATGGCTGCTTCGTTGGTTGTTGATATTAAGGATAGGCCCCGTCTAAAATTCAAATGGCACCCATTCAAATCCATCGAGACAGAACCATTAGGTGTATTTTCTTTCGTTTTGTATGGTGTTTTGCATATCGAAGACATTAGGGCATACATTCATGCGAATTTTGAAGAATTAGGAAGCTCCCAGCTACTAAATCTATACTCCAATCACATTGTGGGAGAAGATCTTTGTGTAAAACCTGAATTCAAAACTTTGGAGGAGAAGAAATTCACGCAAATTGTAAAGTTTCCCATGTTCGAAGAAAATGAATGGGTTCGGTATATATTGAGTCGAGTGCATGCCAATTTTATGTGGTTAAGTCAGCCTTTCAAGATCACAAAGGAAACCATAAGAATTGTTACTGGTTTGAATTCATCTAGTGGATTGTCGACACTTAAGGCAGTGAAGAATCAAACAGTCACTGATGCAACCGATTTAGTTTTTGATAAGAGAGCCATGACAATTGATGATATTATTGAAGTGGATGTTAGATTTGCCTCTATGGTCATTGTGTACAAAATCTATCACTCCAGCTGGGATAACACTATATCCGGTACAAAAATCTATGCAGCATATCAAATGGTCAAAGAAAATGTAGATTATGACCTATGTGAGTTACTCCAGAGCCAGTTAATTGAGAATCTTGGCAAAATCAAGAAGGATAAGAAGAATTATTTCAAGTATGGTAATTTGTTGCTATGTTTATTCTTCTATTTCATGAATGAAGTTCCAAGAATTGGAAAATTTCAATGGCAAGGTGATAAACCGGTAGTTGTTCAAATCAGAGATGTCTTGTATGGAATTGGTGACAACAAAGAATGACAAACTACTATTTGGGTTTATTTCAAGAGTTTTCAGAATGAAATGCAAGTGAGAGAAAGGATTCCTACATCTATTGTGGAGAAATACAAGGACAAAATTTGCTTCATAGTTGATGTTGATTAGTGTTTGATGGAAGTTGCAGAACCTAGAACAGTGTGGATAATTCCTATGGGTTATAAGGTTGAAGAACACATTTTGGAGCTATACGCTCAACACTTGCTAAGTAAACCTCAAGATCCGACAAAAGAGAGGTTTGGAACCTTTGAGGAAAATAATATGGAAGTTCATGCATAATTGAAGAATCCAATGATGATCCAGAAGGTAAGAAAGGAAGTGGAAGCCTTTGCAGAAAGCATGGGGATATCAGCTGAAGCTGTGAGAGAAGCTAGGAGGAAAAGAGAACAAGTTGAAGCAGGAGAGCCAGTAAGAACTGAGTCTGCTAGTTCAGAAACATCCTCTGCCAGATCTAGATCCACAAGGAGCTCTGCACTCTGATCTGGTCCTGCAAAGAAGTCAAGTCCTGTGAAAGCTCAAGCCAAGACATTCGGTAGAGAAGGAAAGAGGAAGAAGGAAAAAAGCACAAGAGTCTATGTTGTTTTAGAAGATGAAGAAATTGAATCTGATGAAGAGGTAAGATAAATTAAGCAAAAGGGCTCAAAGGCAACAAAAGTCACTAAGGAAAAGCCCTCTAGTGAAGAGAAAGAAAAGAAAAGGATGAAAACTTACAAATCAGGTATGTCTATAGAAGAAGTGGCAAAATCCTTGATTAAGGATGGTAATCTTAGGAAACTTTGTGAATGGTATGACACTTTTGATAGTGTCGGTCAAAGAGTTCTTGAGGAAGCCACAATAAAGTATTTGAATAATTTCAATATGACCCTCATTGAAATAATGTCTTAGTTACCTAAAAGTTTGTATGAAATCTTGGAAATGAGAAGAGTGAATGCAAGAACTGAAGAAGAGCAAATGAGAGAACGGATACTTGTTGATCTGTGTTCAATGATGTCTATAGAAGAAATGAAGAATATTCTCAATGAAGCTAAAAGGGATTTTAATAGAAATACAAGGGTGAATAAGTTGATGATTGGGAAAACTGAAGAGGTGGCAAAAGACACTGAGAAAATCCTTAAGGCAGTTCTGTTGAAAAATAGATATGATGTTGTTTTTGAAGAAGTACATAGTGAAGATGTTACATCTGGTCTGGTAACAAAAGAAGGAAAAGAGGACACATTTGAGGATACTCTGAATCCTCTTGACATGCAAGATGCTAAAATTTATATGGAGACTAAGGCTCCTAAAGTTGTGTCAGTTGAAGAAAAAGAGATTCCTGAAGCTAAGGAAGAATCAGTGATTGGAGAAAAGAAGGTTGAAGCGAAGGAGATTCTTGTGGAAGCAAGAGACACTGCTAAGGTAGTAAAGGAGTTCTTAGAAGGACAACAGGAGGAGTTTGACCCTAAACTTGTTAAAGTTCCTATCAACTTGGCTACTCTATATCCTATTGAGAAGTTGAAGGTAGCATCATTTGCATAGGCCAAGGCAAGGGAGGAGATTCTGAAATCTCACATTGATGACAGTGAACTGTTGAGTCTTGCGTCTGATATATTAGAGAAGATCATGCCTACATATGTCAAGGATTCATCTGATTCTCCATTTGGTCAGCTAAAGAATCTTGTCAATTCTGTAAGTACTCACTTTGAGTCACTTGAAAAGTTAGCTATGGATAAGGTTCAGAAGGAATTTGATGCCAAAAGGTTCGATAGATTGAAGGGGATGATTACTAATGATCAATATTTGTTAGCTACTTGTGTAAAGAATATTCAAGGTGCTTTATCTGAAGGTGGAAACATTTATAAGTCATGCTTATCATTGTCAAAGTTCACTGAAGACACTGAAAAGAAAATAAAGGAATATGAGAAACAGTTAGCAAATATCTCCAAAGCATTTGATCCTCTAATTGTTTCTATTGGAAAGAAAGAAGGTCAAGTCATATCCCTGCTTGACAAGATTAAGAGTCTGAAGCATGAAGAAGGAAAATTTGTTGAAATGGTATGTGAGATGAGAGGACTAATTGGTCCTAAGATAGAGACAATGCTTAGTGCATTGAAGGAAGCACAAGATGCTATGGCGGTCAATGATCCGACGAATCTTGAATCAGCAGAGATGCAATCTTATTTGTTTTGTGGTCACATGACTATTTTGGAGAGTCTCAAAAAGAGTTGGGACACTAGTTTGAGCCTTTTGAAGACCAATTTTGTAGATATATTCAAGCTTATGTAAGTTGTAGAAGCATGTTTGTATATATGCAGTTTGTTCATAGCAATTTTGTATGATTTTTGGTATGTGGATTCCCGCCTTTTCCATTGATGTCAAAAGGGGAGAGTGGGATAGTGAAAAATTTCATAATCATCTCAGGGGGACTTGTGTTTTGAAAGTTTTGAAGGTTGGCAATGTATTCATGTTGGTACTAATTCGACACTTAGTCATTTTTCACTAAGTGTTGCCATCAATGCCAAAGGGGGAGATTGTTGGCAAGAGACACTGCACATGTCATATAATGTTGTCATTGATGGAAATACTAGTCAGTGATTTGATCTGCATGTCAGTATTTGTTCGTACCGGAAGTCAGATTGAATTTTTGTGTAAACTGTCAAAGCTAGAACAGAGGATCTGACAGAATTGTGTTCATTGATTCATATGCAATTTTCTGTTATCATTTTGAGTTGTGGATCTCAAGGAAGTTTTTTTGGTGTATGATCTATGTTATCCTTGAATCATAGAGCCTCGTATTGATTTTTAAGACAATGAGTCTTCTTTTGTATCTAAGCAGTGAGCTCTAGGCAGTGTACCTGAATGCATGTGCATTCCCTTTTGTAAACACTTATATTTGAGTATACTCATATTCTGGATTGACCTCCACCGTGGTTTTTCCCCTAATAGGGTTTCCACGTAAAAATACTTGTGTTATGGTATTGTGGTTGATTACTTTGTGTTCATGTATCTTTCTTTTGGTTCAATGCTATAAGTGGTTTAAAGATTAGGTTAATAAAGTTAAATTTTGCAAAACACTAATTCACCCCCCCTCTTAGTGTTCCTTGATTCCAACAGGTTGTTCTTTTCCCTTAAAGTTACTCCTTGTTTGTTTTCCAAATTGACAGCTCTCGCAAACAACATTGATAGGTTTTATGATCTTAGGTAAATCCCTCATAGCATGTGTTGAACTAATCCTTTCCAAATTATCAAAATTCATGTGACACATCCTCTGGTGCCATAACCAACTATCATTAACTTGTGACATAAAGCAATGACCATCAGCACCCTTAAGCTAATAGATGTTTCCCTATGTTCTCTTACCTACAACAATCACAGTTTTGGACCCTTTCTGGATCTCACAAGCTTCATCCTTAAATACAAGATTGTATCCCTTACTACACATTTTTCCAACACTCAAGAGATTATGTCTCAAGCCCTTAACATAGTAAACATTTTTAGTATTATGCTTGCCATCAAAATAGATTGAACCTACTCCACAAATCTTAGCTCCTAAATCATCTCCAAATTTAACTAATCCTCCATCATAATTTTCAAGTTTAACAAAAAAATTTCTCTAGTCATGTGATTTGAACATCCACTGTCAACAACCTAATAATTATTATCTTCTTTGACATGAAAAGAAGAAACCAAAGTACCTTCAACCTTATCCTTCTTCTCTGGTATACTTTCCTTCACACAAATTTTAGGGTTAGCAGAACCAAATTCATCTTTTATAGCCAAAAACATACATTCATTATCAACAAAGTCTCCATAATCAGATTCATCATCAAAAATACTAGCATATTCTCACATAGTAAGCTTTCTTAATCATCTTCCCTTTATTTCCTTTCATTCTCTATGTTTGTTTCTTTCAACTCTTTTTGGATATCTAGAAGCATAATGACCTATATCACCACAGCTAAAACATTTGAAAGGTAATTTACCTTGATATTTAATAGTTCCCTTTTTCATTTTTCTCATGAAGTTAGCTTCCAAATCATCAAGATATTCTTCTCCTAATTCTTCAATATTATCTAATTCCAAAGCTTTGAAATCAGTCTATACTTTTGTTCCTTTCTTCAATATTCTCATTTCAAATGCAGTCAGAGTGCCAATCAACTGATCTCTAGAGTATTTATCAAAGTAAATTGTTTCCTCAATAGTAGATACTTTTTCACTGTAACAATCCAAAAGAGATCTGATAATTTTCTTCATCACTTTAGATTCTTTAACCGTTGCACCAAGACCTCTCATATCACTTACAAGATCATCAATTCTCTGAATGTATCCTTTAACCATTTCATCCTCAAACATCTGCATCATTTCAAATTGTGCCTTCAAGGTCTACAACCTTACTTGCTTGACTTTTGGATCTCCTTCATAAATGCTTTCTAAATTCTCCCAAACTTCTTTAACAGTCTTCAAACCCATAACTTTAACTAATTTAGTTTTTGAAAGGCTATTTGTAATAATTTACCTTGCCTAAACATTGATCTCATGCACCTTGACCTTTGTACTTGTACTTGGACCATTTGCAAGTGGAGTGTATGCATTCTGATAAGCCTTCTCAATTTCATATCCCCAAGCACATAAATATCCTTCCATCTATGTTTTCCAAAATGCATAATCTATGCCATCAAATCTAGGGTACTCCAAAGGAATCTTGTTCACCATCCTATATCTACCTCAAGTGGTTAAGCTCTTCTTCAAGGAACCTTTCTCTGATACCAATTGTTGAAATGAACATGACAACTGAGAGGGGGGTGAATCAATTGTAGAAAATTAAACCTTCAACACCCTCAACAGTAATCAAATCCACAAATATTCATTAAGTCTTAATTATGTTTGATTGATTAAACATGAAATATAGATAACCAAAACTGAAATCACAACACCACACACATAAGAACTCCAGATTTACGTGAAAAACCCATTGAGGGAAAACCAGGGTAAGGATTAGCTCATAATATAAGTAATTGAAAAACCAGTACAAAGAGGCTCACTGCTAGAATAGGACGCACTATCCAAAAAGGCTCACAGCCAGGGCTCACTACCACAAAAAGAATACAAGAAGATAGAAGAAGAAATTTACTCAAAGAAACACTTCTCAATGCAACTAGGATTCCACCACAATTGCTCGCACACTTTCACAGTCTCACATGAAAGATATTGGATGCCTTCATCTCACTGCCTTTGAAACCCTAACATGGAATTCACACTCCTCTGCTCAAATTCGCATCACATACACATTACTCACATCACACTTCACATCTATCTTTCTTCTTACTCTTTCCTCTCTTCCTCTTCCATCAACACCAGTCACATTTATATCAACCTCTACCTCAAAAATTTCTCCAATGTTAGCCACTAGTCGTTATACATTCAAATTCAAACTAGGTCAGCACCTAAACATTCATGCAGTGGATAGGAATGAAATGTGACCTACATAAACTCTTAATTAGGACCCAAATAGATCCCAACACACTTCAACACACTTCCACAAGCCTCACAAGTAGTGTTAAACACAAGGTCGACCAACACCCATGCAAAACACCAGAAACATTAAGTACACGCTTCCTTAGATCAAGTCAAAGGTTTTGGATAACATAATTTACTTGAATTCAATCCAAAATAATCCAAGAACATCTTAAGATTCATCGAATACATCATCCAAGCTCGCATCAACAAATAATTTAACTCAGAACAGTTGATAATCCTTGTTTGTACATTGATAACTGAAACTTACATTGTATTGCATCAAATCAAGTAAAAGCTTGAAACCAAAAAGATAGGGACATCATAAGCAACTTCCCAAATCCACACAACCTAAATTTAACTAGCAGAGAAACGTGGAGAAAATACATTTCTCCTAGACAACAGAAAACATTATTGAACAATTGGCTCACACACTGGTGAAAATATCTTGCACTATACAACGATCCAAAAACCCAAATTCTAAATATAGCAACTTTTGTCAAGCTTGAATAACCTATAATGTCTGCACATGCATAGCATCAACACAAAAAGAACATGGAGCACAATACAGAGAACACTATGATCATTTGCACAACACAGTTTACTCTGTTTATTAGATTTTCTCAAAAGCACTTGGATATCAAGTACCAAAACCATCATCTCAGCTCATTACCTCATCTTCAAACTGTACAACAAAAGAATAGCTCCATGTACTCACAACACTTTCTCAAGTCTCAGCTACACATGCACAACCTCAATCTATTTTCCTCTGTAGACACTAAAAAACATCCTGAATGATATCATGCACTCAAATCAGGTATACTAACACCATTTCCTCTTGAAACCCATCCACTTTTCACTTGATTAATTAAATTATCCTAGCTATTAAATTAATTGCATCATTTGCATCTATTAACCTAATTCATTTAATTGGGTTAATTCCCCCCTTTCACGCTAACATTTCATCTCATTAAATTTAAAAACTCAAACTATTTAATTTAATTCCCTAACTCTTCTTGTTTAATTAAATAACCCTAAGTTATTTAATTAAATGTCATTTCACCTTTCCCCATTCATTAAATCGTTTAATTTAATGAATATCACTTTATTCCTCTAAATTCCCCTAATTGCATGATTAAACCCTTGTTTAATTAGCAATTATCTAATTAATCTAATTCCCCCCCACTTGCAAGGGAATATTCCTCCTTTGCACATTCCTCCAAAAGGGGAATATTCCTTCCCTTTTTGCATAATTAAACTTTGTTTTAATTTACAAAATATCCTTTCCCTCACCCATGAGAATATTCTAAAGAATATTCTCTCTCCTCCAATCATTTGAAAAAGGGAATATTCTCACTTAGCTTCATATGCAAGTTAAATTGTGACTTCTTGTGCAAGTTAACTTTTAACCTCTTGTACAGATCAAAAGTGTGTTTGGAAGGAATGAAAACCCTTGATTAAATCTCATCTTGAATTCTCACCTGTTGATGAGAATCCATGATCTATGCCTCCAATTTCCTCCATCGTTGACCATTGATTAGATTTTTCAATCTCAACCCTTCATTTCTCATTTGCTTTTATATAAATAGTTCACTATTTGGAGACAAATGGATCCATTTTTTTCAAAGAAAACTTATGTTGTTGAAATAACTCACACTCACACTCATTTTTAACTCACATTTAGCATATTTTAGTTCATTTTAGTTGCATAAATATCTTAGCTTCCATTAATGGCTTCCATAATGCAATCATTTAGCTAATTAGATAATTAGGGTTTGAATCTATTTTAGTTTAAATCCCATTTAGATTAGCTTAGTAATTGCATATCTGAATCATTTTAGCATAAATCATGTTATATTAGCTTTTGCATCATACTCATTTTAGCATAAATCATGTTTTCATTCACATCTCACAACCGTTTCATTGATTCTCTTCAATAGAATCGATTGAAACAAGCTCACTAATCACGGGATTGGGAAAGGGTCGTCGTTCCACGTCAACACGATACCACTCCCAAAATGGGATAAGTTTCGAATGGGTTAGAGTAGACATTTTAAATGTTTTTGTAACTTAGAATGCTTTGCTTTGATGAATGTTTAGCTTAACTACAATTTGATTGATCTTGTTTAGATTGAGTATTAATGGCTTCGTTATGCTTTGATTCTTCATGGATCAAGCGTAATCAGCCCATACTAATATCCTCGGTCACATTTTGGTGCTAGGAGGGAAAAACCAATCAAATTTAATCAATTTCTATCTCAAATTTTGTTCCTTTTGATCTTTGCAGGATAGAGCGACGCCCAAAAAAAATTCAGTGACGCACTTTGTTGGGTGTCACCATATAGCAACACTACTGTAATCTAAAATAGTGATGCCTATTAAATACATCAATTTTTATTAAACAAATGGTGACGCTAATACTTTCTAGAGATATCCAAGATTTGCAAACAACAACGCTTGACCAAATAGCAACACTATCGTTGTCACTGTTTTCTCTGCAGAGCGACTCCCTAGTTCATCAGAGTGACGCTATCGTGAATAGCGATGCCCAACTCTGGCAAGAAATTTAACGATCATTTTTTAGCATGTGTTTTAAATTTTTTGATTCATCAGATTACTAACATGCCTCTAACATTGTTCTAATTTTTAGACTAGCGGGGTTTTGCAGGATTAGACAACACGCAGCTAAAGTGAAGAAGCATTCTCATCTTAAAAATTTATGATTGTAACAAGCGTTTCATGCTTTGGGGAAATTATAACCCAATTTCTTATGATTTTTACATTATGCTCTAGGACCTCACTAATTTTCATTTGGGTTTAAAATGAACACTCAAACGGGACTAAAATTGAACCCTCATTTCTTCATTGTCATTTGGGTTTTAAAATTGAACAAGACAAATTAACATTTTGTTTGGTGCATAAAATGAATTCATCTTAGCTTTAGTCAGCTAATTGAATGAGTTCTTGCTTTTTTGCGACACACTTGTAGTGCATATCCAATCCCCTTGCGCTTTGTGCGATCTTCGGTGAATAGAAATACTTAAGTACACTTTTATGCTTTGTATCACCCTTACGAGAGGAATTATTATGAGACACACCCCGCAATGGGAAACTCATAGGAAAGTTCTTGCAAGAACATTTACCGGTGGGCTATACTAAAGGTTGGTAAATCAAGAGAAATTACCTTTTATCTTAGACTGTATAACATACTGCACTTAGTACCATTCCTTAAGTGGAACGGGAATGGTAGTAAGAGCCTTAAGTGGCAAAGCAGGTGTGTATATGGCTAGGTGTTCTCGATTTGTTACTAAGAACCAAATTTTTTAGTTACCAAAAATTCTTAATGCTTGTTGGTGTAAGAACGGTCGTTCTGAAGCCGCCCTACATTTTTACTATTCATTTTTTAAACAAAAAAATCCTTAGGATCTTATTAGGATCTTCAGGATTTTGAGATTTGGTGATCCCGAGAAGTGTGTGTCATGGAGGGGAGCCAGTGTCACCAAATCTCTAATTGTTTGCAATGTCTTAGTGTTTGGAGAAATCTGAGTGGGGACTCAAAAAGTATGGCCATTTCAACCTAGGATTGTAAATGATTGTGATTCAATTTAATACATTTCTTAGTTCCAAAACGTTACAAACAAAAATTCACTATCTTCCTCAAAATTTTAAAAACTTTGGCTTAAGTATGGATACATTTAAAAATAGCCTTGATATTACTACTTGTCCTAAGGATTTCTATCTTAGAGATTTCTAAATAGCTTAACTTATACCTAAACCCATATTTTCCAAAGACAACATAGGCAATTATGGTTTCAACCTCATGATTCTCACAAAAAAGACATTGTGAAAGTTATGATGTTTTTGACATAAACATTTAGCTTGAAAACTTAATCAAGACAAGTGTTTGTGGTAAAATAAATTCACTTAAGCAAGATAAATTGGCAATTTGAATCCCACATGACTATTTGGAGACTGATTTCTCCCATTGAACAACATGAAATAGCTTTTGGAACTTCATGAAACCAGAACTCGGTTGGTATACAACTTCTACAAATGTGCTTCAAGGAACAATCCAAACTTGTATTCCTTCTTTTCCAGTCAAAACCCTAGTCCTTTTCAAAAATTTGAACTTCTCTAAATCATTGGGTCTTTAGGATTTGAAAACCTTAGAGGTCTAGCATGTTTCTCACTACCTTGGTCTTATTAAACAAAGGTTTACTTTAGGTCAACATTGGATCAAACATTTCATCCACCCCTCCATCAAAACTTCATCCTTCACTTCACCAAACTTTGAAAAATTTCAAATACACCAACACCTTTTGACTTAAAACATCTATCAAAACAACCCCTAACTTAGCTACTTTGTATGTGAAATGTATCCTTTTCTATGCATTTGGTTGAGTTAGTTATCATCCTAGAACTAGTTTATCTTGAAGGTCACAAGTCTACCCTAAAGATTCACAAATTCATTAACATCCTTTATCCCAACATCAAAACTTCAAACTTAAGTCAAAAGTGTTGTCCAAAAATGATTACAAAGATCACTCTCCACATCACCCATGTTTACATCCCCCATTATCACCATTTCTCCAAAAAGACTTAGACAATCCCTTTTACCTAAATTTAAGTCAACTAGAGAGTTCAAACATTGCAAATCACAACATAACTCTCCCAAAGGTGACACAAAATTTATGGTAAATACAAGATCACAACACAAGAGAATCATGGAGAAAACCAAACTCAAATTTACCTCAAGTGATCCAACTCCTCTAGAATTTGATCCAAGAAGTCACCTTACTCCATCACAACAACCTTCATCACCATTAGGGCCATATGAGATTGAATACATTACAAACAATCTATTTGAACTTGCTAGGGAGGAAATCATGGAATATCAAGCCTTTGAAAACATAGCTCCTATCTCCCCATCATTTGTTGCATAAAATTTGACACAAGGCTTCACAACTCCATCACTAGGGATAAATCAAACTTACATTCCCAATCTTGCAACAAGCCTTGCTAAGGACTTTGGTCATACTCTTCCATTTGAAAGCAACACACTTGTGGGTACCCTTGAGACCAACCCTCCATCTCACATGACCACTTGGAAACCTACCTTTAGTGCTCCTCCCATTCCTAAAGATCCCAAACATCCATATAAACCCCTTGAAATTCATTACTCCATAACAACTTCCACATATTGAAGACATCGCTCTTCATCCATACCCATGAGTACCACAAGTGTGTGCAACATCATGCAAGGTAGTGTGGACCAAATAGACCCAAGAGGGAAAGGAAATACCCCCCATGCAAAATCATCCTTTAACACCATAGGGGACATCTTCATCCAATCCTCTCATGGATATATCAAACATATCAATGGTTCAAAAAACATCTATCACATCCATTATCAACCCATATCAAAACAATCCCTTGTTCATGAATCCCACCAACACGGGTAATACCTTAGCTACATCCCTGACACAAGGAAAACCTCAAGACTTGGGACAAAGAAACCTTCTTTGTCAATGGACTCAAGGTCCTAGTATGTCATTACCATCGCAAAATCTAATGACAACATCCTAATAGTTTTCTGCAGTCCCCTTTACCATGCAAAATCAAATGGGATATCAAATGTACATTCTTGCACCTCAATCCACTATCTTACAAGGAATGTTGAACCAAGGGAACCCCCAACCTCTGATCACCAATCTGCTACCCACTCAAAACATCAACACCCATAATCCATCACAGATGTCCCAACAACCACCTGATCCTACATTACAAGCACATACCTTAGCCCTACAACAAGCCATACAATAGCAGGAACAACAACAAGCAGCACTCATAGCACAACAACAACAAGCAACACTCATAACACAACAACAACAACAATAGAAAGCAACACTCGTAGAACAACAACAACAAGCAACCTTAGCACAACAAGCAACCTTAGCATGAAAACAACATCAAGCTCATTAAGCAACCTTTGTAGTACAACAACGGAAGTCCCAACAACAAGCCCTTTTGGTGCAACAACAACAACAAGCTCAATAGAAAGCCTTACTAGCTCAATAGTATGCCCAACAACAACAACAACAAAATTTCATATTATAACCCTCAATCAAACATCATCAATACAAACGCATTAGGAACATATACATCAATACACCAATCACCTTCATAGAATCTCATGCCACCATACAACCCATACAACATTTTATCATATCAAAACGCATCCATCATCCCATCATATGTTCCTCCACCAAACCCACAAGATGATCTAGCATCACAATTTAAGGCACTATCCCAAGAAATCTGGGACCTTCAGATGCGCAAGAAAAAGAAGCGCCATACATAGAACCTATGTCCCTATCCATTCGATCAAAACATTGCAATGGTACCATTCCCTCTCGGCTTTGAAATCCCCAAATTCGATAAATACAAGGGAGAGGAAGTCTTGTGTATCATGTCAAAAAATTTAACGTCATGTGTATGGAGGTAGCTTACAATGATTCTTATTTAATGAGCCTCCTCCCCCAAAGTTTAATAGGTCCTTCCATGGATTGGTTTTCTCAACTGTGTCTCGGTATCAAAAAATTTCAAGAAATTACTAATAAATTCATTGATCACTTCTCCTTTAACCTTGACATGGATGTAAGCCTAGAGGAATTGTATAGTCTCAGACAATAAAGGAGAATCTTTCGCTAATTTCTTATAATAGTGGAGACAAAGAGCTAGTAAGAGCAAGTGGCCTCTTCCTGATGAACAACAAATGGGAATCATTATAGCAAATCTAGATCCAGATCTATCCTTCCACTTGAAAATGTATTGCATTACATCTTATGACGAGCTTGTCCCTAGAGCCCTTAACATCGAGAGAGCTCTAATCTCACAAGGAAATACCCAAGCTTACAAAGATAACCACCCATCAACTAGTTCAAACGATAAGCCTCGTGTATGGGCTAAGAACAAGAACGTAACAAATGATGGTGTGGTAGATGCTAAGGTAGTCCTGAGTGCTCCTAGACCAAACAACAATCAAGTTGCTAACATTCAACCAATTGTGCAACAAACAACACCTCCTCAAAAAAATTAGATCAATAACATCGAAATGCAACACAAAGGTGAACCCCTAACAAGAACAACTATGCTAAACACAAGTACACACAATTATTTGAACCCATCGAAACCATCATGAAAAAGTTATTAGAGTCAAATTTGATAACACTTCCCAACTTTGAAAACTACCAAGAACTGCAAGAGAAACCATCTCGGTACAATGAGAACAACCTTTATGACTTTCACAAGGTCAAAGGACACAAAACAATAAACTACATGAGGCTCAAAAACATTATCTAGGACCTTATAGAGAATGATACCATATTTTTTGAGGTAGCAGCCACTAATCAAGATCTTAAGATATATAAGAACCCTATGCTAGATCATAACAAATCGAAAAATATTGGAAAAGCTAAGGATTACACAAATGTGCAACATACCTATTCTAATGTGGAGTCGCCACACAATGTGGCAAAATTACCATCCAAGGAGTCCCATCCCAATCTACGGCACAACCTACTTTACCAACATAAAATCCCAGCAAGTACAATCTCCTAAATCAGCTTAAGAAGACCCCCACTAAAATTTTGATCTTAGAACTATTAAGGCTATCCCTTGCACATAGGGAAATCTTAGAGAAATCTTTATTAGAGTCTTCCATTCCTAAGGATATTGATACAGATCAGTGTCAAGCTATGGTGAGGCATATTGCTAACCATCTTCTCACCTTTTCAAAGAAAGACCTACTATCCCATCCATCTCATAAAACCATTCTTTACACCTTGAGGTTATCATTCATAAGAACAAGTTCAAAAGAGTCTTAGTAGATGGAGGTGCTAGTTTGAACATTTGTACCCTTCAGTTGATCAAGAATCTAGGCTATTCAGAGAATGCTATTGAGAAAGCACAGAGTACCACCATCAAAGAATATGATGACCAAGAGCGGGTATCACAAGGTATCATTGCACTACCCAATCAAGTGGGACCTCTCATTGTAGATACTACATGCCAAGTGTTAGACCTTGATCTTCCCTACAACATCCTACTCATCCGACTGTGGATCCATGCCCTAAAATTTGTAGCCTTGACTTATCATCAATGTGTAAAGTTTCCTTTCAAGGGCAGAGAGATTACCATCCATGGAGATCCTGAGCCTTTTTACTATTGCAAGAATCTTGAGGCAAAGTTCTATAAGATACCCCAAATACCCAAGAATGATGAAGGGCCTACACCTTCTACCTCATTTGTTGACCGATCATCCCTTGCATCTACCTTAGCAATGAAAACACCCATTGTGTAGAACATTCCCAACATCAAAGCAGTGATCCAAGATGATGGTTGTGGGAACTATAAGCTAGTGAAGAACACCTTTTTGTCTTAGGAGAGCTACATATTTCTCCTCAATCTCATGGGAAACCTACATATAACAACAAAGAGCTTGAAACTATCAAGATGGTAGCTACTACCTTCACCAAGTGGGGGGATTTGAATCAAGAAGATGTCAATGAGGATGATATCTCTAAAATACTCTATTAGGATGAATGACTTATCTCTGCATTTCCCATGGAAGATGATAAAAAATTCTTGTAGCTAATGAAGGGAATGGGTTATAACAAGAATGAGAAGTTAGGACTGAATGATAATGGTTTACTAGAACCCATAGTTCTTGAGAAACAACTAAAGAATCTTGGCCTAGGTTGTACTACTAGCAAGGTCACCCTTATTGGAAAAGGTACCTTTTCTAAACAAGTTGAGGCTTCCTCTTGGTTACCTCCATCACGTGACATGACCCTAGATGAATTCCCCCTTTATGTTTTTGACCTATTTGAAAACAACTCCCTCTTCATTATATCCATTACATCATTTTCTATAAGCAATCAACCAACTGAAATACACCTAGTATACCCACAACTCATTAACATGGACCAACAAGGACCACCAATTATTGATTTATTTAAAATCAATGGAGCGATCTCAAAATTCATGAGAATCCATGACAACTTACCATCGGCAGGTCACAAAGTTTGTTTTGATATAGAGCTAGATACAGAGGTGTACTATGGGGAGACGTTTGATTCCTTAAGTCACAAAATTGATGAAATGCAACTAACATGTAGATATTTAAGTGAAAACCACACTATGGCACATTCTGATCCTAAAATAGTAAAAAGAAAGGACTTATCCAAGGGTGAAAGCCTCTTTAAGGTGCCCAAGGATGAGGGATTCAATCTCCCCCTTAGTGCAATGCATCCAGAGAAGTCAACAGTACTAGCAAAAAAGGCCACTCCAGTCAATGTGGGTACCGAAGAAGCACCTAAGATCACTTTCTATGTCGAATCCTTGTTGGATGAAGAACATAAGAACCTAGCAGCATTCCTGAAAGAGCGAAGAGGTAACTTTTCATGGTCATACACTAATATTCCAGGGCTTGATCCAAAAGTGTTTGTGCATCACTTAGCAATCTATCCTAAATCCAACCCAGTCAAGCAAAAATTAAGGAAGATGCACCCTCAGATAGCACTCTTGGTCAACCTTGAGTTAAAAAAGCTTCTTGACGTTGGATTTATTCGACTAATAGATTATCTTGAGTGGGTTTCAAACCTGGTACTAGTCTCAAAACCCTCTGGGGGCATCAGAATCTGCATCGATTTCAGAGACTTAAATAAGGCATGTCCAAAGGATGATTTCCCTCTTCCTAACATTGACATCATAGTAGACTTAATAGTTGGGCATGAAATGTTGTCACCCATGGGTGGTTTTTCAGACTACAATCAAATCATGATCACCAAAGAGGATCAACACAAAACTGTATTCACTTTTCCATGGGGGACATACTGCTGGAACATGATGTCACTTGGGATAAAGAATGTAGGAGCAACCTATCAAAGAGCAATGACCTTCATCTTTCATGAAAAGATCCACAAAATAGTTGAAGACTATGTGGACAATATTTTGGAAAAAAAAAAAGAAAAGGAATGAGCACGTACAAGTCTTAGGACCCATCTTTGACATGCTTGAAGAATACAAGGTATAGCTAAACCCAAAAAAGTGTCTTTGGGGTTACATCAGCAAAGCTTCTCAACTATATCTCTCACAAAGAGGGATATAAATTGATGCAACAAAGGTAAAATCTATCCTCAACATGGAACCACCACAAACACTAAAGTAGATGAGAGGATTACAAGGAAGATTGCATTCCATTAGAAGGTTCATAGTGCAACTATCAGATAAAATCCACCCCTTTTCGTATCTTCTTCATAAAGGGATAACTTACAAGTGGGATGAGAAGTGTGATAAAGCTTTCCAACATATAAAAGAATATCTACTAACACCTCCAGTGCTCATGCCACCGATACCAAACAAACCATTGATCTTATATATATCAACAACATCAGCAACACTAAGAGCTCTTCTAGCACAACATAATGAAAACAAAAAGGAAAGGGTTGTCAATTAGATTAGCAGGACTTTAGTGGTCTATGAAATGAACTATTCACCCATTGAGAAAGCATGCTTAGCAGTAGTTTTTGCTTCACAAAAATTCATACACTACATGTTGTCACATCAAATTAAACTTATTGCAAAGATCGACATAGAGTATGTAGAGCACAAGGAAAAATAAGGACAAGTGATTGCATACCAACTAGAAGAGGCACCTATCTATGCTGAGAACCCTTTGATATCTCAATTCCCTAATAAATCAGTGTTCCTTATCAATCTCATAGCTCAGTGGAAGATGTACTTTGATGGATCATTCACCAACATGGATCAGGAGTAGGTATTCTTTTCATCACCCCTCAAGGAGATTGCATTCCAAATTCATACTAGCTATCATCCCATCGTACTAACAACATTGTTGAATACGAAGACCTAATCACAGGTCTAAGGATAATACTCCAATGGCAAATAAAATAGATGAGATTCTATGGAGACTCACAGCTGGTTATCAACCAAGTCAATGATGACTACCAAACTAAGGATGACAAGCTCACTCCTTACGAAAAATATGGTGGAAAGTATCAAGAACATTTTCATTGACATAACTTTTGAGAAAATTCCTTGCATGAACAACAAAGTAGCAAACGCCATGGAAACAATTGGATCACTACTAGACATTCCAAACAACATCCTCCAATGTGAATTCTTGGCAGAACAACTTCTCGTACCAACGTTCAAAACCCTTGAATTTGAATTCACGTGTGTCATTGTTGGTCTTGGATCCCCATGGTATTATGACATATTCACCTAGCTAAGTAGAAGAACCCTCCCATCTGATATCACCTCGAACCTTAAAAGACCTTTGTTAAAATGGAATCTCGATTCATGATCTTAGGTGATACCCTTTACTGCTAAAGCATCGAAGGGACATTACTACGATGCCTTAACCAAGAGGAAGCCTTGACTGCTTTAACAAAAGTACACAATGGCATATGTGGTTCCCATTCTAGCGGTATGACTTTAGCTAAGAAACTATTGAGGACGGGGTACTACTAGCCAACCATGGAAAGAGAATCTTGTTAGTATGTGCAAAAATGTGTCTTGTTTCAACAGCATGGAGATCTGATTCATGCTCCAACTCAAGAATTGCAACCAGTGATCACACCCTAGCCTTTTTCGTAGTGGGGATTTGACCTCATAGGAAAAATCACTCCAACCTCATCCACGACCACAAGTTTATCATAACAGCCACTGAGTATTTTACTAAATGGGTTGAATCCATTCCCATGACCTACATAATGGGGAAGAAAATTACTAAATTTATCCTGAATTACCTCTTTTTTCGTTATGGTGTTCCACAAACCCTTATCTCAAACAACGAAACACCCTTCAAGAATCAAGATGTGAAAGAGTTATGTCAAAAATTCAACATCCAACACTGATTCTCTACCTTGTATTATCCCTAGGGCAACGATCAAGCTAAGGCTACAAACAAGACCATTCTAAAAACCCTAAAGAAAATGGTCGTTGAAGTTGGTCGTGACTGGCATCTATAGTTAAATCCCACTCTTTGGGCTTATCGAACCAGTATCTGCATGCCAACAAGTGCAACCCCTTTCTCCCTAGTCTATAGATTAGAAGCTATCCTGCCTATTGAGGTTGAGCTCCCATCATTGCGAGTGTCACTGCAGAACCTGATCACCAATAAAGGATATAGAACTTAGCTCAGCTGAATGAGTTATAATTCTTGGACGAGAATCATCTTGACACCCTCAATCACTTGCAAGTATATCAAAACCGATTGAAATGGAGCTATAACAAGAAGATCAAATGTCGGTCTTTCTAGGAAGGGGATCTTGTCTTAAAGCAGAATCTCAAAAGAATCTTCCAAATCAAGACAATAAAGGAAAGTTTGAGCCTAACTAGTTAGGTCCCTTTATCATCATATCAAGTTATGGATTAGGAACATATCAATTGTCAACACCTGAAGGTGAACCCTTGCAGGAACCAACCAACAGCTTGCATCTTAAAATGTTTTATGCCTAATCTTGAAGTGTATAAATCTAAAAAATACAAAAAATGATAAAAATGATAAAAATCCAAAAAAAAGGAGAAAAATGATTTAAAAACTAAAGAAAAATAATCATTCTCTAATGAAAACCACTTCGGTGGCGCTTTGGGAAATTACTATGGTGAAAACCTGGAAAACAGGCATGTTGCATAAATAAAGTACCTCCATCCATCTAAGACACTTTATCCTATCATTTCATCCATCCATCACATCATTCATGCTCTTTATTCCATCCATCCATCCTTATCTAAATTATAACTTGATGTTTTGAAGTATCGTATCCCCTTTAGTACTACTTGGCATATTCCTAAGGTCAGCTTGTCCTACCTATATCGAGGTAATCTATCGCATGAACGTTGGGGGAAATTTGTTATGGAATGGACCAAGCTCTTGTATATCTTAAGGTTATCAAAAAACACCAAAAACATTCATAATATGGTTATCAAAAAATCCAAAAACATTTGCAAAATCTTGTACAGCTAAAATCCAAAAACATTCATAAAATTGTACAGGAAAAATCCAAAACATCCAAAACACATCAAAACCCTAAAAAGGTTGAACATCAAAAATCCAAAAATAGTACCATGTCGAACTACATTTTCTCTGAGCTTGAACTTAGGAAAATCCATCATTGATGTGCCCTTGAGACACCCTAGGTCAGTCCTTTAGTAGTCCATCATAATAAACTGGCATTCCATCAATTGTTCATATCTTCATCGTTAAATAAGTCGAGTCAATCAAAATACATGGTCTCTGCATGTATAACATAGGCAAGGATTATCTTTGATCATCCCTCGAGGCCCCTAGGATAGGTCTTTTAGGTTAGGTTCTTGGTCGAAACTCAGAAAATCCCTAAACATCCAAATTTCGAAAGAAAATCCAAAACATCCAAATACCCATAAAACTCCTAAACATTCAAATATCAGAAAACACAAAACATTTGAAAATTGAAAATCCAAAAAAATAGAAAACATTCAAAAAGACCTAAATAGCCTCAAATATCCTTGGAAAACCCTAAACAACCTCAAATAACTGAAAACAAAAACATTCGCATAAAATCTCAAAAAGACCAAAAACAACCTCAAAACATTTTCAAAAACATTGAAATATTCCAAAAAATTCAAAACCACCCATCCCATCTCGCTTTCACCTGTAATAAACTCCACCCATAATAAATTGATCATCGCCTTCAACCTTTGGCAAAACAAATAGAAAAAAATTATAGAAAGCCATAAAGTGAAAACCTAAGTGTCAGAATCAACAGTCTATATCATAAGTAAATATGTCAATAGAGTTTGTATCAATGGCTTATCATAAAGCTTATCATCATCCTACATCAAACAACCCTTGATCAACATGTCCTAGGATGTATCCTTCTTGCGATGGACATCAGTATCAAAAAGCACCTTAGCTAAGTTAAACTGGCAAGAGATATACATAACACTAAATGTTTGTCTTTGATATTTTCTTATGATTTATCTTAATAACCCATTCTAAGGACCTCTCGATGATGTTTATCTAAAAAAAATTAGAGATAAAGGAATGGGGCATCGATCATTTTCTTTCATTTGTTGTGCTTGTGAATACTCTTGTAAAATAATATTGGCACATACTTGCTTAGTTGTGTGTAGGGAAGTTGTTTGGAGTACGTTGTTGACTATTGCGTATGCTTTGGTCCAATATATTCTTAGCTTCTAACTTACATTCCAACAAGGTTTCCATATGTCAATATGTGAACAAGAACTATCCTATCTATTTGCAAAGTCAAAGTCCATTACACTAGATACAACATCATCTTGGTTATTAATACCTTGATGCATCGAGTCTATGTGTTATATTGAACAATAAGGAATGACAGAAAATCCCAATCCCAAGATATGAGAAAATCATCATCGTGCATTCCTCGTCACCATCTCTAATAAAGTCTTGGTGGATCATAGACTTGTTGGATCTTTTGAAGTAATCATCAAAATCAATGATCAAATCATTCTCTCTTCTTCTATCTTCTCTCCATGCTAACCTAGTATCATGATTGTCAACAAAAACATCATCAATGCATCCACAAATCATCAACATACATACATCTTGCATAATCCTTATCATTTAAGTCATGATGAATAATATAAATTTGTTATTTTAAGAATTTTAAATCATTGCATACATATCATAAACATGCTTCACATCTCTTATATATTGCATTATTAACATAGCATAAACATTTGCATTATCCATCCACGTGCATCACATTATCATATCATAAGAAAATGCATAGAAAAATACACAAAAGAAATGCATCTATATCATTTGCATAAGAATAATATCTGCATATCATATCATCCACCCTATAACATTTTATGAAAAAGATACTGAAAAAGAAGTACATTTGTCTATCACATATCATATATATACCATCACATATCGCATAAGCATAAACAAAAATTGCATCCATACATGATAACATATAAGCATGACACATCATCATATCAAATGCATCCATACACTCATAAGCATGAAATAAAGTGAACACATCACATCACATTGAATCTGTATTTGTATCATATATATAAAAAAATAAAAAACTATCTTGGTACAATATTTGAATCAGTGTATTGTATATCGATCATAAATACAATATCCACGAGGCTATAAAAAATGGTCCCATGAATGTATATGTGCATAAAAGAATCGGGAAATGGTCAAAAAGTGTATGTACAATCAAGCTAACCCTGATGGTTGCTCCCCTCTCCAACCTGTCTCTCTAGCTGATCCTCTGCTCTAGTGTGTGCCCCACTCCTCTGAGAAAAATTTGGTTGTCTGAGTGCCTGTGGGACATCCTTGTGGTATTGCATCCTATAATAGGCTGCCTCAATCACAACCTCTCTATATAATCTCAAAGAAATTGTCTACCACTTAGCTGCAGTTGTCATCGTCTCAAGCTATTGATGACGTTTGACCTCCTCAACCAACTGCATCTTGGCAGTCTATCTAAGTTGTCGCTCCTAGTCTCTCTCAACTCTCAAGGCCACTATCTACTATCTAGCTTGATCTCTCTCAGCAGTGATCACCAAAACCTACTGACTGGCATGATCCCTCTCACTTGTAATAGCATGTACCTATTGCTAGAGTTGTATCTGTACATCATGAGGATTTGGCCCCGGTGATGGCTATTGAGGAGGCTTCTATTGTATAGGAGGCTACTGTGGAGGTTGATGATGCCCTGGTGGCACTCCTAGGACCTATCCATCCTGCTAATCATGGTCATCTTGGCCATCATGTCCCCTGCCTTTTCCTTTGCCTCTACCTGCACCCCTTCCTCTCAATCTCCCTCATGGAGGTGCACCTGTTGGATCTGCCAACTGATGAGGGGGTTTGATCCATGCATCATATGTAGGCATCATCTAAGTGTCTTCCTATCCCTAATCATATGCCCATGGCTGAGCAACCAACTGTTGAAATTCCTCAACCACCTTAGGGGTTGTAATCATAGGTTCCCACATGGGTACCAATCGTGCTGACCTAGAAAAGATGGCCTTGTATGCATCATCTGGCCTATCTTGCCTATCTTGTACCTAGAAGCCTCTGGTACTCTCGAACTCAGTTGAAAATATGTCATGGTAGCACTCATTGCGCCATTTCGTTGAAGGGTCAGAGCTCAAAAAAGGAAGAAATCCTTAACATGTGAATGCACAAATGAATTGAAAGTGACCCTTCTTGGCTTATTTATACATCAAAATTAAGGTTTTTTTCCCTCATTTAACCTTAAAGCTAGGGTTTATCATCATTTTCACCAATTTTTTCTAAATTGAAGCTTATTTTGCATCATTTTTTTGTGTTTTTGACATGTTTATTGCATCCTAGAGCCTTTCTGGACCCTTGGGGAAGCCTTTTACCTTTATTGAGAAATCAACCCGAAATTCAAAATTTTCACCCGATTTCTCAAGGGGGACAAGGAATCAGCTTAATCCTTCAACAGTGGGGCATCTAAAAATTACAAATTTTTATTTTATGATTTAAGCAATAGTTTTCATCTGAAGAGCGTCAATCTTTGAACCGAAGCAACAGGTACCTCACTTTAAAGGGGGGCAAAATGTAGACACTAAAAAATGTCCTGAATGATATCATGCACTTGAATCAAGTATACTAACACGGTTTCCTCTTGAAACCCATCCTCTTTTCACTCGATTAATTAAATTAGCCTAGCTATTTAATTAATTGCATCATTTGCATCTATTAACCTAATTCATTTAATCGGGTTAATTCCCCCCTTTCATGCTAAAATTTCATCTCATTAAATTAAATAAATCAAACTATTTCATTTGATTCCCTAAGTCTTCTTATTTAATTAAATAACCCTAAGTTATTTAATTAAATGTCATTTCCCCTTTCCCCATTCATTAAATCATTTAATTTAATGAATATCACTTTATTCCTCTAAATTCCCCTAATTGCATGATTAAACCCTTATTTAATTATCAATTATCTAATTAATCTAATTCCCCCCACATGCAAGGGAATATTCCTCCTTTGCACATTCCTCCAAAAGGGGAATATTCCCATGGAATATTCCTTCCCCTTTTGCACAATTAAACTTTTTTTTAATTTTCCAAATATCCTTTTCCTCACCCATGAGAATATTCTAAAGAATATTATCTCTCCTCCAATCATTTGAAAAAGGGAATATTCTCACTTAGCTTCATATGCAAGTTAACTTGTGACTTCTTGTGCAAGTTAACTTTTGACCTCTTGTACACGTCAAAAGTGTGTTTGTTTGGAAGGAATGAGAACCCTTGATTAAATCCCATCTTGCATTCTCACCCGTTGATGAGAATCCAAGATCCATGCCTCCAATTTCCTCCATCCTTGACCCTTGATTAGCTTTTTCAATCTCAACCCTTCATTTCTCATTTGCTTTCCTATAAAAAGTTCACTATTTGGAGACAAATGGATCCATCTTTTTCAGAGAAAACTTATGTTGTTGAAATCACTCACACTCACACTCATTTTTAATTCACATTTAGCATATTTTAGTTCATTTTAGTTCATTTTAGTTCATTTTAGTTGCATAAATAGCTTAGCTTCCATTAATGGCTTCCATAATGCATCCATTTAGCTAATTGGATAATTAGGGTTTGAATCTTTTTTAGTTTAAATCTCATTTAGATTAGCTTAGTAATTGCAGATATGAATCATTTTAGCATAAATCATGTTAGATTAGCTTTTGCATCATACTCATTTTTAGCATAAATCATGTTTTCATTCACATCTCACAACCTTTTCATTGATTCTCTTCAATAGAATCGATTGAAACAAGCTCATTCATCATGGGATTGGGAAAGGGTCATCGTTCCACATCAATGTGACACCACTCCCAAAACGGGATAAGTTTTGAATGGGTTAGAGTAGACATTTTAAATGTTTTCGTAACTTAGAATGCTTTGCTTTGATGAATGTTTAGTTTAACTACAATTTGATTGATCCTGTTTAGATTGAGTATTAGTGGCTTCATTACGCTTTGATTCTTCATGGATCAAGCATAATCGTCCCATACTAATATGCTCGGTCACATTCTGGCGCTAGAAGGAGGGAAAAATTGATCAAATTTAATCAATTTCTATCTTGAATTTTGTTCGTTTTGATCTTTGCAGGATAGAGCGACGCCCAAAGAAATTTTAGCGATGTAATTTGCTAGGTGTCACCACATAGCAATGCTACTATAATTTGAAATAGCAACACCTATTAAATACACTGATGTTGATTAAACAAATGGAAATGCTAATACTTTCTAGAGATATTGAAGATTTGCAAACAACAACGCTCGACCAAATAGTGAAACTATCGTCGTCACTGTTTTCTATGCAGAGTGATGCCCTAGTTCACCAAAGTGATGTTATCGTGAATAGAAATTCCCAACTCTAGTAAGAAATTTAACGATCATTTTTCAGCATGTGTTTTATTTTTTTTTATTCATCAAATTACTAACATGCCTCTAATGTTGTTCTGGTTTTTAGACTAACAAGGTTTTGCAGGATTGGATGACATGCAACTAAGGTAAAGAAGCATTCTCATCTTAAAATCTTATGATTGTAACTAGAGTTTGATGATTTGGGGAAATTATAACCCAATTTCTTATGCTTTTTACTTTATGCTTTAAGACCTCACTAATTTTCATTTGGGTTTAAAATGAATACTCAAACGGGACTAAAATTGAACCCTCATTTCTTCATTGTCTTTTGGGTTTTAAAATTGAACAATACAACTTAACATTTTGTTTGGTGCATAAAACGAATTCATCTTAGCTTTACTCGATTAAATTGAATGAGTGCTTGCTTTGTTGTGACACACTTGTAGTGTGTATCCAATCCCCTTACGCTTCATGCGATCTTGGGTGAAGAGAAACACTCCAAGTGTACTTCATTGTTTGTGTGCACTTATAGTACGTATCCAATCCCCTTGCGCTTTGTGTGATCTTGGGTGAAGAGAAATACTAAAGTACACTTTTATGCTTTGTATCACCCTTAAGAGATGAATTACTATGAGACACACAGCGCAACGGGAAACTCATAGGCAAGTTCTTGCAAGCATGTTTACCAGCAAGCTATATTAAAGGTTGGTAAATCGTGAGAAAGTACCTTCTATCTTATACTGTATAACATACTACACCTAGTACCATGCCTTAATTGGAACAAGAATGGTAGTAAGAGCCTTAAGTGGCAAAGCAGGTGTGTGTATGGCTGGGTATTCTTAGTTTGTTACTAAGAAACAAATTATTTAGTTACCAAAAATCCTTAATGCTTGTTGGTGCAAGAACGGTTGTTCTGAAGCCACCCCACATTTGTACTATTCATTGTCAAAATAGAAAAATCCTTAGGATCTTAGGATCTTCAAGATTTTGAGATTTGGTGGTCTCGAGAAGTGTGTATCATGGAGGGGAGCCAGTGTCACCAAATCTATGACTACTTGTAATGTCTTAGTGTTTGGAGAAATCTGAGTGGGGACTCAACAAGTATGGCCATTTCAACCTAGGATTGTAAATCATTGTGAGTTAGTTTAATACATTTCCTGGTTCCAAAACGTTACAAACAAGAATTCACTATCTTGCTCAAAATTTCCAAAACTTTGGCTTAAATATGGATACCTTTTGAAATAGCCTTGATATTACTGCTTGTCCTAAGGATTTCTATCCTTAGAGATTTCTAAATATCTTGACTTATACTTGAATCCATATTTTCCAAAGAAAACATAGGAAATTATGGTTTCAACCTCATGATACTCACAAAATGGGCATTGCGAAATTTATGATGTTTTTGACATAAACATTTAGCTTGAAAACTTAATCAAGACAAGTTTTTGTGGTAAAATAAATTCACTTAAGAAAGATAAATTGGCAACTTGAACCCCACATGACTACTTGGAGACTGATTTCTCCCATTGTACAACATGATATTGAAGGTGCTATCATTCAACCAAACTTTGAACTCATTAACGAAGAACAAATCAATATCATTAGTAGTTTGAGAAGCTTCACTTTTGAAACAAAAGAAACACCTACCCAGTGGAGAAATGCAGCAAATTTTATAGATGAAGAAGAGGAACAAGATGATATTGAGGCTAGCAGGCCCAAATTATCACCACCCACGTGGCAATAAATATCCTCCTTTCTTCCGTCAACTTGGACTTTTTTAAATGATCTCATGCAAAGTCAGGATCCCCAAAAGAAGGTCTATAGGTCATCATTTCAAACTTAGGCATCTTAGTCCAAAATCTCTCAAGAAATAGCTTTTGGAACTTCACAAAACTAGAACTAGGTTGGTATACAACTTCTACAAACATGCTTCAAGGAACAATCCAAACTTGTATTCCTTCTTTTATAGTGAAAACCCTGGTCTTTTTCAAAAATTTGAACTTCTCTAAATCATTGGGTCTTTAGGATTTGAAAACCTTAGAGGTCTAGCATTTTTCTCACTACCTTGGACTTATTAAACAAAGGTTCACTTTAGGTAAACATTGGATCAAATATTTCATCCACCCCTCCATCAAAATTTCATCCTTCACTTCACCAAACTTTGAAAAATTTCAAATACACCAACACTTTTTGACTTAAGACATCTATCAAACCAACCCCTAAATTAGCTACTTTGTATGTGAAATGTATCCTTTTCCATGCATTTCGTTGAGTTATTTATCATCCTTGAACTAGTTTATCTTGAAGGTCACAAGTCTATCATAAAGATTCATAAGTTCATTAACATCCTTTATCCCAACATCAAAACTTCAAACTTAAGTCAAAAGTGTATTCCCAAAATGATTGCAAAGATCACTCTCCACATCACCCATATTTTCAACCCCCATTTCACAATTTCTCCAAAAAGACTTAGAGCATGTAACGCCCCGCCGTGCGAACCCCAAAGGACAATAACACAATAATTACAGCAAATATTTTTTTTTTAAAAATAAACATAACATACATGTAATACACATTAAGTCATAACATGAATTTCAATTAAATAGATTCATTAACACATACATCCCTTGGGGTACACGAAGAGTCATTACACAACTTAGATCCATACAACATCAATAAAGAATAAAATCCAAAGATATAATCATTAATAATAAATATAACACATACATGAAAAAATTCATTGATAAGAAGCCATCTGAATACGCAAATACATCATAAGCATGATCATCCAAACACATTGAATAACAACTGTCATAGCCAATATCCACACCAAGTTTAACATTTCATTACAGTACAATGTTTAAGAAGTACAATGATACAAAAGTGTTTCCAATCATGAACGAAAACCATACAACAAGATAACATGATGCACAATATCATAACTGGTTCCAAGATAAATACAATTCTGGAGTTTCCGCAACAGCACCAATCCACACCTCTCGATCCTCGACTGGGGACCCAATGGGGTGCTTAGCACGTTCCACCCGACCATGTGAGTCTGAAGACCCACCCCCCGTGCTAGGAGCTAACAAGAAAGAGACCTCAACCAAGAACATCCAACAAAGAACCACAAGACTCAACGTCATACAAAAGTATCATAACACTCAGGAATTACAATGACACAATCCAACCACATCCAAGAGTCAAAAAAAACTCATCATATAACTCAAAGCAATGACCAGTAAACAAGTAATCCAAAGGAAGATCATAAAACACTTCCAAATCAAGCTGAATTAATAAACATATCACAATTCTGAATCGCAATGATACAATATAATAACATCATATCACAGTACCATAAGAGTACAAGGTCAAAACCCAAACATCCACAAGATTTATACAAGACCAAAGAATACACCAGAGATCAAATAGGGTAAAACCATAAATCAATTCAAAACAACTATGATCCATCAATTCAAGACAAAGACCCACTTCCAGAGGATTTCCAAAGAAGCAACATAATAAGGAGTGTTAGAGGAGAGTGTCATCGCATGGCTTAACATGGATTCTCCAGGCTACCTATTGCAAGGTACCTGCCTCCATCTACTGACGGATTATCCAGGCAACCAAGCACTAGGAACCGCCTCCATCTATGGTTATCCAGGCTACCTATCTCAAGGAACCGCTCCATAGGGTTGCTCATGCGGAATCGTTAACCTTTCATGAAGACAAGGTAACGATCTTGCCAACCACGGCCTTCTCAATCCCCTTTAGCCTGTGCACTAAAGGCGGACGAGGCATCAATTATCTTTTTAATGTGATTCTACCCACCCCCTAGTTAATTATTTAAATTATCACTTATTAAATTCACTCTAACGAGGGCTATCCTGGCGCCCCTTTGTGCGCCGACCACCCACTTAGAGCCACTCTCACTCTAGACACTCGAAACATAAAAACCAAATCCAAGGGTTGTACAACATAACAAGTACATTAGATCACAACAGAGAAGCATGCAAGGCATTACCCATCTTGCCATAAATACATAATCAAAAATCTCCATGATTCTCGTACAACCCTTTCAAAAACATGAAACCAAAACATTTTCCACAAAAAGGGCACATAAAAGGAGGAACATTAACCAATAGTAAAATAAACCTCTGGAAGATTCTCATAAAGTTACACTAGGGTTTCCCCATCAAGGAACTGACAGCAATAATTGCAAGACCTCAAAGAACTATTTCCAATATAAATATAATGAGCAAATACACCAAAATAAGATCAACAACTCCACTTAAACAACATCAACAACTTCAATACGAACTAAATCGGACATCCAAGGAAAACCTCTATTATCTCCTCTCGGAATACCCATAATTCAAAGAGCTTTTCCAATTGACTCATTAACAACTCAAGCAGAACCACCAATCACGACAAAGATAACATTAACCGATTTACCACTTAGGGTAAAGAACCAAAAGAAAACATATGGGTTCCCAATGAATAGCAACATACATTAATTGAGAGAAAATCCCCAAACTCAAAATCATCTCACGAAAAGTCACACCAAACATCCTAATAACATATCCATTTATTCAATAAGAAGTAACTTGAAACAATCTAAAAAGAACATTACTTTAAAGATCAATCATTTCCAATCATTTAAGGACATCACAATATTGCGAAATGAAGATAAAATCTAATGTTTTAAGCCATAAGACACTATTCACAAGTATACACTTCCAAACACAAATTAAACAAACTCAATTTACATATTATAACAACAATCTCCCTTCGAAGATCAACCCACTCAACCAACAATTTGATCCTGATATCAATCACAAGTATTTTCTAGAACTGTTCTTATAGAAATCCCACAAATCAACTATTAAAAGAATATGAGGGAAATTGACTTAGAAAAGATCATCTAATTTTATTCATTTACATAAACCCTTTGTTTAACTAAATATAATTAATCAAAACATTTATCGAATCAACAATCATTCACTAGCCTTTATCGTAATACCCAACTATTTAAAGTTTTCAAACTTATTTACTTCCATTTATCTTATAAATCAATTCTCCCACCTAAACAGAAATAATCCTTATCGCCAATATTATCTACATACAAAACTCTACTTTTCATTATTTCTAAGTTAGCTATCCCACTTGAAATTAATCAAATTGAGAATAAACTAATCTATGAATGTTACCCAAATTATTAACATAAGGAAACTCTCTCTCTAATAACTGAACTACCTAATAATTCTAATTTTCTAACTCCTATAAATAAATCATTTTCTGAACATAAACACATTAATCACAAAGTCTTAAGGAATAATTCCATACAAGGAAACCATCAAACACATCAACCTTGAAGAACACTATCTTAAAGAACTTACAATGAACAAGCCATTGAGACATCTCCATAAATATCCCACAAATAACACCCATCTTAAAACACTTAAACCAATAATCAAAACACTTTGTTTAAAACACATTTACTCACACATTATAACCATAAAGACCTTCATTTAATTAAAGCATTATTTCAACGTTTTTACCACTTATTTTAATATATCCACTTAATTTAATTAAGAGAGTATTTACTACAAATAATTATATTTAAAATAACTATATCATTTATAAGATAACCAACTCCATCAACTGTTTAATACGAATCCTAATTATAACTTTAAAATGTAATACTAAGATGACAATTCTATAATTTACAACTTTATTATAATACTAAGGTGACAACACTAATGGATTATTTCACACAGTAGTTTGATAAATAATTATCATTCACAGACTCATTAGATAACAAAAAGGTAATTAAAACCATTTAACATTTAATCAGTATCATTTAAATTAATTAACCTATGAACCTGGGATTTATCCTCACTAAAAAATAACTTTATCATTAACCTTCAAGTAAAAGAAACTATGTAAATGTAAAATCACTTATCTTCTTTAGTGAACCCTAAAACTTAATTAACCATACAAATCGATTTACTTTAACTAAATACACAGTTCATTTATCTACAACAAAATTAAATACCTAATTCAATAATGTTTATTCGGCTAAAATCTTTTGTTAAATAATATTTTACTAAGCAACCTATCGAAATAACCATTTTCTCTTTAATTATTTACCTAATTCATTCCCTGGCACAATAATTCACAAGTAATTGTAGCAATATTTTATTCTAAGTAACCAACTACCTATTTGCCAAGAGTATCCATTAGCCAATCCTAAAAGCATGCGAGGAGTTTAGATATTAAGATAACATTTATTTCATTCTAAAAGAATATAAAACAATTAAAAGATATCATGAAATTAATACTATAAAATTAAATTACCAATTAAGAGAACATGTAAGAAAATTCAAGATATATTTTATATTATAATTTTCCTTAATTTAAATCTCACGTTAAAAACTTTTAACCTATCTTTCCATCCTAATTTAGATACAATGATTAATAATATTCAAAAAGGACATTTGTTTCTTCCTAAGGTAACAAATGTGAGAATTCTAACTGCACCATCCTTAACCCCTAATGACTAACTACCTGGCAAGATTTCATGCCAACAATTAATAACTTTATTTATTCAAAACAAGATCCTCTAATTATATCTCACCTCAACCAATATCTAACCTAATTATTAATAAACATATATATATATATATATAACTTCACTTTCTGATTACAAATAAGAGATCATTTATCTAGCTGGGATAAAAATCTAATTCTTCACAGCACAACCTTAACCTAAATAAAATTAATATTTTTAGTTAATCTACTCTAATTCATTCACTTCATTAACTAAACATCTTTCAACGTAATTTCCTTAACTACTAATATTACGAATATTACCTAAAAGCAAGACCTTCACAGTAATAAAAGAATATACCCTTTGCACAATATTTACCTTAAACCTATTCAGTTACAAAAGCATAACCCTAATTCCCGATATTCTAATGTGTCACCCATTTTCATTATATAGTATAATCATTAATTTTACAATCAAGATAACATTCTTTATTATTTCTCTATTTACCTCAAAACCTATCATACTAGCAGACCGAAATTTAATTTAACTTTTTATAAATTATATTTATTATCAGCAAAACGCAACCATAAGGGAGCAGCTTGATAGCAGCCTCGTATTTTAAGCATAACGCCAAAACTATAATCTGGGTATGTGAGATTTTTGGACAGCAAATAGAACACTGGAATTTGGAGAAACCCTTTAAATTTACCAGCAAAATAGTTTGTATAAAAAATGTTATGGATGACACAATTAGACTGTTTGAATAGAGTCACAGGAAACAGTTTACCAGTATAACAATATATATATCTATTTTTTTTACAAACAAAATATAATATGTATATATATATATAAACAATCGCAATAGATTTAAAATATTATAATTTAAATCAACATTTTAATGGATCTTTAATCCTAATCTCACATCTATAAATCTATAAATCTATAAAGAACGAGAGGTTCATCAATAATAAAATAAATGAATTTTCATTAAATCACTTAAGAATATGAAATGTAAAATTTACCCAGAATACAAATAGATTTCAATACGTAACTAACTTTTTATAATTATTCACATAAAATATGAATATAGATTGAAACCACCGCATATGATTATAAGTTGAAAACCATATCATAAAAACTTAAATCAAAACCCTAGCACCACATGCAATTTGAATCTTCAAGATGATTTACAATTCGCACACAACATATCAAAAATATAGAGAGGGGAAAGAAAATTGTACTCTTTTCCAGAGAGCATTGACAGGAAATTTCAATTGGTGTTGTAAATCAATGTTGTCTGGAACCAAAAACCCTAAGCCGAACAATCCATGACAGAAGGAGCCACCCTTCAAACCCGCCAATCCCCCTTTTATCTCTAGAATAATTCTCATTTTAATAATTTGTTTCATGGAGTCTTTTCCACTCCCTTCGGGAAACCGTTCAACTTCCAACAGTTATGAATGAATGACAGCCACGACCCTTAATTATTATTTTATAATCTAATCTTTAATATATGAACCAAATAGGTCATCTATTAGATATTCAATAAATAATTAATAATTTAATCTTTCTTTTAGTTACAGATAAATATTTTCTCCTTAATTTGTTTATCGAATTTAAACATTAAATGATAATTACCTTGCAATATTCTATTTTTATTTATTTCTATTAACAATGTAATTTTATTCTTTCATAACCTCTAATTATATTAAAACATTTAATTAATTATTTATTTCACAAAGAAATTAATAAAAATCTTATCACATTGTTTAATTACTCATACTTCTTTTAGTTATTATTTTAATTTAATAATTAACCATCCAAAATAGTTATCGTATCATTTACTAATGTAGTTCATTCAGTTATAATTTCACTTCCCAATTAAATTAAGTTCCCTTTTAATCCTTTTTAATATTTTATCACTTTTAAATTTATTAATTGAATTTAATCATTAAATGATAACTATCTTTCCTCATTTAATCTGATTATTTTAAATAACTAACTCCCAACAATAATTAAATTGACGTTTATCATTGAATCTAATTCTTTATTTAATTCCAAATGAAACATGTAACCTTATAATTAAATTAATTTTATTAATCAAATCCAAACATATTATTAGTGTTATCTCATAACCTTAAAATTAAATTAAATAATAAAATCACCACATCATCATGACATTACCAACAACAACTTACTTAACATCAACGACGACCGAAACGGAGGGTACTACAGAGCATCCCTTTTTCTTAGATTTGAGTCAACTAGAGAGTTTAAACATTGCAAATCATAACATAACTCTCCCAAAGGTGACACAAAATTTATGGTAAAGACAAGATCACAACACAAGAGAATCATGGAGAAAAACAAACTCACATTTACCTCAAGTAATCTAACTCCTCTAGAATTTGATCTGAGAAATCACGTTACTCCATCACAACAACCTTCATCACCATCAGGACCATATGAGATTTAATACATTACAAATAATCTATTTGAGCTTGCTAGGGAGGAAATCATGGAATATCAAGCCTTTGAAAATGCAGCTCCTATCTCCCCATCATTTGTTGCATAAAATTTGACACAAGGCTTCACAACTCCATCACTAGGGATAAATCAAACATACATTCCCTGTCTTGCAACAAGCCTTGCTAAGGACTTTGTCCATACTCTTCCATTTGAAAGCAAAACACTCGTGGGTACCCTTGAGACCAACCCTCCGTCTCACACGACCACTTGGACACCTACCTTTGGTGCTCCTCCTATTCCTAAAGATCCCAAACAACCATATAAACCCTTTGAACTTCATTACTCCACAACAACCTCCACATATCAAGGACATCCCTCTTCATCCATACCCATGAGTACCACAAGTGTGTCCAACATCATGTAAGGTAGTGCGGACCAAATAGACCCAAGAGGGCAAGGAAATATCCTCACGCAAAATCAGCCTTTAACACCACAGGGGACATCTTCATCCAATCCTCTCATGGATATATCAAACATTGTGATGGTTCAAAACACATCTATCCCATCCATTATCAACCCATATCAAAACAATCCCTTGTTCATGAATCCCACCGACACGGGTAATACCTTATCTACATCCCTAACACAAGGAAATCCTCAAGACTTGGGACAAGGAAACCTTCTTAATCAATGGACTCAAGGTCCTAGTATGTCATTACCATCACAAAATCTAATGACACCATTGTCAACTTTTTTCGCAATCCCCTTTACCATGCAAAATCAAATGGGATCTCAGATGTACATTCCTCCACCTCAATCCACTATCTTACAAGGAAGGTTGAACAAAGGGAACCCCCAACCTCTCATCACCAAACCACTATCCACTCAAAACATCAACAACCACAATCCATCATAGATGTCCCAAAAACCACCTAATCCTACATTACAAGCATATGCCTTAGCCCTACAACAAGCACAACAAGCTTATCAACAAGCCATACAACAACAACAATAGCAAGCAGCACTAGCAGCACAACAACAACAACAACAGTAAGCAGCACTCGTGACACAACAATAGTAACAACAATAACAAGCAGCACTCATAGCACAACAACAACAATAACAAGCAGCCTTAGCACAACAACAACATCAAGCACAACAAGCAGCCTTAGCACAACAACAACATCAAGCTCATCAAGCAGCCTTAGTAGCATAGCAACAATAGAAGGCCCAACAACAAGCCCTTGTGGCACAACAAAAACAACAAGCTCAACAACAATCCTTACTAGCTCAGCAGTATGCCCAACAACAACAACAACAACAAAGTTCCTATTATAACCCTCAATCTAACATCGTCAATACAAACACGTTAGGAACATATACATTAATACCCCAATCACCTTCACATAATCTCACTCACCCATACACCCCATACAACATTTTATCATATCAAAAAAAATCCATCATCCCACCTTATGTTCCTCCACCAAACCCGCAAGATGATCTAGCATCACAATTTAAGGCACTATCCCAAGAAATGTAGGACTTTCGGATGGGAAAGACAAAGAAGCCCCATACGTAGAACCTATGTCCCTATCCATTTGATCAAAACATCGCAATGGAACCATTCCCTCCCGGCTTTGAAATCCCAAAATTTGATAAATACAAGGGAGAGGAAGTCTTGTGTACCATGTTAAAAAATTTAATGTCATGTGTATGGAGGTAGCTTACAATGATTCTTATTTAATGAGCCTCTTCCCTTAAAGTTTAATAGATCTTGCCATGGATTGGTTTTCTCAATTGCCTCCCAGTATCAATTTTTTTCAAGAAATTACCGATAAGATCACTTCTCCTTTAACCTCGACATGGACGTAAGCCTAGAGGAATTGTACAGTCTCAAACAAAACAAAGGATAATCTTTCACTAATTTCTTACAATGGTGGAGACAAAGAGCTAGTAAGAGCAAGTGGCCTCTTCCTAATGAATAACAAGTGGGAATCATCATAGAAAATCTAGATCCAGATCTATCCTTCCACTTGAAAATGCAGTGCATCACATCTTATGACAAGCTTGTCCCTAGAGCCCTTAACATCGAAAGAGCTCTAATATCACACTAAAATACTCAAACTTACAAAGACAACTTCCCATCAAATAGTTCAAATGATAAGCCTCGTGTCTAAGCTAAGAAAAAGAACACAACAAATGATGGTGTTGTAGATGCTAAGGTAGTCCTAAGTGCTCCTAGACCAGACAACAATCAAGTTGCTAACATTCAACCAACTATGCAACAAACAACACCTCCTCAGAACAATCAGATCAATAACACCAAAATGCAACAAAGGGGAACCCCTAACAAGAACAACTATCCTAAATGCAAGTACACATATTTATCTAAACATCCCATCGAAACCATCATGAAAAAGTTGGTAGAGTGAAATTTGATAACACTTCCCAACTTTGAAAACTACCTAGAACCACAAGAGAAACCATCCTGGTACAATGATAACAACCTTTGTGACTTTCACAAGATCAAAGGACACAAAACCTGCAAACTGCATGAGGTTCAAAAACATTATCTAGGACCTTATAGAGAAAGATACCATATCTGTTGAGGTACCAGCCACTAATCAAGATCTTAAGATATACAAGAACCCTATGCTAGATCATAAAAAAGAAAACAATATCGGAAAAGCTAAGGATTACACAAATGTGCAACATACCTATTCTAATGTGGTTGCTTCCTGTGATAGCATCATCAATGTTGCCACAATCAAAGGACCTAGTGTGAAGTGTGGAGTCACCTCGTGACGTTGAAAAATTACCGTCCAAGGAGTCCCATCCCAATCTAGGGCACAACCTACTTTACCAACATCAAATCCCAACAAGTATAATCTCCTGCATTAGCTTAAGAAAACCCCCACACAAATTTCAATCTTAGAACTGTTAAGGCTATCCCTCGCGCATAGGGAAATCTTAGAGAAAGCTTTATTAGATTCGTTCATCCTCGAGGATATTGATACAGATCAATTTTAAGCTATGATGAGGCATATTTCTAACCATCTTCTCACCTTTTCAGAGCAAGACCTACCGTCACAACCATCTCATAACCGTGCTTACACCTTGAGGTTATCATTCATAAGAACAAGGTCAAAAGAGTCTTAGTAGATGGAGGTTCTGGTTTGAAAATTTATACCCTTTAGTTGATCAAAAATCTAGGCTATTCAGAGGATACTATTGAGAAAGTAAAGAGTACCACCATCAGAGCATATGACAACCAAGAGCGATTATCACAAGGTATCTTGCACTACCCATCCAAGTGGGACCTCTCATTGTAAAGACTATATGCCAAGTGTTAGACCTTGATCTTCCCTATAACATCCTACTTGACCAACTATGGATCCGTGCCCTAAAAGTTGTAGCCTTGACTTATCATCAATGTGTAAAGTTTCCTTTTGAGGGCAGAGAGATTACCATCCATGGAGATCCTAAGAATTTTTACTATTGCAAGAATCTTGAGGCCAAGTTCTATAAGATACCCCAAATACCCAAGAATGAGGAAGGGCCTATACCTTCTACCTCATTTTTTGACCCATCATTCCTTGCATCTACCTTAGCAATGAAAACACCCATAGTGCAGAACTATCCCAACATCAAAGTAGTGATCATATGCCCATGGTTGAGCAACCAACTATCGAAAGCCCTCAACCACCTCAGGGGTTTCAATCATAGGTCCCCACATGGGTACCTCTTGTGTTGACCTGGAAAAGATGGCTCTATATGCATCATTTGGCTTATCTTTCCTGTCTTGCACCTAGAAGCCTCTGGTACTCTCGAACCCAGTCAAAAATGTGTCCTAGTAGCACTCATTGTGCCATTTCATTGGAGGGTCAAAGGTCAAAAAAGAAAGAAATCCTTAAGGTGTGAATGCACAAATGAATTGAAAGTGACCCTTCTTGGCTTATTTATACATCAAAATTAGGGTTTTTTTCCCTAATTTAACCTTAAAGATAGGGTTTATCATCATTTTCACCAATTTTTTCCAAATTGGAGCTTATTTTGCATCATTTTTTTGTGTTTTTGGCATGTTTCTTGCATCCCAAAGCCTTTCTGGACCCTTGGGGCAGCCTTGTACCTTTATCGAGAAATCAACCCAAAATTCAAAATTTCCACCTAATTTTTCAAGGTGGTAGGGAATCAGCTTAAGCCTTCAGTAGTGGGGCATCTAAAAATTAGAATTTTTTTATTTTTTGATTTAAGCAACAGTTTTCATCTAAAGAGCATCAGTCTTTGAACCAAAGCAACAGGTACCTCGCTTCAAAGAGTGGCAAAATATAGACATTGAAAAAATTTCCTAAATGATATCATGCACTTGAATCAAGTATACAAACATTATTTCATCTTGAAACCCATCCTCTTTTCGTTCGATTAATTAAATTAAACTAGCTATTTAATTAATTGCATCATTTGCATCTATTAACCTAATTCATTTAATCGAGTTAATTCCCCCCTTTCACGATAACATTTCATCCCATTAAATTAAATAAATCAAACCATTTAATTTAATTCCCTAAGTCTTCTTATTTAATTAAATAACCCTAATTTATTTAATTAAATGTCATTTCACCTTTCCCCATTCATTAAAGCATTTAATTTAATGAATATCACTTTATTCCTCTAAATTCCCCTAATTGCATGATTAAACCCTTGTTTAATTAGCAATTATCTAATTAATCTAATTCCCCCCACTTGCAAGGGAATATTCCTCATTTGCACATTCCTCCAAAAGGGGAATATTCCCATGGAATATTCCTTCCCCTTTTGCACAATTAAACTTTGTTTTAATTTGCAAAATATCCTTTTCCTCACCCATGAGAATATTCTAAAGAATATTCTCTCTCCTCCAATCAATATTTGAAAAAGGGAATATTCTCACTTAGCTTCATATGCAAGTTAACTTGTGACTTCTTGTGCAAGTTAACTTTTGACTTCTTGTACAAGTCAAAAGTGTTCTATTTTGGAAGGAATGGGAACCCTTGATTAAATATCATCTTGTATTCTCACCCATTGATGAGAATACATGATCCATGCCTCCAATTTCTCCTCCATCCTTGACCATTGATTAGCTTTTTCAATCTCAACCCTTCATTTATCATTTGCTTTCCTATAAATAGTTCACTATTTTGAGACAAATGGATCCATCTTTTTTAGAGAAAACTTATGTTGTTGAAATCACTCACACTCACACTCATTTTTTATTCACATTTAGCATATTTTAGTTCATTTTAGCTGCATAAATAGCTTAGCTTCCATTAATGGCTTCCATAATGCATCCATTTAGCTAATTAGATAATTAGGGTTTGAATCTTTTTTAGTTTAAAACTCATTTAGATTAGCTTAGTAATTGCATATATGAATCATTTTAGCATAAATCATGTTAGATTAGCTTTTGTATCATACTCATTTTAGCATAAATCATGTTTTCATTCACATCTCACAACTGTTTCATCGATTCTCTTCAATAGAATCAATTGAAACAAGCTCATTGATCACGAGATTGGGAAAGGGTCACTGTTCCACATCAACGCGACACCACTCCCAAAATAGGATAAGTTTCGAATGGGTTAGAGTAGAAATTTTAAATGTTTGTGTAACTTAGAATGCTATGCTTTGATGAATGTTTAGCTTAACTATAATTTGATTGGTCTTTTTTAGATTGAGTATTAGTGGCTTCCTTATGCTTTGATTCTTTATGAATCAAGCATAACCGACCCATACTAATATCCTCGGTCACATCCTCTTTTCACAATTTTCTCAATATCCTCAACATCTTTATCCTATAGTTGATGTCAATGACAACACCATCATTCTTGCAAAATCGTGTTGTTACATATGTTGTGGATCCTGAGTTTTCCAACTCTTTCACACAAGGTATTGCCAATACCATGCTCATTTTGGACTCGATCCCTAATCCAACCATACCAATGACAACTTCAAAAATAATTACCTTTATGGATGTTGAGACTACTATTGCACATGTTCCCAAAGAAAAACTAAAAAAAATATACAAAGATTGAGAAGGATTGAATGAATACGTAAGCACTAAATCCTTAGTCAGACAAACAGTGCCTATAATGGAAAACTAAAGGAAATTGATCAATGATACCCAACTATTAGAATTTTTGTGTAGCCTAGCACATATTATAGATACAAACATTCTTACAATGGCTAGTTGTGCTCAAGCTTTGGGATACACTCAAAGCCAAGGAGGATGTCAAATCTCTCTACCTACAACTATACCCTTTATTCCTACATATAAATATCCATCTTTAGCATTAATGATACAAACAAAAAATAGCATAACTCCAACCTTAGGGTTCTCTAGTGGGTATCCTTATAACTTCATGACATCACATATGACATCTCAAATTTGATAACTGCTAATAAACTTACAACATAGTAGTCCACCAAGCAGTTACACAATCCCACCATATTCACCACACTCCCAAAACATGTGAAGCAATAACTCCATCATCAATCAAATTTTGCAAAACTAACCCCACTTCAACAAAAAAAATTAACATTGAAGCAAGCTCAAAATGGGAAACCATCATAATATGTCAAATGGGGCCTTTTGTCACTTGAAATTTTGAAAACAACCATGCCGCTAAACATAGAGATTCCTAGATTTGAGAAGTATAATGGTAAAGGAGATCCTAATAGTCACATATAGGCTTATACAACATTGTGTAGTGACTTCATCTTTGAGGATAAGATCCTAGCTAAGCTCGTTCCTAGGTCATTGAAAGACATGGCCTTGGAATGGTTATGCTCATTTCCAAATAATTTGATTCATTCATTCAATGAAATTGTTGATGCATTCCTACAACATTTCCAAGAAAACATAGGTCCACAAATTACATTAACTGATTTAGTGAGGTACAAACAAGGAAAACATGAAAAGGTGACAGACTTCATAGGACAATATCAATTACTTTACTCACAAATTAATCTTACTCTTCCTAATGTAGATGTTCAAATATTATTGAGAATTTGTAAATCGGCATTAGGGATAAGATCTTATTGATGAGGTACCCATCCTTTACACACTTGTGTATGGCTCTTTGTCACTATCAGAATGCGATTAGTCAGTATGAAGAAGCATACTCACTGACTCCTATTAAGAAATTTGAATCTGTACCCCAACACAACTATTAATGATTCAAAAATCAAAACAATAACTTTAGCAAGATAAACACACCTCAAACAACTAACCACATTGAACCACAAGTTGCAGCCATAAGTTCAACTCCCTATCAATTTAGAGCAAGAGATAGACAATTCACATAATTACCTAATTCCCTTCATTCAATAATGTTACGACTTTTGAGAAAAAATTTAATCCAATTACCTTTGATTAAACCTATGGATACAACAAAATCATTATCTATGAGCTTTAACCCAAAATCCTTTTGTCAATATCATCATACATATAGACATGATATGGAATGGTGTATGCATCTTAAACATCAAGTGCAAGACCTCATTGATTATAATCACATCTATTTGGTTGATGTTTATGATAAAGAAAACAAGTATGTTGCCCCACCTAACCAAAACTTGCAAATTTTCATCAATTGAATGCCAAATCATTAATCCAATTACTTTGTACAAGCTTGTGATGTTAAGAATGATGATATGAATATCAAAAATAATGATGATGATAAGGATGATGGTAAGAGTGATGATGAGGATGGTCTAAAAGATATGTTCAACCTCATAAGGGTCAAACCAATTTGTTACCTGACATTACTTTCACCCATATTGGCGAATCCATCATGCACCTAATGGTCCTCTCAACATCGTCGATCATATCAATGACAAACCTACCCAAGGGATACTCATTGATCTCATGTGTGTAGATAATGTGATCACTGAGTTCTTGTATGTGTGTGAGCTTTATCAAGACTCTTATGAACAATCAAAAGCATGGTTAAAAACTCATGATGGTTTTGATCACCCTATAGTAGGTTTGATCACTCTTCCTCTTAAAGTTGGACTAAAAAAATTAGATTTCTCATTCTCTATCATCCCAATTTCGGACCAATTCCATGTGAAGCTAGGCTACCCATGGCTACACTCTATGAATGTTGTCTTTTCGGTTATCCACAAGTGCATAAAGTTCCCATTTGAAAACCAAATATACACAGTGCATCATAGTGGCTTTAATCATGTGTCTTCCTGTGGAAACTTCATTCGATTTCATTTAGCCTCAACATATGGAACCTATTAAAATCTATGAGGATTTATTTTTTAAGTCATATCAAAAATTTAAGGCAAAGTGCATAACAGAATTATCCCTTAGTAATATTCCTAAGAATGATAGGTCTATGGTTATTCCTCCTCCCCCACCACTTGTGGATGACCCCAAGCCTGAAGCAAAGGCCCTTCCAATTAATCAAGGTATCTATACTAGAGTTCCTCCACCTATATCATACAAAATACCAAGAGACAATCGAATGATTTCTTTTGTTTTGTTGAAAAAAAAGCAAGTGTATAGACCTAAAGAGACAATGGTTTCCCAACCCCCGGTGGTTCCTTCAATTCTTCCCTTAAGGGAAGAAAAGAGACCAATGGTCAAGAAACCCACTCTTACCCCTTTGCAAATCAAAAATCAAACAAGAATAAATAAACATGCTAAAGAGCATAGGCCAAGACATCATGCTCTTGCTAGTCAATTGGAAGAAAAGAATAAAATAGTAGTTGATAATCAAACACCTATGAAAAAAAATCAAGAAGAACCACAACTTTTACCAAAACAAGAAATGGAACTGAAACAAGAAATTGAACAAGAGCATACAACTGACATTATCATTAAACCTCTCATGGTGATAAATTTGGATGATGAAGATGAAATTGATAAAATTGATGAACAAGTGCATAATGAGCTTAATTTGATGTTTTCAAAGTTTATGAATTTATATGGGGGCAATTGTGATGATCCTCCTGATGAGAGTGACCCACCATGTGTTGAACCTATTGATGCTCCTACTATGGAACTTGTTGTAGTCCCTTTGGCTAGTTGTCCTCCTTCTATATATGATGAGAAAGATTGGGATGTGGATGACTTGCTTTAGGTTGTATCACATGTGTGGTACTCCTTCGTTGTGTTTTCTTTATGTTTTCTTTGTGTTTTCTTATATGTGATGTGATCTCTCATGTTGTGTTGCTTGGCATGTCTCTATGTTTGTGAGTCTTCTTTGTATGACCCTTGTTGCTCTATTGGAACAAGGATACAAAGAAAATGAATCTGTCATCACATTCTTCTATTTGTATCTCTATTCTTCTATATTTCATAAACTTTGTTCTTTTTGTCTTGTGTTTTCCTTTTGGGGATGATGCAAGGCATTGAGACATTTAGGTCTCTTCCATGTTGACCCAAAAGTTTATTTTTTCTTTTTGTCATTCTTCTATTGTGTTTGTTGTTCCATGAATATTTCAGGAATGATGTCAATTTTGAGATCTATTATATCACTATAAAAAATACATATACTGACCTGGGATCTTTGGATCCCTTCTATCTTCATCTCTATGTTGTTTATTGCATTGCATTTGGGCGCAACCCCTTATCATGATGCAACCTTATTCAAAAACATATATTTGGCATATTTCTTTCCAAATAAACTCTCATGACCTTATATTGCATGACATTTATCATTTTTCTACCTTAAATCAATTGTTCATAGCATGGTTTTTAGCAATTTATTTAATTTTGGGTCATACATTGGCATTATTTGCTTCACTTTGTTCACATGCGTTGAACTTAGTGTTGCGTTGGCATAGCATTTTGATCATTTTTTAGCATCTCATCAGAATTATCAAGGAGTATAATTCTTGGTTTGGTTGAAAATGGGTACACACCTAGTGAATATCGTACTTCACTAGTCCTTATGTGTTTTTCATTTTGCTACTTTATCTTGGAGGATCACCCAGTGAATATCAAACTTCACTAGCCTGTGTCACCTTTTGTTTGTGATTCACCTAGAAAATATCATACTTTGTTACTTTTTCAGTCATGAACATCTTTTGGTGTGGATCCTAGCATAATGCAGCTTGCTAGTCTGTGATTATCCATACCCTCCTTTTGCATTTCATGTTGACATTGTGTATGTTGTCTCACTACATTTCACACGTGTGTTCCTTTATGCTTATGTTGGTTTGCCATGGTATTTTGAGTCCTAGGGTCTTGTGCACTCCCCCTAGATTCATTTTCATCCTATCTCTTCAAAATTTGGACAATTGAATCCCTCTTGACATATTTTTCTACTTTAGGGTGAGTCTAAGCATAAGTTCATACTCTCACTAAAGTGGGGGTTAAATGTAGCATTGTAAATTGTCACCCTTGACAATTTCACACTATGTTTTTCTCCTCTTTAAGTTATTGGACCTAATTTAACACTTAATTTCCTAAATTATGCATTCCACAACCTATTTTAAACATTTACCAACAAAATGCAAGCATAAAACAAATGCTCTCATTTAATACTTTCCCCCTAACTCCTTAAGTTCTAGAAAATAGTTTTGGGACACTGGCACTTATGTCCCCCTATTTTGGCTCCAAATTTAAATATGTCAGTGTTGACATTTTATTATTTGAAATTTAAATATCTAAATTCAGTTGTCAAGATTTATTTTTTGAGAAATTAGAATAATAACATATAAATACCTAGTTATTGCATCATTTCAAACCTAACAAGAAGAAAAAACAATCATTACAGAAATTATTGTCAAGAGTATTATCAAGCAAGTCAAGAGAAGCCATTTAAATGCTTGATTGTAGCAACTCAAGATCCAAACATTATGTCAAAGTGTATGTGACTATGTGTTCATGTTTATGTTATCATATTATTTGTGAAGGCTAGCCCTTTGTAGGTCTCCAATAAATTCAAGCAAGTAAGATCCAAGACTTGAGAAGATGTGTATGACTTCAATCATTCAAGGAACCCATTGAAGGGTGGTGAGTTGCACCACTTTGTGGATTCATCATTCTTTACTATCATTTATCCTTTTATCATTGGCATTTCCATTGTGGAAGTGGAAACACTAACACGAGGTTTGATTAAGGCAAGCCCCTAAATGGAATAACCTTTCTTCCCTCTTTCAATGTGTAGGTTTTAGACCTGAGGAGGATTTAAGAAATTTGAAGATCAATTATTCATTATTGTAATAAAAAATCTACACCTTGACAACTCATGAAAACTCAGTTACAAAATTATCCGACAATGTAACAAGCGGGAAATGAAAACTCTAATCGAGTACCAAATGACTATGAAATCATATTTGAATTATCCTTACAAAGATAGTGGCACCTTGGTCACCTATGTCCAACATTTTTAGCTCTAAATTTATATCACAGGTACATAGTGTACTGCTCAGTCCATCTTTGTAGTCTATTTCTCACTGATACATTTTGACTCAAATTTCGACGAAAGTTCGTCGGAATTTCGATGAAATTTTGTCAAAATTATTTCATCAATTTTTCGACGAACTTTGAAACGTCAAAATTCTGACCCAGCCGACGATGCTGGGTCGGAATTTCGACGTTTCAAAGTTCGTCAGAAAATCAACGAAATAATTCTGACGAAAGTTTGTCGAAATTCTGACGAAATTTCTTTGAAATTTGAGTCAAAATGTATCAGTGTTTGTCTGTGAATTCTTGATCTATTGTATTTGTATCATAACAGTAATTTACATCATTAGGCTAGTTGAACCATTACATTTCATCATTAGGTCACTTTCAAATTTGGTCCAAGGTTGGTTGACTCACCTTTTAGGTTGTAATTCAATCATATATCTTGTCCAAATCCAATCAAACACCCACTCTACTTCAATTCAATGAAATCTAGAAAAGGTGACCAAACCTTAAAGTAAAATCTCTAAAGGTTCCTTTTTCCACTATCTCAACTACAACCCACACGGGGACGCCAAAATATTCTTGAAAGGACTAGCTATGGAAAGGAAGAGATGTGGAGCCTCCTGAAACTATGATCATGTTCTTATAGATCTGAAAGATCCCCTACCCAATCTCCTACTGATTATAATTTATTTCAAGCCCAAAGAGGCCATGTGGCTGGAGAAGGAGGAGAGTCATCATCCTGTGAAAGTGGGTTATATGAACCCTCATACACACTATCATCATTTGAAGTGGAGGAAGAAGAATCTGCATCACAATCGAATGGATTATTATCCTTTGAAGAACAATCATCATGATGCAAGGACTCCAATTTGATAGTGGTTGGAGAAGTATCGAGAGAATAATTAGGACTCTCCTTAAAACAAACACTCCTCTTAATGAACAACTCGTGTGTGGTAGGATGAAGAAGCTTGTATCCTTTGACATCATCTGGGTATCCAACACATATGCAAGGATTTCTCTGCAAATCCACAACCTTGCATTTTTCTATTGGGATGTGGGCCCTTGTACTAGAGACAAACACTTGAAAGTTCTTAACTAAGGGTTTCTAACCATACCAAGCTTGAAAAGGAGTTACCCCCTTCACATCTTTGTGAGGAAATTGGTTCTAGATATAACACGTATAATTAATGGCTTCTACTCAGAAAGGTGGTGCCAAAGACTTGGATTGAATCATACAATTGGTCATCTCTTTCAAGGACCAATTCTTTCATTCTACAACTCCATTCCACTGAGGACTATAGGGAATTGTACGTTGCGAATCAATGCCTTCTGCCACATAATACAACACAAACTTGTGGTTAAAATATTCCTCCCTTTATCTATATGCAAAATTTTGATGAATTTCCCAATTTATTTCTCTACAAAAGCCTTGAATTCCAAGAATGAATTGAAGACTTCATACTTCTTTTTGAGAAAGTACACAAAGGAATACTTTGAAAATTCATCAATGATTGTCAAAACATATTGGGCTCTACTAAAATATGGTTGTGGAAATAGCCTTGCCAAATCACTATGTACCAACTCTAAAATATGTGAGGCTCTCCAAGCTTTACCTTTGTCAAATTTCTATTCATGATGCTTTCCAAGAATCAATCCTTGACAAACAAACTATCAAACAATGAACTATAGCCAATCTTATAACCATGTCTTATTGACTAAGCTGTGACAAATAGCAATAGTTCAAGTTGTCAAATTGTCAATGCCATAAATTACTCACATCATTAGAATGAGTGAGTAGAATAGATGAAGGTGGATCATGAACAATATGATAGAACAAATAAAGTCGAGATTGATGATCTTCTCTCCCAACTATAATTATAGAATCATTGTGCAACTCATGGATCACCACTGAATCAAGAGAAAACTCAACTCGCTTACATGTACCTAGGTGAGTGATTTGATAGATCTAAATAGGAGATTAGTTGACGATGAAGACACACAAAGACATCCTAAAATGTGTTATCCCCCATATCAATAGATCCTCTTCCACACACCTCAATAGGGTGTTTTCACCCATCAAAATGGAAGGCATAGTAAACGACTCCAAAGATGCAGTTTTATCTTCAAATGAAGCCATGTGGTATGAGGAACCTGAATCAAGAACTCATGTGGATAGTGGAGAAGCAACTACTAAAAGTTCCATGCCCTTTCATTTCTCCTTGTTATTGTCTTTAGCCTTGTGAGACCCCTCATCTAAACTCTATTTGATGGAATCAGTAAAACTAAAATTATTCTTTTCAAGAATGTGTGTCAAGTGATCAACTTGTTTCTTCAAACATTTGTGCTCATCATGAATAAGTATTTTTTAAAAGGAACATTTGACCTTCTCTTTCTTAGATTTTCTCCTTTTGAAGATGAGGTCTCATTAGCTACTATTGGAGAAGTTAATTTTTTATCCTTTTTCTCTTTGCTATTCTTTTGTTTGTTATCCTTATTACCACTTTTTCCTTGTTCATTTATGTCACAATTTGAAGCCAAGACATGTGACTTAGAAGACTTAAGAGTTCACATATGGATTAGTTTATCTTGCTCCCATGTGAGAGAAGTAGAAAAATCATCCAAAGATGACATGGTGAATTTAGACCAAAGTGCATCCTTAGTAGCATAGAAGGTAGAAACAAATACTAAATATTTAGAACTTAGCTTAGAGAGAATACTTAAAATCAGTTGTTCATCTTTCTTATCAATTCCACATTGTTTTAGAGATTTCAATTTGGTGAAAAATCCTAAACTATGTTGAATTTTCTTGGAATTAAACTAATTAGTTCATTTTTCAACAAATGACCCCTTATGGAATCTTGAGTACCAAATAAAGATTCTATCTTTTTCCATATTTCATTTGGAGTGTTCAAAGATTCAATATGAAAGAGAAAATCAGGAGATACAAACAAATATAATGCTCCATATGCTTCATCACATCTATTAAACCACTTAGTATTTTATTCATCTTTAGTAGTTTTAATTTTTAGTCCCATTGTTATTTTATGCAAACCAAGAATTCTTAAGTGATTTTGCATTGTAAACTTCCACTCAAAATGGTTGTATGTAGTTAGAATAGGAATTGTTGTTTGAGCCATGATAAAGAGATGTAAAAAAGAAGTGTTGAAAGAAAGTGAACACAAGAATGCCAAAACACTCCTACCATTTTCAATAGTATCCAAAATCACCCCCCTCAAATATTATAAGTTTGACACTTTATAGTTTAGTATGTTTACAAATCCTTTTCCAAGATGCAACACTCAATAGACACATAATAGCCAAAATTACAAATTTTGATATAAAATGAACCTGAGAAAAAATATGTAAAAACTAGCCTTGTATTTGTGTAATTCTCTTCACTGCCTTTCCAATGCCTATTCATTTCTTAAAATTAGAGCATCAAGGTGAAATTTATGACATATTGAAGAAATTAGCAACAAACAACTTCAACCTAAATTATCTAGAAAAAATGGCACAAATTATGTTCAATACCTCCATAGATGAAAAAATATTATCTCTAGATTTTCAAAAATATCTCATTTTCAAAAATATCTCATTTTCAAAAAACAAACACAGCGGCTAAAAATTATGCAAGTTTGAAAAAAGACCCAATTTGGCCTATTGGAGGGCCCTAGTGGCCTCTTGATGGCCCTCGAGTGGCACCACTAGGTGGTGATTGAGTGGAGTTTGGGTGGAGGAGCTGACGGTTTGAGATTAGCTGCTAGCGGCTCTAGTAGAAATGTCATAGTCTTAAAAAATGTGTGGTTTTCTTTGCATTTGTTGGTGGCTTGGCCACTTAGTGGCTACCCTAGGCATTCTGAGGACCAGTGCTAGTGGCCTCAGTTGTTGGGTGGTCTAAGACCACAAAAAGTGGCCTCAATCATTGAGCACTTTATTTAGCTCTCAACTCAATGCTTAATAAAAGTTTTGTTAATATTTTTTTATTTTTTATTTTATTTAAATTGTACGAGAAACTTTATTGCTAGCATTGGGGGTCATATGGCTCTCTTGGAAAAAAAATTGGCCTTGACAGATCTCAACTCTGAATATGGGAAATTTTATGTCAAAATTTATCTTCTCGACATTTTGAATGCAATGATAAGGTCCTTTTGGCTAAAAATTCTCCTGCAAAAAGTTGTTCGCAAGATCTAAGCTTTAAACCCATGTTTGCAACTATGTCGAATGATCTCCAAATCATATGAAATGAAAGTCAATATTGACTTTCGCAAGCCTCTTGAAAGTGTTGGAATAGTAAAAAGTACCACTAGTATAACTAGAGATGTTGCAATCACCTGAATCTCACAAAACACATGCAATCTGAAGAGGTTATTAGATCTTTGCAAACCCTTTCCTAATTCTCCAGATCACTCAAAATGTAAGAGAATAGAATACAAGAATTTACAAGATCTTACATGAAAAACTCAATCTCCCAATTGGAATCTAAGAACTTATATTTCTCAAAAAAAATATTTGATACCATGTTAGAAATATGAAGATTGAATAACCCAAGGAACTTCATAAGATATTCAAAGCTACATAAACTGAAAAAATATAAATATAATGCAAACCAAAACTTTGAGAGATATGCAATGTCGGGATGACAAACTTTCATTAAGAGCTTCCAGGATGAAAAATACAAGGTAGATAGTGAGTTTATATAGAACTAATGAAAGGATGGAGGTGGAAAATCAACCAATAGGAATTGACCACCACCAATATTAAATAAAGTGATGAAAAAGTATATACTCCACCCTTAAAGGGTGGATACACCTCATCACTTTATCTCCTAGTTATTAAATGATAAACTTGCTTTATTATCCTAAGAAATCTTAATAAAAGTACAGGAAAAACGTATAACTAAGGGAAAATAAATTAACCCACTAGGAAAATAAAAACCTACACCCAACACGAATTTCCCCAAATTTGAACTAGGAAATAGCATTTAGGCATTCTATTAGATAGAATAATCATATACACCCTACACGTAGTAAGTTTTTAGATTTTAAATTTGGGTAATTGACTAAGAAAGAAAAGGGAAACGATGACCCAAGGGCGCATTTGACATAATTAATCACATAGATCTCTTAGATCAGCTATAAGCAATGGGAATATATAAGGGAGCACAAAGTGTCAACAATTATGTAGGTTAGTATTTATATATATTATACATATCCTATAATGGTTTTCACTACAAAAATATATTTGAATTTGAAGTTTGATAAAAATAAATAACTTCTAAAAATTTAGTGCATTAATGATGTTTGTTAATGATTAGAGTATGTTGTGTGGCCTCTAAGAAGCTAGTTCCTTAAACTTCATATCCCATTACTACAACTCAATGATGTTAGTAGGTGGAGCTAGTCATATGTGCGCTATTTGGTTGGTGGTCATAAATGCTTAACCCTAATGTCCTACAAATTTAAAATTATTGTATTGCAATGATCTTTCAATGGCTCCTCTAACACACTAGTGTCCTTAGGATGACATGGGGAAGTTGTAGGTGATGATTCTCTATGTTTGGGGTGTTTGGTGAGGTGTTTCAATATTATAATAGAATACATTACATGCAATCCATTTGATGTATTGAGAACTAGTAGATCAAGTGGTGTGTGCTAACTTATAATTTATGAATTATATTTCTAGGAATCACTAGGAGCATACCATGTGGCATAAATTAAGCAATGACTTAAATTAAACTAATAATACAAGTAGGGCATGTTAACACCTTTATATTGTTCCTTTTTCTTTACAATTATGTCTTCCTTGTCATGTGTCATTACATCAAGGCTTCTTGGGAGAATTTTTTTCTTCCTTTTTTTGAATCATTATATTTTATATAACTTGGATTATCAAATGGCACATGCATGTTGAGACTTAACTTTTATCAAAACTACAACAAAACTTACAAAACTAAAAATTGATGAAAGTGGGGAGGCATGTAATGTCATGGGGGATCTTTATTAATTAAATGTTTGGGAAATATGAATTTTCCATTTGTGTTAAATGATTTAATGTTAGAAAAAACAAGGAACTATGAATAAACCATAGGAAATTCCTTGAGATAGCCTTGTGGAGGTTTGGAATGTAGGATAATAAATCAATAAATTTTGTTGCAAGTATGAGCAGTTAGTGTTGTCATTGATTTTAACAATCCTATGTTGTTATCGATGTCTATTGTTCGGTAAGATTGTTGCAGAGTGTGAGCAATTGATGTTATCCATGCTTTGATTAGTTGCATTATGTTTTCATTAGTAAAACTATTGGTGTTAACCTTTAGTGTTGCTTTGATAAGATTTTATCTATGGATATGTGGTTGAGCTGCTATGTTGCAGTTGGCTTGGTGGTAATGAGGAAGTGTTGAAGATGATCAAGATGTGTCTTTGGTGCTTGGTTTCCAAGTGCTTTTGAGAAAACTCGATAAAAAGAGGAAACTGTGTGTTGCAGTGGTGTTCTGTGTTGCAGAGATGTGTTTTTATTTTGCTTTGTATTTCTTTTACATTGAAGATCTACCTATGTGTTTTTCATATGTTGATGAGAGATGTTTAGAAGTGTTATATCTAGGATTTGGTGTGTTGGATCATTGTACAGAAGAAGTTGTGTTCACCAGTGTGTGAACTGTGCATTACAGATGTGTCTAGGAGAAATGTATTTACTCTGTGTTTCTCCATAGAGTGGTTTTAGGTCTTGTGGATCTGAGGGTGTGTTTATTGTGTTGGTATATTTGTTCAATCAAGATGGTTTGAGGCTTAGTGCTTTGGAAGCCAGTTTCTCAAGTAATAGTGTATGTCAAAGTTTTCTAAGTGTACAGGGCGTGTATATTCCTCAGGTGGAAGTTGTTGCAAAGGAGTTTGTTAGATTTTAGAGTGTTTGAGGAATATTCTAGATCATTTTCGAGTTTGATGTGTGCTTTACAAGTCATCCTTGGATTTAAGGAAGCATGTACTTAAAATTTTAATGGTGTTTACATGGGTAATGGTCGACTTGGTGTTTACACTAATTGCAGTGGATAATTATTGTTTGTAGAATCATGTTGTAGTGTGGTGTTGTTGATTTGGTTCCTAGCTAAGGTGTGATGTGGTCCACTTTCACTTATATTTGCCACAGAAGTATTTTGGTGTCAGCCTAATTTGAATTTGCATGGTTGATGTGCACAGACGACCTTGGAGAAGGGTTTCAAGGTTGAAGATAGTATAAATAAGAGTTGATTTTTTGAGGGATGATGAGATAGCCAAGAGATATGCAAATGATGTGAGTTGTAGAGTGTTAGAGTGCAAAACTAAGAAGTGCAGTGTGAGCTTTCATGTGTTAGATTACTGGATGAAGTGAGCAGAAAGTGTCTACAATTATTCAATCAGGCTATGTAGGTGTTGGTGAAATTGTGGTGGATTCTCAATTGCATTAAGATAGTTTTCTCTATGTAACATTCTTCTCTATCTTCTTTTCTATTTTTGCAGAGAGCCTTTCCTTCTTTGAGTAGTGAGCCCTCCGACAGTGAGCCCTATTATATTCGATATTGATATTACTTATATTGTGAGTGTAGAAATTGATAATCCAACCTCATAGATCCCAATGAACACCTACAAGAAAATAACCTGTCACCAAAGGAGATCAAGAGACACAAGAATGGTGCTCTACAAACATGAAGCAAAAATGCATTACCCGAGAAGTTAATAATTACAAAGATATCAATCCTTAAGGAAGGAGATCAAAACCCTAAAGGTACGAACCCTAGGAAGAGGATTAAATTAGCATGTGACAAGTGTCAAGATCATAATGAACAAGATGACATGACTAATTTAATAATGCAAAAATAAATATTCCTAAGTTTAGCTTAAGTGAAATAAAGTAAAGGTGAATTAATTAATTAATCAATATGATTAAATTAATCAAGTAAACAACCTATTACTCTAACAATGAGCCCTATTATATTCGGTATTGATATTATATCATAAATTTGATGTTCTCTTGTGTATGGTGTTGTTGTGTTTCAATTTCTATTATTTTCTTTTCATGATAAATCATCATAACATATTTAAGGGTTTAATGCATGAATGTGGATTTGAATGTGTATAAGGGATTTGAAGTTTTAGGGTAAACTGATTCACCCTCCTCTCAATTGTCTTGTACATTCAGTAATTGGTATCAAATCAATGTTCCTTGGAAGAAGGCTTAACCTCTTAAGATAGATCTAGGATGGCGTACAAGAAGGAGATCCCTATGTTTGATGGAACAAACTATGCATTTTGGAAAACAAGGATGGAAGGCTTTCTAAGTTATCTGGGATATGATGTTTGGAAATTAGTTCAAAATGGATATACTATACCTACAAATGGTCTAAGCACTGAAGCTAAAATAAAGGCCTATGAAAGCAATAGTAGAGCAAGGTATGCTATCTTAAGTGGCCTTACAAATTCTAAGTTAGTGAAAGTTATAAATTTGAAAACTGTTGAAGAAATCTAGATAAAGTTGGAAAGCATTTATGAAAGAGATGATAAGGTTAAACGAGCTAAGATGTAGAATCTGAAGATCACATTTGAGAACTTGTGAATGTTTGAAGATGAAAACATTACAAGCTACATGAGAGGGTAGATGAAGTGGTCAACTCCATCAGAGGTCTTGGTGGAAAAGTCAAAAAATTAAAAGTGGTAAAGAAAATTCTCATAACCCTTCCTAAAGCTTATTGTCATAAAGTTTCTACTATTGAGGAATTTGAAAATCTAGATCAGTATACTAGAGATCAATTGTATGGTTCTCTAACTGCATTTGAAATGAGAGAATTTGGTACAAATAATGGTGCAAAAGTTGAGGCTACTTTTAAGGCTATAAAATTAGAGAAGTTTGAAGAATCAAATTAGGAGGATCTTGATGATGTGGAAGCTAACTTTGTGAGAAGGATAAAAAAGGGTATTGGTAATTAAAAATGTAAGTTACCTTTCAAATGTTTCAGTTGTGGAAAGATAGGTCACTATGCTTCAAGATGTCCAAATAGAGATGTGAATGACAAAAACAAGGAGAACAGAGGTAAGATTATTAATAAAATATATTATGTTAGAGAAGATGCAAGTATTTTTTATGATGAATCTTATTATGGAGATGATGATGATGAAAGCTTGTTCATGGCTTTAAAAGTTGAATATGTTTCTACTAACTCTGAAAGATGTGTGAAGGAAAACCCTCTAGAGACAAAAGATAAGACTGAAGGTACTTGGGTATTTTCCTTTCATGGTAGATAGGATAAGAACTATTGGATCATTGATAGTGGATGCTCTAATCATATGACCAGATACAAGAGTAAGTTTGTTAAACTTGAAAAGTATGATGGAGGACTTGTTAGATTTGGTGATGATTTAGGTGCTAATATATGTGCAATAGGTTCAATTAGTTTGATGCAAAGCATAATACTAATGATGTTTACTATGTCAAGGCCTTAAGGAATGACCTCTTGAGTGTTGGAAAAATTTGTAGCAAAGGATACAATATTATGTTTTAGGATAATGGATATGAGATTAGAAAAGGTTATGGAACTGTGATTGTTGTTGGAAGAAGGACAGATGGAAATGTTTATCAACTCAAGGGTGTTGATGGCCATTGCTTCATGACTTGGATTAATGAAATTTGGCTATGGCACAGGAGGATGTGTCACATTAATTTTAATAATTTGGTAAGAATCAGTTTAGTTCAAGCACTAAGAGATCTGCTAAAAATTATACAGCCTATCAATATTTTTTGCAAGGGTTGTCAGATTGGAAAGCAAACAAGAAGAGGTTTCAAAGGAAAAGAACAATCTTCTATTGTATTTTTGGAGTTGGTGCATATAGATCTTTGTGGTCCTAGAAGATTAAGAAGTCTTCAAGGTGACAGGTATTTCATGCTTTTGATTGATGATTATTCTAGAATGACATGGGCTACTTTTCTTAAAGAAAATATGAAGCCCTAGATAGGTTTAAAGCATTTAAAGTTATGGTTGAGAATGAAATGGACATGAAAATAAAGTGTTTGAGATCTAACAAAGGTGGAGAGTTCACCTCCAATAAATTTAACATGTTTTGTGAGAATCATGGCATAAAGAGGTACTTTTCTACCCCTTGAACTCCTCAGCAAAATAGAGAGGTTGAAAGGAAAAATAGGACTACTCAAGAAGCTACAAGGCTATGATGAAAGAAGAAAACCTACTGAAAGTCTACTAGAGAGAAACAATTCATATTGCTATTTACATACTGAACAGAGTTCAAGCAAAAGGAAACATCACAAAGAATCCCTATGATTTGTGGTATGAAAGGATCCCTACTGTCAAGTATTTTCAGAGTGTTTGGAAGAAAATTTTATATCAGAATAGATGAAGAAAACTTGGGAGAATTTGATGCAAGGTCTAATGGAGGAATCTTCCTTGGATATTCTACTAAAAGCAAAGCATGTCGATGCTACAACAAAAGACTAAGAAAGATTGTTGAGATTGCAAGTGTCAAGGTTGATGAAGACTTTTAGAACTCAATGGTGATAGATGGATATGAATTAGATGACCCCATTTGTAGAGAAAAAGAAAAGGATAAGTAAAATGAAGTGAAAATTAAAGAGGAAGAAGCTCCAGAAAAGACCCCTAGAACCCCTAAGTATGCGAAGAGGAATCATTTTGAAGAACAAATCATTGGAGACAAAAGCAAAGGTGTGTTAACAAGGAAAGTTGTTGAAGAAGAGGTAAATTTGTGTTTACTTTCTAAAGTTGAACCTAAAATAATTATTGAGGCATGCAAAGATGAGCATTGGATAAAGGCTATAGAAGAAGAACTGTTGCAGATTGAGAAAAAATAGACTTGGGAACTTGTCCCAAGACCTACAAAAAAAAAACATATTTGGAACTAAGTGGGTGTTCAGAAACAAACTAAATAAGAATGGAGTGGTGGTAAGAAACAAGAGTTGAAGTAATATATTTTGAGGAGACATTTTCTCTAGTGGCAAGAATGGAAGCTATCAGGATGTTTTTGGCTTTTGTAGTACATAAGGACTTTAAAGTTTATCAAATGGATGTGAAGTCTGCTTTCTTGAAAGGAGAATTGAAAAAAGTATACATGGAACAACTGAAAGGATTTCAGTTATCAGATAAATTGAATATGGTCAGCAGATTGAAGAAGGCATTATATGGATTGAAGCAAGCTCCCAGAGCTTGGTATGCAAGGTTGGATAAGTATTTGATACAACAAGGATTCAATAAAGGTACCACAGATAGTAATCTTTACTTTAAAGTTGAAAAAGATCAAATATTGATTATGGTTGTGTATGTTAATGATATAATTTTTGGAGGTAATGAAGATATGTGTAAGGAGTTTGTAAAAGAGACACAAAACGAGTTTGAGATGTCTATGTTTGGGGAGATGAATTTCTTCCTTGGGCTACAAATAAATCAAACAAACAAAGGTATATTCATTTCACAATCAAAGTATGTCAAAGAAATGTTGAAGAAGTTTGGAATGTAAGACTCTAAATTGGTATGTACTCCTAAGGTTACTTGTTGCAAACTGAGAAAGAATGATGAATCTCCTAAAGCTAATAAGAGAAAGTACAAATCAATGATTGGTGGAATATTATATCTAATTGTTACTAGACCAGATATCATGCATGTAGTTTGTCTTATGCCTAGATTTTAAGAAGATCCTAGAGAATCACATGTTGCAGTAGTGAAGAGGATAATTAGATACTTGAAGGAAACTTTGGATCATGGCTTATGGTATCCAAAGGATACTGATTTTACTCTAAGTGCTTACATAGATGTTGATTGGGCCGGTTGAGTTGATGACACGAAAATTACAAGAGTGGTACATTCTTTCTTGGATGTAGATTGGTATCATGGCTAAGAGGGAAACAAGATTCAATATCTTTATCTACTACAGAGGTTGAGTACATTGCAATAGAATCTTTGTGCACACAAGTGTTATGGATGGGGAAAACTTTGAAGGATATCTCAATAGTGTATAATGAACCAATTTCTATCTTTTGTGATAATACAAGTGCAATCAATATCTTAAAGAACTTGATAATACATTCAAGGAAAAAACATATTTCAATTAGATATCACTTTCTAAGATAGAAGGTTGTGGAGAATGAAAGCTTGAATATGTGCCCACAAAGGATCAGATTGTTGATATATTCATTAAGGCTCTTCCTAAGGATACATTTGAGTATCTTTGAGAGAATTTGGGGGTTATTTCCCCTCCTTACTTCAACTAGATGCATAAGGAGATGCATTAGTTCAGTGGATCTCAAGATTCATTCTTTATTCTGGACTAATGATCGATGGCTACCTATCAAGGGGAGTAGGTAGTGGCATTGTTGGTTGTTGCAATTAGAAGAGTGTGTGTTGTCATTGTGTAGTGGTAGCTGATTTGGTGCAATTTGGTGTGTGCTCTTGTTGGGTGAATATTTTGTAATTACTTTAACAATTATAAAATGGTAGTTTCAACCACAACTATGATGAGAAATGAATATCTCCTCTGATAAAGGGGAGGCTCCCTTCTTATTTCTCACTAAATACACCATAAATTAAACTAATATTATGTACACTACAACTATCCATGGGGATGTCTCCATTAACACATTCTCTTTTTTTTAAATAAGGGAAACAAGTTAGAATAATGACCTCGATGTTCATAGTAAGTAATAAACTAAATAACACTAATTAGACAAATAATAGTTGATACCCAATTCTATTAGATTTAAGAATAACAAGAATGATTACTAGCAAATGATAGTAACTTAGAAAATCCATGTAAACCCAAAGTCTTCTGTCACTTTCCACGATGGTTCAAATGTAACAACAACAACAACTTACAGTTCAAAGACTCCATCCAAGTTATTCCCAAAGATGATTCCAAAGAGTAACCCATGTAGCAAGTTGTAGCTCAAAGACTATCAACTAACAACACCAAATATCCACAAGAATATAGCTAACAATAGTAGCACAAAGACTACGAGTTCTCAACCAAATTCATACACAAAACATATAGCTCCAAATCCAATATGATAGCACAAAGTCTATCAGTACTAAATCTGAATTCCTGGACAACCGCATATGAGGGAAGGAACTTTTGGTTGTCATCAAGTAACTTACAAGGAAGCTCTTCAACCCTATTGACAAGATTCAAATCATTGTCCTCACTGACTTCTCAAGCACTTTGCAAGTCACTGATCAACTCCTTGATGGTGTTCACTTTGTGTATGATGATCTCCTTTACCTTAAAAAACATTTCCCTATTAGGAATGATCCCAATTTCCACTAATGCATCCAGTTTGATATTCTTCATCTTGATCCAAGCTTGTAAACTATTTTCCATGTCTTGTTGTTCTTGGGATAAAGTATCAATAGTTTTTCTAACTTTGATCTTATGGTTTCCATCTTTTCCATGTTCTCCACGAAGGATCTTAAAAGCTATGAACCTTGTGGAATCATTTAGTCTAAGAACTCACTGACTACCCTGCCCCTTGTATGCACTTTTTCCACCTTTTGAATGACTTTATCCTCAATGCTCATGGCCACAGGCTCAACTGACTCCGAAGATTGAGTAATCTTTTGGAGTACGAAAGTTAACTACTCTGCCTTAGCTTTATATTGATCCTTCACCTTTTTTGACTTCATCAAATTTCTCATTGAGGGAATTCAATGTAGATTGAGCATTTTCCTTAGCACTTTCATGAGTTATCTTCCCTAACTCAAACCTTGTGATGGAATAATCATATATGTCCACTTCTTCTATAGATTTATCAAGAAGCTGAGCCACCTCTGCATACCTAAAAGCTTCTTTATCAAACAACAACCTGGAAAGAGACTTTGGCTTTTTATTGGATTTTTTCTTCACCGGTGCTAACTATGTAAAGTCAAATTTTTCTGGGGAGATGAATTGCTTCCTCCATTTTTGTGTTTGGGATGAAATCCAAGGTGGAAGTGGAGAACTTTCTTCTGAATTATCCGCCATTTCTTGAGTTCATGTTGTTGCACTTACAAAATTTGTTGTCACAATTGGAGTAGTGTTAGTCAGAATAGTAGTAGGCATTTCCACACTAGAAATTTTCACAAACTCGGATATAAACTATTCTAAGTTGGGTTGAGAACTAATGTCAAATGAAGGTGATGATAAACTAGGCAAAGACATAGGTGGTCTTGAAACATTGTCCAAACCATGTTTGGAGCTATCAAAGATTGATCTTGAGGAAGGGGATGAATAAATGGATTGGACTAACACAGTTGAAGGAACATTGACAGTGACTATAGGAATGATCGTGGTAGGAGTAATGGTAGAAACTAGTGAAGACATAGGAGGAGAATTAGGGGTATATATATTTGGAGAAGAAGAGACAAGTGGTTCCTCTGGAATGTTCTCATGAGGAGATACTCGTTCTTCCTCATGTTTTTGTTCTTCTTCTTCCCTTTCCTCTTGATCAAGTTATTCTTTCCCCTCAGTAGATGGCCCCTCTGTAGCTATTTTACTCTTTTTCTTACTGCCTTTTACAAAAAACTTGATATTTGGCTTAGAAGGCTTGTTGGAGCTAGGAGCATCACTTTTATTTTTCATCCTCATTTCTAATTTATTACAGGATCTTGTGATTCCTCCTCTAATCTAGTGAGAAAGTGTTTCGATCGAATTCACTTTTCTTTTAACCATACGTTTATGTTACCAAGAATTGGTTCAAATCTTTCTCTAATTGAATTTACCTCTTTATGTGACCATTGGATGGTTGGTAGAGGAGATCCTACAACATTATTCCTTCTGTAGAAAGGGTCTAGGATGTCTCCATCATCTTCCACACCTTCATGAATATCATCCAATTCATGCTCTTCAATCTATTCCAATGTCAATCTATAGTAATCCAGGTTCCTTATCTTGTCCTTTGTCTTGTAGTTGACCCACACATCCTCAATTCTATGTACATGTGTGTGAGATTTCTTGTTACTAATTTCATTCCTCGATAATCAAAATTAGATCTCCTTTTGAAAGTCTTCAAAGTGTCCAACTACATCTCAGATTCAATGTCCTTAGCCTTTGGAGATGTCTGAATTGAATACCTGCCAATCGTCAAGGGAAACTTGAAACCTAGCTTGTGAGATTCCATCTTTTTGCTATGGACTACCATTATCTGTCTACATAGCTCCATTAAGACAATTTTTTCACTAGGGTACTAGGGGAGCATGTATGGATATCCCACGAAGCAACCAACCCTTAAGTATTTGAATGTGAGAAACTGAAGGTAGAGGCAACCATACTTGTTCACCACTGTCCAAGATTCATCAAAAACCCTTTTCCTTTCCAACTCAGGATCAAATGCACACAAGAATGGAGCAAAGAAAGAATCATTCACTCTTCTGAAATGGTGAATGCTTCCATCAAGAGTAATCTAAGGAAAGTACTTGTACACTAGAGTCACTCTTATATTTTATTTTGTTGTTAACCCAGCAAAATTTCTCATCGCAGTAGTAGCATACATTAAGTAGGATCTCATGTAGAACCTCAGTGATGTATGTACTTTCATCAACTGATTGTGAATTGCATTACTAATCTGCTAACCCAAAAATATCTATTGTTTCCTCCTTAATATGATTTTAATGTATAAATACATCCAATCTTGGAATGTGGATGAGGTAGGAAAACCTTGCACTCTACTGAGAAGAGTGATCAAATTGTTCACCTCTTCAATGAAATCACTACGTATAAAGCTCTTAGGTCACCTTGAAATAGTATGCCTTGGGTTCTTCAACAATTTTCTACTAATCACCCTCTTGGAAGAATCTATATCTTTATCATATTCTTCCTATGTATATTCCTTGGTGATATCTACATAGGAATCAATACTCAGACATATGAAAGCTTTGTCAAGAAACTTTGCATCTAACTTCATGACCACATTTCTTTTGGAATCCCTGATGCTTCAGTCATTTATATTGTAATGAGTGGAAACTTGAAGAACAAACTCTAGATTATGTGTTGCAAAAGGAAATGAAGCTACCATCTAGATATTACTTTCAATTATAGATCTCATACAATCATCTAATGGTTGCTTCTTCGTCCTGTCCACAAATTCAGACATGTCAATATGTCCAATTTCATTATCTTTGATCTCATTATTTTTTGATGATACTGAAGTTACTGGGAACACTCCTTGATATTTATACTTCATTTATTTTTCCTTGCTCAAAGAGGGATCAGTCATTTAAAGAGCAACTAGCAATAAACAATATTCTTGCGAGAGCTCGGATGTGAAAATCTTGGAATGTGTGCACAACTAACTACATTACAATGTTCAAGGTTTTTCACTGTTAGAAAAAATGGAATGGTTGGAAATTGCAGTAGTGGGAAAAAACTAAGCATTTTCATGAGCTTGAGGGCTTAAGCACGATGGAGGCGAAAAACAGAGCGAAAGTGAGCAAATTGGAAAAATGGAAAAATTTCCTAGTGTTAGCGAAATTTTGCAATGTGGGTGTAAGGTCATTGAATTTCAGTGCCATTGTAGGTATATGTTTTCATTGTGATGTGTAAATACACTGAAAAAATAGCGCTTCTTCAAGTTGGTTTGGATGTTATGCAAAAATTTGTAGTCATTAAAAATCAATGACCTTACATATGGTAGAAACTTTGTTCATTCAAAGACGGAAAAAAACTCTAACCTTGCATTTGTAGGGAAAATTCAATCAAGTGAAAATGTGAGAAAATATTTCACTTTTACATGACTTGACTATTTAGTATCGGGTCGGTGAAATTCATCAACCCTACATCTTGCAATAAGGACTCATGCACTAGTGGTGAAATTCATCGTCTTGTGCATATGTGATAAAACTTTCAATGTTGATGCACAAAAAATTACTGACTGCACATATATTAAAAGGAAATAGTGTGGCATTGGTAAAATTAATGATATTAGATGTTATTTTGGGGGAAAAACATTGGGTTGGTCTATTTGATGTTCGATCGGTGAAATACCGATCCAACACATCATACTGCTAGCCCATATGCATAGTCAAAGAAAAACATCGATGTTACATGTGACTCAAATCTTGAAGGTGTAAGCACTGAAATTCCACAACCATGTAGGTTAAAGTTCAATAAATGTTTAAGCAAAAAAATCTACCACTTCTACATCATGAAGTGAAAACTTCATCAATCATAGGTGGAAAACATTGAAGATGTATGCGAGACCAAGGACAGCCCTAATTGGTTTAATCACTAAATTTCGATGAGAATACGTGAAAGCATGTAATTGTTTTGTTATTATATGTAAACCTATGCATCACGGGGCTTGAATCCCGCAATGCACAGACCCAAATTCCTTGGTCCACCCATGGACTAAAAAACATAGACTGGACAAAAAATACAAAATGGAAGAATAAAAAAAAGGATAGTTTAATAACCTATGAATTTTCAAAAGCCCGCATTGAAAAACACCAAAACTAGAGGAAAGAAAAACCCGAAGGAAAATAAGGGAAATGACCAATATACAGAAATAAGCAAGATTTCAAACCTAAAGGAGAAAACGAGAAACAAAAATGGATTAACACAGCCCTAAATACATAAAAACATGATGAAAATTACTGAGAAGGTAAGAAACATCGAACATATCCAAAAAAACGAAAAACAAAATGGTAGTTTCAGCCACAACTATGATGAGAAATTAAATTCTCCTCTTATAAAGGGGAGGTTCCCTTCTTATTTCTCACTAAATCAACTAGAAATTAAACTAAGATTATTTACACTACAACTATCCATGGGGAAATCGGACAAATCACTGTGTTGAGACTGAGGCTGCATTTATAAGTATTAAATTTTCCTTGAATAAGGGCTACTCAAAACTATGGGTGGAAGGAGACTCTTTAAACATCATCAATTGTCTACATGGAATCCAAAAGCCTAGCTAGAGTGTCGATCAGTTGATTAAGGATGCTATTATGATGTTGAGATCTTGTGAGGAAACTCATGTTTCTCACATATATCGAGAGAGTAATTCATTGGCATATTTTTTTTACCAATGAAGCTGTCAAAATTAATGAGTATAGGGCATGGGAGGAGTACTTTGTCCTTCTCGAAGCTGCTAAGATTTTAATGTGAAATGATGGATTTGGCTGAGTTTATGTGGTGGCTTTGTTTAACCATTAGTACCAGAATTATACTCACACATTTTTTGGGTATCGCTTGGCTTGTTAGCTCTCAGTTGAATGCTTCTTTTCAGGGTTTTCTTCTACTAATTTTTGTGAAAATGGGGGGTGACCAAATTAGAATTGAGCCACATTTTTGTGCTAGTTTGAGGAAGAAGAAGAAAATTTAGAGGATCCTCAAACATGGTAATTTTATGCCTTTCCTAGAAAGGCTTCATAGACATGACCCCAACACTTCAGCGAAATTTGTGTCATATTGGCACAATCATAAGCTCCAGATCAAGGGAATAGAATTTGGCATCAATGAGAAGCTTATAGCTGCTGTGACTGGGATGCCTATGGTTGGCTACAAGTTCTTCAAAGATAAGAAGAGTAATGAGGAGGCTATGGCTCAATTCTTTAAGGATGATGAACAAAAAAACTTAGCAAGATGGAGTCTTGGGGCTATGAGCAAAAATATCTTAAGAAAATATAGGCAGATATTGCAGAAACTATCATGCGGTATGTGACTCTGCAAGGAAGGTTCATTGCAATCCTAGGACACCATTTTACTCTTTTAAATCATTTAGGCATGGATTGTTTATTTCTTTTCCTTTCTTTCTCTTGTCCTCGATAGAGGTCTCTATGTATGCACATTTAAAAAATAGGAGGGCACCAGTCCTGCACGAGGGCCTCATCTTGTTGATTATGGAGCATGTGAAATCCCTAATTCCTACCACCTCAATTAAGGGAAAGGAAAAGACTTTAAGTGATGACTCTTGCTCATCTAGTTCAGATACTAGTGTGGTGGAGGAGGAGGAGTGGAATGAAGAAGGAGAGGATGGGTCTCCCTCCTATACGACTGCCCCTTTGAAGAAGAGAAAGAAGGGAAACCCTAAAGGAAAACGTGCAGCCAAGTAGCTTATTATTCAGGAGTCAGTGTCCCAGTCTACTGACAATGACATGAAAGTGGATTCTAGGGATTCCAGGTGGTAAGGTGGAGGGTTTACAAGAGAATGTTGTGTTCATGGAGACCAAGGAGAAGCCCATAATGGCTTCTAAGTGCATTTCCAAGATGAAGAACTAGGCCACAAAATATGTATGAAAGGATGCCACAGAGAATTGCAAAGAGAAGGCTCTTGATGAGAATATGGTGGAAATTGATGACTCCCCAGTTCAAAACACACCAAGTATGGAACATGTTGGTGAGAAACTTGTACAAGAGGAGGAGGGTGATAAGCAGAAGCAGGGGAAGCTAGAACCTCTTAAGGTTAACTCTCTATTGGAGGAATTCTCCTATCTTAATGATGACTCCACCTCAATGTTTGAACTCCTTGGCATGGCGAGGGTAGGGGCCACTAGTACTTTCAAATTGGAAAAGTGGACTCTACAATGATTCAATAGGGTTAATATCAAAATCAGGGGATTGAAAGAGAATATGTAGAATATTCCAAAAGGCTCTACCTCAAATATTCTCATTGATATAATTGTTGATCTCGAGTGTTCGTTCTCTAATTTCAAGTTCTTATGTGAACAATGCCTAGTTGATATAGAGGCCAAGGTGTTGGATACCAACACAGACATCAAGAAACTTCTCCATGCATGTCATATCAAAAAGTCCTATTACAAAATAACTCCCTCATATATATAGAGGAGAGTCGGGAGCTAATATAGGAAAGAAATAACTAAATTGACTTATTTAATAGGAGAGTCTGATTTGATTTAGGACTTCTCTTTTTTTACATGTAATTACATTTTTTAAAATGACATGTAAAATTTCTAAAACTAATTACATAAAGCATGAAAATACTAAAAATTAAACAAGGCACATTCAAATTTCTCCACCATCCTTCTCCATGAAATATCCATACTTCTTCATGATTGCTTGAACTTCATCATTATCAGGAACTAAAGTATGTTTGGAGATAGCTAGGACCCTTGTTATGGAATCCTTTATAGTGTTACAAGCTTTCTCGTTCCTCCTAAAAACACCTTTAGGTTCTCCAAGGTTAAATAAATATCTAGCAACTTGTCCATCGAAGCCACTAAGAAGGCTTGATCTTCAAATTCTTTATGGATCATGTTGGTAAATTCTTGGAAAATCACATCTGAGGAAAGGAAATTTTGGTTGTCATCAACTAACTTATAAGGAATCTCTTCAACCTTGTTAACAAGATTCAAATCGTTGTCCTCGTTGACTTCTAGAGTACTTTGCAAGTTGTTGATCAACTCCTTGATGATGTTCACTTTTTGTATCATGGTCTCCTTTACCTCAACAAACATTTCCCTATTGTGAATTATCCCAATTTCCACTAATCCATCTAGTTTGAGCTTCTTCATCTTGATCTAAACTTGCAAACTTTTTTCCATGTCTTGTTGTTCCTGGGATAAAGTATCAGTAGTTTTTTCTAACTTTGATCTTATTATTTCCATATTTTCCATTTTCTCCATGGAGGATCTTAAAATTTGTGAACCTTGTGGAATCATTTGGTCTAAGAACTCACCGACTACCCTGCCCCTTGTATGCACTTTTTCCACCTTTTGAATGACTAGATCCTCAATGCTCATGACCGCAGGCTCAACTGACTCTGAAGATTGAGTAATCTTTTGGAGTACAAAATTTTAACTACTTTGCCTTGGCTTTATATTGATCCTTCACCTTTTTGACTTCATCAAATTTCTCAATGAGGGAATTCAATGTATATTGAGCATCTTCCTTAGCACTTTCATGAGTTATCTTCCCTAACTCAAACCTTGTGATAAAATAATTAGATATTTCCACTTCTTCTATAGATTTATCAAGAGAGGTTGAGCCACCTCTACATACCTATAAGCTTCTTTATCAAACAACAACCTGGAAAGAGTATTTGGATTTTTCTTGGATTTTTTCTTCACTGGTGCTAACTGTGTAAAGTCAAAGTCATCTGGGGAGATGAATTTTTTCTTCCTTTTTGGTGTTTGGGATGAAAGCCAAGGTGGAAGTGAAGAAATTTCTTCTATGTTAGCCATCATTTCTTGAATTGATGTTGCTACACTTACAAAATTTGTTGTCACAATTGGACCAATGTCATTCAAAATAGTAGTAGGAATTTCCACACTAGAAACTTGCACAGACTCAGACATAAAGTGTTATAAGTCAAATTAAGAAGTAATGTAAAATGAAGGTGATGAAAAACTAGGAAAATATATAGGTGATCCTAAAACATTGTCCAAACCATGTTTGGAGCTATCAAAGATTAATCCTGAGGAAGGGGTGAATGAATGGATTGGATTGATACAGTTGAAGGAACACTGATAGTGACTATGAGAATGACCATGGTAGGAGCACTAGTAGAAACTGGTGAAGACATAGGAGGAGGAGTAGGGGTAGATACAATTGGAGAAGAGGAGACAGGTGGTTCCTTTGGAATTTTCTCATGAGGAGATACTCGTTCTTCCTCATGTTATTGTTCTTCTTACCTTTCCTCTTGAGAAAATTATTCTTTCCCCTCAATAGATGGCCCCTTTGTAGTTATTTTACTCCTTTTCTTTCTGCCTTTTACAACAAACTTGATCTTTGGCTTAGAAGGCTTGTTGGATCTAGGAGCATCACTTTTATTCTTCATCCTCATTTCTGATTTCTTACCTATAGGATCTTGTGATTCCTCCTCTAATCCAATGATAAAGTGTTTCAATTGAATTCCCTTTTCTTCTAACCATACATTTGTGTTAGCAAGAATTGGTTCAAACCTTTCTCTAATCAAAGTTACCTCTTTTTGTGACCACTGGATGGTTGGTAGAGGAGATCTTGCAACATTATTCCTTTCATAGGTAGGGTCTAGGATGTCTCCATCATCTTCCATACCTTCAAGAATATCATCCAAGTCAAGCTCTTCAATCTATTCCAATGTCAATCTGCAGTAATCCAACTTCCTTATCTCATCCTCTGTCTTGTATTCAGCCTACACATCCTCAATTCTATGCACATGTGTGTGAGATTTATTTGTCCTACCTTTCATGCCTTGATAATCAAAATCATATCTCCTTTTGAAATTCTTTAAAGTGACCTACTACATCTCAGATTCAATGGCCTTAGCCTTTGGAGATGTATGAATTGAATACCTGCCAATTGTTAAGGGAAACTTGAAACCTGGCTTCTAAGATTCTATATGTTTGCTATGGACTACCATTATATGTCTACATAGCTCCATTATGACAATTTTTTCATTGGGTTACCTTGGGAGTATGTATGGATATCCCACGAAGCAACCAACCCTTAAGTATGCGAATGTGGGAAAATGAAGGTAGAGTCAACCATACTTGTTCACCACTGTCTAGGCTTCATGAAAAACCATTTTCCTTTCCAACTTAGGATCAAATACACACAAGAATGGAGAAAAGAAAGCATCATTCACTCTTCTAAAATGGTGAATGCTTCCATCAAGAGTAATCTTAGGAAAGTACTTGTACACTAGATTCACTCTTCTATTTCCTTTTGTTGTTAACCCAACAAAAAATTTCATCACAGTAGCAGCATACACCAAGTATGATGTCATGTAGACCTTAGTGAGTATGTACTTTGATCAACTGATCATGAATTGCATCACTAATCTGCTAACCCCAAAATGTATGTTGTTTCCTCCTCAATATGATTTTAATGTATAAATACATCTAATCTTGGAATGTGGATGAGGTAGGAAAACCCTACAATCTACTGAGAAGAGTGATCAAATCATTCACCTCTTCGATGAAATCATTGTGTGAAAATCTCTTAGGCCACCTTGAAATAGTCTACCTTGGGTTCTTCAACCATTTGTTGTTAATCACCCTCTTGGAATAATTTAGATCTTTATCATATTCTTCTTGTGCATATTCCTTAGTGATATCTGCATAGGAATCAATACTCAAACATATGAAAGCTTTTTCAAGAAACTTTGCATCTAACCTCATGACCACATTTTCATTGGCATCCCTGATGCTTCAGTCATTTCTATTGTAATGAGCGGAAACTTGAAGAACAAACTCTATATTATGTACTGCAACAGGAAATGAAGCTACCGTCTGGATATTACTTTCAACTATAGATCTCATACCATCATCTAGTGGTTACTTCTTCATCCTATCCACAAATTTGGACATGACAACATGTCTAATTTTAGTATCTTTGATCTCATCAATTTTTTATGATACTAAAGTTACCGGGAACACTTCTTGATATTTATACTTCATTTATTTTTCCTTACTTGGAGAGGGATCCGTCATTTGAGAAGAAAATGGCAATAAATGACATTCTTGTAGGATCGCAGATGTGAAAATATCAGAATATGTGCATGGCTAATTGCATTATAAAGTTCAAGGTTTTGCACTGTTAGAAAAACACTCATGGTTGGAAATTGTAGTAGTGGAAAAAAACTAAGCATTTGCATGAGCTTGGAGGGCTTAAGCACAATTGGAGGCGAAAAATGGAGTGAAAGCGGGCAAAGTGGAAAAATGAAATTTTTTCCCAATGTTAGCAAAATTTATCAATTTGGGTGTAAGGTCGTTGAATTTTAGTGCCATTGCAAGTATATGTTTGTATTGTGTTGTGTAACTCCACTCATAAATAGAAATTTTGCAAGTTGATTTAGATGTTATGCAAAAATTTGCAAAGTCATTAAAATTCAATGACCTTGCATATGGTAGAAACTTTTTTCATGCAAAGTCAACAAAAATATATGACCTTGCATTTGGGCAGAAAATTCAATCAACTGAAAATGCATGAAAATATTTCTCTTTTACACGACTTGATTATTTGATGTTGGGTCGATGAAATTCACCAAACCTACATCTTGCAATAAGGACTCATGCATTAGCAATGAAATTCACCGTCTTGTGCATATGTGATAAAGCTTTCAATGTTGATGCGGCAAAAATTACTGACTATGCATACATTAAAAGGAAATAGTGCAACATCGGTGAAAATTATCGATATTACATGTTATGTTGGGGGAAAAACCTTGGTTTGGTCTATTTTATGTTTGATCAATGAAAATACCAATCCAACACATCACACTACTAGCCCATATGCATAGTTGGAGAAAAACATTGACCTTACATGTGACTCAAATCTTGAAGGCATAAGCGGTGAAATTTCGCAACCATGTAGGTTAAAGTTCAACAAATGTTTAAGTCAAAAAATCTACCAATTCTACATCATCAAGTGAAAACTTGATGAATCATAGGTGAAAAACACCAAATATGTATGTGAGACCAAGGACAACCTTAACTGGTTTAATCATTAAATTTCGATGAGAAAACGCGAAAGGATGTAATATTTTTTTTAATATATGTAAACCTATGCATCGTGGGGCTTCAATCCCATGATGCACAAACCCAAATTCCTTGGTCTACCCACGGACTAAAAAACATAGACTAGAAAAAAATGCAAAATGGAAGAATAAAAACCTAAAGGATAGATTAATGACCTACAAATTTTCAAAAACCTGCATTGAAAAACACCGAAAATAGAGGAAAGAAAAAGTTGAAGCCAAACAAGGGAAATGACCAATACATAGAAATAAGAAATATTTTAAACCTAAAGGAGAAAATGAGAAATAAAAATAGATTAACACAACCCGAAATACATAAAAACATGATGAAAATTACTTAGAAGGTAAGAAACATTGAACATACTCAAAAAAGGGAAGAACATGACAAATCCCTATTTGAATCTAGTGAAAACCTCACAAGAATCCACACACAATTTAACTTCAAACATGGATGAGCATAGGAAGATTCGTGCGGGTAAGAAGAAACACTGAAATGAAGTTAAAAAGAGGATTAAATGACTTAAAAACCATTTTAACAATACATTAAACCTTCATTTATTACAACTCGTGTGGGCTCTGAGTTGTAAGTTATTAAAAATATCCACTTATGCAAACCTTTAATGAGTTTGATCAACAATATGTAAGGTCAGTGAAATTCATCGACTTTACATTTAGACATGTAGGGGTGCTGAAATTCAGTGCTCTTGCACAAGCGAGAAATTTTCTAACACTAAAGATGAAATTTTGCAACTTTGTTTATTTCACAGATTTCAATGAATTGAAAATGGTTAATGTTCAAAATGACATTTTGAGGTTGGGGGACCACACACGAAGACAGGAATGATGTACCTCATTTTGCGCACGCTTAGAGTATGTGTGCTATGAAACGGATAAGTTTTGTAGGGGTTATCCCACTAATTGAGCATAGCTAAATTCGAGGATAATAGCTCCTAAGGGGGAATATATAGAGCAGTAAAGGAAAGAAGTTGTAGAGCAGTAGTAAGTAGGTTGATTAATGTTAAAGGGAGAGAATACAAAATATTGAGTCCCTTTTCCATTGATGTCAAAGGGGGAGAGAAAGGCATGTGAAAAAGGACAAGTTATCAGGGAAAGAAGGTCATGTGAAAAGGAAAAAGCTACAAATGGGGAGAGAGAGTAATAAGCTAGTTGAGTAAGGGGGGAGAAGTAATGTGAAGAGTTACAGTGTGTTGGTATTATAAGTTGTTGTGTCTTTGATGGTTTTTCACATCATATGTTGCCATCAATGATAAAAGGGGAGATTGTTGCAAGTATGAGCAGTTAGTGTTGTCATTGATGTCAACAATCTTGTGTTGTCATGATTTCTATTTTTGGGTAAGATTGTTGCAAGAGTGTGAGTATTTGATGTTATCCATGCTTTGATTAGTTACATTATGTTGTCATGAGTAAAGCTATTGGTGTCAACCTCTATTTTTTCTTTGATAATATTTTGTTTATGGATATGTGGTTGAGTTCCTATGTTGTAATTGGCTTGGTTGTAATGAGGAAGTGTTGAAGATGATGAGGATGTGTCTCTGGTGCTTGGTTTCCAAGTGCTTTTGAGAAAATTTAATAAAAAGAGGAAACAATGTGTTGCGGTGGTGTTCTGTGTTGCAGGGATGTGTTCTAATTTTGCTTTAAATTTCTTCTAGGTTCGAGATCTACCTATGCATTTCAGATATGTTGATGAGAGATGTTCAGAAGTGTTATATACAGGATTTGGTGTGTTGGATCATTATGCAGAAGAAGTTGTGTTCACCAGTGTGTGAATTGTGCATTACAGAGGTGTCTATGGGAAATCTTGTTGCTCTACATTCCTCTGTAAAGTGGTTTCAGGTCTTATGGACCTAAGGGTTTTTTGATTGTGTTGGTATCTTTGTTCAGTCAGGATGATTCAAGGTTTGGTACTTTGAAATTCAGTTTCTCAAGTAATAGTGTATGGCAGAGTTGTTTGAGTGTACTGGGTGTGTGTATTCCTCAGGTGGAAGTTGTTGTGAAGGATTTTTTTGGATTTCAGTGTTTGAGGAATATTCTAGATCATGTTCAAGAATGGTGGGTGGTTTTCAAGTCATCCTTGGATTTAAGGAAGTGTGTACTTAAAATTTTAATGGTGTTTACACGAGTAACGATTGACCTAGTGTTTACACTAATTACGGTGGATAATTATTGTTTGTAGAAGCATGTTGTAGCATCGTGTTATTGATTTGGGTCCTAGATAAGGTGTGATGTGTTTTTCTTTCACTTCTATCCACCACAAAAGTGTTTTGGCACTGACCTAATTTTAATTTGCACAGTTGATGTGCATAGTCGACCTTGAAGAAGGGTTTCAAGGTTGAAAATGGTATAAATAAGAGTTGAGTTGTTGAGTGATGATGAGATAGACAAGAGAGATGTGAATGATGTGAATTGCATAGTGTTAGAGTGTGAAATTGAGAAATGCAGTGCGAGCTTTCATGTGTTAGATTACTGGATGTAGTGAGAAAAAGGTGTCTATAATTCTTCAATTAGGTTACGAAGGTGTTGGTGAAATTATGGTGGATTCTCTGTTGCATTGAGAGTTTTCTCTATGTAAAATTCTTCTCTATCTTATTTTCTATTTTGGCAGTGAGCCTTTCCTTCTTTAGAAAGTGATCCCTATTGTATTTGGTATTGATGTTACTTATATTGTGAGCTAATCATCACCATGGTTTTTCCCTTCTTGGGTTTTCCACGTAAATTTGGTCTTCTCCTGTGTATGGTGTTGTTGTGTTTCAGTTTCTATTATTTGCTTTTCATGATAAATCATCATAACATATTTAAGGGTTTAATGAATGAATGTGGATCTGAATGTGTATAAGGGATTTGAAGTTTTAGGGTACAACTAATTCCCCCCCCCCTCAATTGTCTTGTGCATTCAACAAGTTTACCCCTACCAATTGGCACAAAATTGAGTATGGAACAATGCCCTTAATATTTGAGGAATTTGGAGTACATGAGGAGGGTTCCTTGTACAAGTGCACGAATAAGTCTCAGGTATGTCATGGTTTGCATAAAACTAGACATTACCTAAGAAGTGGGAGTTCTAAGTAGGTTGATGCTAAAGCTAGTTAAAGACCAAATGACACATGTGAAAGGGTGTTTAGGGACTTGAAGGGAACTCTAAATTATTTCTTAAGTTATCAAGGTACTAATGATATAGGTACAATGTTGAGCTTACAAGGATTTGTTGACTTAAATTGGGTTGGAGATCTTATCAAGTAGAGGTTTACAAGCAAATATGTGTTTATTTACATTTGGAGGAGCAATTAGTTGGATGAAAAAGAGGCAAAAAATGGTTACATTATCAAATATTGACGTAAAATATATGGCCACAATACCCACTAATAAGGAAATTGTGTAACTGAGGAGATTGTGTCGCAATATTGGTTTTAAGAGTCAAATAGTGATGAAGTGTGATTAATGAAGTGTAATTTTTCTAGCCAATAGTTTTATTACCATGATAAAATTGAATTTATTTATTTAATATAATTTTTTGAGGGAGATGGTTAAGAGTGGGAAGTTTTAGATGGAGAAAATTGATACTTAGGTAAATGTTTTAGATTATTTGACAAAACCTATAAGTATTGCAAATTTCATGTGGTTTAAGGATGAGATGGGCTTATCCCATTCCCCTTGATGATTATAGGGTTGACTTTATCTAAATATATACATCGTGATAGATTATCACTAGCGTCCTTATGATAAACTGTTGCTATTAAGACACAATGAATGTAGGATTTAGAATTTTTGGATTTTATGTGAGATGTTGGATGTTGATGTGGTATGTGATATGTGGATGAATTATTTGGTAGTTTGGATGTAGGATTTTTTATTTTCCAAACTTGGGATGGTGGACAATGGAGTGTGGATGTGAGATCTTGAGTGTGTTTGGGACCAATAGTTTTATACACTTTGTGTGTTGGTATTGAAGGTTGTTTTGAAGGAGGTGAAAACTTGTGAGAGATGAAAATCCTTTTTTAATGTGGCTCCATAGTTTTACTGACTAGTGGATTTGGATTGGATGCTTTACATGATTCAATTTTTGTTGGGAAATATTTTGAATTTATGTGTCCATTTTGAATTTTAGATTTATTAGCTTCAAAAAATTGACTTTTATATTTTTCTTTGTAAGGATTTTTCTTTATTTAGTCCCAATTAATGGGTTGAAGTATTTGGGAATGATGGTTTATGATGTGGATGGGAGGAGTACTAACAAAAATCTTATTGTAAGGACTATTCATGGTCCCTATTTTGATGCTTGAATTAGATTAAGTTGCCCCTAGTATCATGAAGGTATCGCTAACATCATTGGATTTCTTTATCAATGAATAACCAAGGCCTTGATATTTAGGATCATCAAAAAACTGCACTAGCTCCAAAATACCTTATTTTTGTAGGCATAATCCTTTTCCTTTATACTACATCCATTAACAAATTCTATTTACAATAGGATATATGTTGTGTTAGAAACAAGATGTTAAATCTTCTTTATTTTTTTGATAAAATAAGTAGCATTTACAAGGTGTTGAACCCTTAATACAAAATTCCACAAGGGTAGATGTTCAACAGTACATAATTAACAAAAAAATGATAGCAAAAACAATAAACTAACAACAAAGAAACAAAAAAACCACCAAAGGGAGTGGGCAAGAATAAACTCCCAGACGCCTACTTAGATATGTTTTCCATTCCTCCATGAGGAATTGGAAAACATCCTTCTTAGCCTAATTGGAGCTCGGATCAATAGCAGGGTCATGTTTCTTTATATCCTCTTACAACACAAATGCTAGAGTAATGACAAAGTGATGGATCACCTTTATAGTGAAGAAGGTGAGATGATTCAACTTCCTTTCCGTCGTGTTGACCCGAGCCAAAAAAGCATTGTAACCTTTAGTAGTTGTAGTGTCAAAAATGTCATCGCTTACATTTTCACACTTGATTTGAGAATAATTAATGGTAAATTGGACTTAATGTCACCTTGATCTAGTGTTGTGAGGTGTTTTACACATCCACATTAGGTCTTGGGCCCTTTTTAAGCAAATTAACTTAACTCTCCCTTAATTTAATATTGTAAAGTGTATTTATTTACACCTTCACATTAATTTTAGGAGGCTTGTAAATCAAATAGACCTAATCTAGTGTTGTAATGTGTTATACACATTCACAATAGGTTTAGGGCCCTTCTAAGCTAAATTGACCCAATTTTTCCTTAATTTAATGATGTAAAGTATATTTATTTACACTTTCACATTGAATTTTGGGCCCTCTTGCATTAATAACCTTTATATCATCATTAATAGGCCCCTATGACCCCCCGTAGTTTCCAAGTGGATGGGCTCAGATATTTGGTGTTGTCAAGGCGGTTCGTGGCAGATAGCATAGTGTTTGGATGGCACAGTTCCAAGGAATGACATGGTGGGATTTTAGTGAAGTGTGGGTGTTTAATGTATAAACGGTGAATGTATAGTTGGATGTGATGGCTAGTATAGGTCATGGTTGGTTGGAAGGACATTTTGTTAGAGTAATAGGTTAATTACTTAATTAATTTAATCATATTGATTGATTAATTAAGTCACCTTTTACTTTATTTTTCACTTAAGCTAAACTTAGGCACTTTAATAATTACTTTATTAAATCCTAGGGTTCACTTTAGGGTTTTGATCTCTTTTCTTAAGGATTGATCTCTTTGTAATTATCACTTCTTTTTTATGCAATTTTACTATCTTGGTTTGCAGAGCAATATCTTTGTGTTGTTTGAATCTCTTCTACGTGACAAGTTATTTTGCTTGCAGGTGATCACTGGGTTCTATGAGGTTGGCTTTTACAACTTCATCATGGTATCAGAGCTTCAGATCTATAGCTTCGTGTTTATCTTTTGAGGGATTCAAGCCTTGAAAGAGTATTTTGATGCATCTTGAGTCACTTTTGATCACACCATTGCATTCAAAGTGCTGGAAATAGTCAAGATTAGCCTTTGTTTCGTCAATTTTTGACTCACCGGCTCAAATCTGCAAGGGTTTCTACACGTGGATTTTTTCTCATATCCAGAAGGTACCTATAATTTTCAAGCTTTTTCAGCCTGAATGGACCTCACCATTGCATCCGAAGCGGCCCAAAAACCTAAAAACGCCTGTCAAATCGTCAAATTTGGTGAAGTTAGCCTCTAAGGAAAAAAAAAATTCCTAGCAAAAGTCATATGACCTCTACACAAGTGGTCGTACATATAAGGATTTATGTGCACGAGTTTCAAAAAAACACTAGGAAAATTTGAGAGATTGTTTTTCTTATTATTAAATTTCTTTTCAAAAATTTTGAAAAATAAAAAGATTGCTTTTTAAAAAAAAGTTGGGTCAAAGTTTTTTTGGGGGGGCAACTATTTAATTTTGTGTAGGTCTAAGGTACCTGCGGCTACCTGCTTACGCAAGCCTGTGGGCCCCTCCTTGCCCATCAATAGGCTTAGAATCACCGAACTTTATTCTACCCGGCGGCGATCTTCTCTCCACCAGTGCCCTTCCCCATTTCCGGCGGTTTTTCTCCCTCCTGGCAGTGGCTACTCTACCTATTGGCAGCGCCTCAAATTTTTTTAGCGTTTTTCAAAAATTTACCTAGCGAATTTTTTGGCATGCTCAAAATTTGGCAATTTTCTCATTTCCCAACAATTTTTTACCGACAGTGCAAACTTTTTTCCATTAGATGTTTTTTCCTAGCCAGAATATTCCTTTATTATCAGAATATTCCAATCGCCAATTTTTCCAGAAGGTCAATTTTTTTCTAGTGGAGATAGGGAATATTCTTGGAATATTCTGCTAACATCGTGCTGACATCAGCATGATGTTAGCAATATAGACGCTGACAAGGCCCCAAGTCCCCTTCTTTCACCTCGAGGGAGTGATTTTTTCTTTTGGCCATAACTTAGGCGTACGATGTCGAATTTTCACAAACAAAATATCGTTAGAAAGCTGGTTTTGCCAAATTTCTAGTGGTGTGTGTCTCATTGCTTCATTTTGCTTCTAGTGCATTCTATAGTCTATTGAAGTAAAAGGAGTTGTTTACAGTCCCGAGCTCATAACTTTTAACCAGTTTCTTTGTTATTCGTGATTCCAGTGATGTTGGAACCATATTTCAGAGCTCTTCAGTTACATCCATGCAATTTTTCTAGATTGTTTTCCAGGTATATTTTATTTAGATTTTTGTGTTTACGCACTCTGTCGATTTACTTGGATGTTTTAGCTCCTAGAAACTTTTTTTTTTGCATAGGATGACTCTTTTTTGGCTATTTTATATATATTTTCAATATTTTGTCCTATTTGGGCATTGTAAACATCTTTTTCATGTACATTCTCTTTTGTAGACACATTGAGACAAAGTGCCATTCAGGTGTATAATCTTTTGGGGGTTTTGCATATCTTGTTGTGCCTTTTGTATTTGCACTATAATATAAAGTTTCATGGGGGGGTTGATGTTTGCCTTTGGTTTTCCATCACACCTTTTTCAAGTGAGTGTCTCTTCCATGACAACAGTGAATCTAAGTGATTCTTTCCTCATGCATGTGTGCATAGTTTGCATACCCTTTATTTGCAGGTTGTTTCTCCTACATGCACTTCTTGGTTTCACACAGTTTCAGTGTTCCTATCATGGCTCTCCCTTTTCAACATTATGGGGGGGTTTCTACTATTAGTGCTAATGCTTCTTTGGTTTTTTGGTTTGGAGTGATCTACGTATACAATATTTGTTCCTATGTACTTTCAGATGCAATGTACATCAACGACTGGTTACATGCATTTCAGTGAGATGGATCACTTACCATATGCACACTCGTGCATTCCTATTTATGGAGATTCTTCATTAAGCTTCTATCAATCATCTTTGATAGCAGTCTATAGCTTCATGCTTCAGGATGTTCTACATGTCCCTATTTTTTAGGACATTTTCTTGTTTGGAGGCTTCTTCAGTCCTTCACTTGGCTTTCATCTCTTTTTGGAGTGGAGTTTTTCCTGTGAGGTTTTCTCTTTTTCTCCACTTTACAAATATTTTGGTTGTATTTGGGTACCTCATCAGGCCTTGTTGTCGGGACCCATCTTTTCTTTCAAGCATTCTTTCCTTAGTTTTTTAGCTTCTCCCTAAGTTCATCTTAAGGGGGTGTTAGAGTAATAGGTTGATTACTTAATTAATTTAATCATATTGATTAATTAATTAAGTCACCTTTTACTTTATTTTTCACTTAAGCTAAACTTAGGCACTTTAATAATTACTTTATTAAATCCTAGGGTTCACTTTAGGGTTTTGATCTCCTTTCTTAAGGATCGATCTCTTTGTAATTATCACTTCTTGTTTATGCAATTTTACTCTCTTGGTTTGCAAATAAATATCTTTGTGTTGTTCGAATCTCTTCTATGTGACAGGTTACTTTGGTTGCAGGTGATCATTGGGTTCTGTGAGGTTGGATTTTACAACTTCATCACGTTTGGTGTCAGCGGTGTTTATGAAGATGGGATCGTCACACGTTTTCTAGGGAGCCTTTGGATTTTTAATTGTTGTGTTTGCCATAGTGTTGGTACCAAAAATAATGGAAACACCCATATGCCTACAATCATCAAGGAAGCTATGGGCGTTCTTTGGGAAGATTGGTTATGGAATATTTAAATATGTTTTCAAGGATTAGGATGGCCTAGTCTTGGAGGTGATCCAACTTCTATTAGGCAAGGAATTCATGTTGTTGGCAGAGAGGTGGTGCACAAATGTAGATATAGTTGCTTGTTTCATTGTGGCTCTGCTTGATTTGGAGGTGTCGAAGGCGATGACACTATTGATAGTTCAGAAGCTAGTGTGGGAGAATCTGTTGGATGGTGTAATGGATGTTATCATCATTGTGGAACTGGGGGTCAAGCTTCCTCGTCCAAGGGACATGATCTGAGCGCTCCTACCGAGGGTGAGGGTGAAGCAATATCCTTTTTTACTAGACATTAAGGGAAAGGTGTTGCATTGGCATCGTGATAGGGCGCGTTGTGGGTTAATATTCCTAAAGCATCATTTGTATCTTGAGCCCTCTGGTGGAGTGGATTAGAGATGGCATTTCAGGGAGTTTCTTGTGGCTAATGGGGTGTAGGTGGATGGGTAGCAGGTAGGTGTAAGGTTGGTTTTTTTGGTTTTTGCTTGAATGGAGGCACGAGGGCGGATGGTTGTATACAAAGTTTCTCTTGGTCGTGCGTTCAGAAAGTATTGGGGTTCCATTTTTTCTAAGTTTGTTTGGGTCTAGTTGCAATGTCGATGGTCCTTGGTCTGGTCTATTATGCTTGTATTTTAGTGACTGTTATGTGGTAGGTGCTTTGGATAGTTGTGTTGGGTGGGCTTCATAGGTCATTTTTTCCATTGAAAGGGCATACTGTAAAAAAAAATCTACCAATATAATCTATTTACCTATAAAAAAAGGCCCTTATGACCCCATATTATGTATCCCAAGGCATATTTTAATAAAAAAACCCAACAAAATCAACATATAAGCTCAATTTACACACTCCTTGACACTTTAGCAATAAAAATAGGACCTGTGGGACCCATTCGCCACTTTGGGTGAATGAGTCCCATTTGGCTTATTTTCAAGGTTTTGAGTGGGAAAAATTGGATTTTAATTTCAAATTTTATATATGTCAGCCTTTGGGATCTAATACACAGGATATTAGATGGATTACCTATATAAATGAGTTCTCAAGTCACTATTTCATATAAGCCTAAATGATATCAAGTCAAGGACTCAAGTGCTAAGCATTCCAAGTCTTCACAAGATCATCAAGATAGCTTTCAACATCATTTATGAGGCATTCAAGGGAAAAATTCTTCATCAATTGTTGCAAAAATTCAAGATCCATCACCATGTCAATCATATCAAGCATCAAGCATGTTATTGAGCTAGTGTTGTGATGTAGCATTGAAGATCCAAGATCAAGCATTGTTCTACACCTATTGTCAAGATCAAGATCTACATCCTTCATGGCCATTTCATGTTGAGTTGTATATTTACAAGGCATCATTCAAGGTATCATTGTCCATGATTCATGTTCTTTGTTTCATGTTTCATGCCTTCATTCATTGTCTCATCACTTGGTTTAATTTCCTACAAGGCATTTGACCAAGGCAAACCCCTATTCCCTAACAATCAACTCTCTCTCTCTCTCTCTCTCTCTCTCTCTCTCTCTCTCTCTCTCTCTCTCTCTCTCTCTCTCTCTCTCTCTTTGTGTGATTGCAAATCTAGGTGCTTTGAAGATGAAGATCATTGAATATTAGGTTACAATCTTGGAAAAATTTGTTGGAGTTGTCTCCCCATTTGCAAGGTTGTAATCTTCACCAAAAAGTCACCTACAGCCCTTGAATCAGGGTTTCAGATCCAGAAACAAAGAGGAACAAAAAGAGAAAACATTGAAGGCCAGATTCAAATTTTAAAGCTCCAAAAAAACCTAACTGGACTCATTTTCCACTTCTAGCGAATGAGTCACAGTTTAGGTCAATTTTGAGATTTTTGCAGTTTTGGATACCCTTTTTCAAGAAACTTGTTTTTGTACAGAAACCCAAATCTGGGACCGATTCGCCCAGATTGGCGAATGAGGCCCAATATGCCTAAATTTCAAGATTTGTAGAATTTCCATCCTTCGTTCAAGCCTCTACAAATTTCCAGGTGCACACATTTCATCTTACAGTTTGTTATTCTGATTTATATGCATTTCTAGGTCATTCATTCAAGTCTCGTGCATCACCAAGTTTTGTCATTAGGTCTTGCATTGAATTTGTCTTTCCAAGTTCTTAGTTGGTGGTGAACCCCTCAATCAGCCTCAATTAATCTCTAAACATACCCTAGGATACCCTTCTAGCAAATCTCTTTCATCTATTCCACTCTTGGGGTGAGATCTCTAGGGCATCCTTGAATGTTAGTTGGAGAAAAGTGATGTCCTATGTCTTAAACCATAAAGCATCCATTTTTCAACTAAACAGTAATATCATGGTTGAGATGGCTAGCATCCTCATTTCCCACATTATGAGGAGAGGAGTTCAGGGTGGAGTCCTCCATAATCATTTTTTTGAGCTTGAGGAAGTGACTAGGGCCACCAATGTTGTCTTTCACATCCTCCTCAATCTTCTCCTTATTGTTATCCTAAATCTTCTTTGTGTTGTTGGGAATCATCAATGGTGGTTATTTTCTCATCAATAATAAAGCTTTCTTTAACAAAATTGAGTGATTCAACCTGACATGATACTATTTTTTTCTTTGTCTTCATGCCTGTTTCTTTGTCATTCAGTGAGATGTGGATAAAATCCGTAGTAGTTTGTTGATCAATATTGTTGACATGAGTTTTAGGAGTAAGGAACTCAACTTGTTCTTAAAAATATGTTGTTGCATCAAAGTTGATATAAAAACCCTCTATGATCATTTGTTGGAATATCATCATGGAGTCCCATGAATTTAGCTATAGCTTCATCATTTTCAAATATGTCTAGAGAGAAATACTCTTGTTTTGGATGAACAAGGGGGAGATAATCTATGTGTCCAAGGGAAGAAAGTGTGTCATCAGTGGAAGTGGATGTTATTGTAATATGGGTGGGGTCTGTAGACACTGAAATCTGGTCTAAGCCTGCGACTTTAATATTTCTTAATAATTCATATTTCTTCCATGGTCATATTAAATAATGTCAATTATTTAATTATTCTCTAAGGTCTTCATTTATTCTATTAATTAAATAATCTTAATTGTTTAATTAATTCACACTTTTCTTTATTCTATCTGATTAATTAAATAAACGCTTTTTATTAAATTATGTTATTAATTAACCTTATCCTTCTTCTTCAATTAAATAAAGTCTTATTTAATTCCCCCCTTTATCATATGTCAACTATAATTAAATAAATCCTTTATTTATTTAATTATTCATTTAAATCCCTTCATCACTTAAAAAAATAAATCTTATTTATTTAATTATTCTTCAAATATCAAATCTTGAATTAAATGAATTATTTAATTCATAAATCCTATTTTAACACATTCCTCTATATTTAGATAATTGTGCAAATTATCTAAGTATTCACTTTTACTCGACTCAAAGATCTATTTAAATCACTCAGTTAAACTCTTGATTTAATGTCTGAGTGACTTTCTCGAGTAATCTCTTCGCCAAATCATTCAATCGTCTAGTGCTAACTCAATTGCGTGTACATCCAAATTAATTAAATATTCCTATTTAATTAATTAAACCTTGTGTGTGCATTCGAACAAGAGTTGCTTTAATCCATCTTTATCTTTGTCATGCAAAGATAATTCTTTTGTTTTCGAATACCAAACTTGAAGATTAAATCATTTATTTAATCTTTAATTCTATTTCTAATTTGTATCACTCATGTCACTACTGACAGTTATCAGAATGCATGTCTAATCTGTCAATCTCAACCGTCTGTTGATCTTTCAATCCTGGCCTGTCATTCAAATGATCAATTTTCTATAAATTGATATATTCTTCTTCATTCCAATCTCTCTCGAAATATTATGACTTTTTGGAGCAGCTATCTTGAATCTTCGATGTTTTTCTAAATCACTATCATAGGCTATACTTGCACGAACTTTTGAAAATTTGAGGGCAATTATACTACAACGGCAAAATGGAGAAGGGTAATCGAGATGATACATGGAATTACGTACATATTGGGTGAGATTGTTCAGTTTATTTACGTTTTGGCTTTCCTTTGTTCTCTGTTGCTTAGCATTAGATTGCATTAGAGTTTTAGATTGCATTGCATGTTTGCTCTGATCTATTTCTTCTGCATTTTTCTAGACGTTACATTTGGTGAACCCGACATGAAGACACCATCTTCGCGTATCCGTAGACTTTTATTTTGATTTTGCAAGTTTTTGTACGGAATGACGCATTAGCTTGACGAAACACCACAATTGACATTCGAAGACGCATCAGCTTGGCGAAACGACACAATTGACTTTGTTGGCCGCATCTATGAAAGGAAATGACACATATGAAAAGGAATCACGCATCTGTCATTTTCTGAGCCGCAACTGACTGGTAAAATATCACAACACATTTGATAGAGAAAATGATGCATCCGAGTGGTATATTTTTAGGTTTAGACTTTCAATTTACAGTTTCCTTTCGTGTTTTTATTTTCGCTAATCTTTTATTTACAGCGTGTGTCTTGAGGAGTTAACAAAGTTTTTTGCAGATCGATAGTCGAAGATCAAAATTAAATTACTAACGAATCTTTTTGCAGAATGCATGTCGAAGACCCTAGTTAATTTTTGAAACAGATTGTTTGGTAGTGTAGCAAATCTTTCATTTGGATTAAAATTAACAAGTGTCTACTGTGTTTGGTGCGAAAGCACGATTGTGTAATTACCCTCACGATTTGGTACATCGAAGTATCCTCTCCCCTTGCGCATCCATGCAATCCTGGGTGTAAGAGAAACAATTACCAACTCTAGAACTTGGGCATGTTCTGGTGGGAAAAAGTACTCACCACAGGACGACTCAAATCGGTAGCACCCTAAACCCGAGGGACTTCCAGCCGGTATATAAAAGTGGATTCTTGGGGAAAGCCAAAGAATCACACGTATGGTTCCAACGAGATGGATTCGAAAGGGGACTCTCGCCGTATGGATCATGCCCTACGAATGAAATGCCCTAATTAAACACCTTTGTTTGTAGTGTCCAAAATCCTTCTATTTACTGGTGCAGCAGGTCAGACCTGTGAAGCCGTCTCATATTCTTACGGTTCATGTGTAGAGATGAAGGTATTCCATGGGATGTTCATGGGTACTATAGCTTGGCTGGCCAGAATGACATTAATGTGTCGTGGAGGGGAGCCAGAGGGGTCAAGCTACTAATCATCTGTCTTGAATAAGCGTAGCTGGGGAAACCCAAGTGAGAACTCAGTAAATATTATCCTTCATAGCCTAGGATGTGCTTGTCTGTTGTCAAATTCAATGTTCCTTGAGTCCAAAATCAAACTGAAAACACTTTGTCTTACAATTGTCTTTGTTTGTCAGAACTTGATCATAGAAAACAGCATCAGTTTTATATCTCAATTCACTGAAAATACAACAAAGTCGCAATTGTTCACCAGAAAGTTGCAATTGTTCTGTCAAGTCACATCTGCCAGAATAGCTCACATTTGCTTTGTCAAAAACCCTATTTGTCTTCCAAAACCGCACTTGTGATATTCTATAACGCATCTGACAAAGTGAGTAGCAACTGCAGTCTCAAATGACGCATTTGCCACTTTCACAAAAATTTTACCAGTGCGTAAGTTTAAGAGAACCACATCTGTTACAATCTAAGTCACAACTGTCATTACAAGTCGCATCTGTGAGAAACTTAACCGCATCTGCCAGATTCAGACACTGAACTTTACCAGAAACACGCAACTGATTGACAAAAAACCGCAACTATGAAACATAACCACATTTGATAAATTTTGTGACGCATTTGCCAGATTATTAGAAAACCAGAATTCACAGTCACTATCTAGTCAACACTGTCATACCAGTCTTTGATTTGTCTTACTTGTCCTTGGAGAGAAACCTGAAATGATTTGCTCAATTTTGCATCCTTTAGGTATCATTTCGTCATTACTATAGTCGTTATGATTCTGAGTTTTACTTTCATATTTGAGTACATATTGCCTTTAGATTTAAACTTCTAGGAAAGTCAATTTTACAAAATTTAGGATAGGTTCACCATCTACACTTTGGAAAAATCATAGCGTCAATGAAATCTGTCATTGAACCTAGTCCTATCATCTTATCCTTTGTCCTACAGAGAGTCCTCCTAGCTCATCAGTCTAGTTAGGAAACTCAATTTGTCTTTGATCCTCGTCCTACATTGGTTCCTTGACTTAACTAAATTGACACCTTGGTTAGACTTTAGGTAGTTGGTACCCTCATCTCGAGTTTACAAAATTGATTACCTTAGAAGCTTGCTTAGACTTTGCATCTTTAGATATTGTCATTTTAGACTAGCATCATCCTAGAACATTCCTTATTTTGCATTTATAAAATCCCAAAAACATAGACTAGAGTCATATTGTCCATAGACGTAGTTTTGCATTCCTTGCATATTGAGCTTATCTTACATGGTTGAAACTAGGTCTAAGAAAAGAGAGAGAAAAGATGTCAAACCCAAATGAATTCATCAATCCATTCTCCACAAGACCTCACATGAATTTATTAGACAAATTCACCACTCGAAACACTCAAGGACACATTACAGTAGAGGACATAGAGGTTGTGGCACAGGACCCTGAGTTTTCCTCTTTTGTAGATGAGTACCTAGCAAACAATCGTCAACGATACTTAGCCAAATTGCTAGCTGAAGGTGCTACCTTACCCACAGGATTTGATATTAGCACCTTATAAACTCAACCTACACAAGGGACAAATACAACGACTGCCAGTACTACTATACCTCAGGTAAATACAACCATACCATCTGGCATACCTACACATAGTACGATAGTCCATACATCTCCATTTGGTACGTCTAGCATGAAATCAGGATTTAATTTCACTGTAGGGGCATCATCGTCCACTCCCTTCGGTCCTCTTGTTGGGAGTAAAAGATCTAAAACATCAGCTTCTATACCAAATGTCAGTGTCACGAGTACCATACCACAGTCAACAGCCATACCTAGTGTTCACGTCACAGGTACCATACCTCAGTCAACGGCCATACCTAGTGTTCAAACCATTGGTACTATACCACAGATTACACAAACAAAAGGCATTCCCTCATTCCAATATGGCAATCAAAATCCATCTTCCCAGATCGGCAATCAGAATCTGTTCTCTCAGATCGGTAGCCATAATCCATTCACACAGACTCTAAGTCAAAACCCATTCACATAGATTATGAATCATAATCCATTCTCCCATATTCCAATTCAACACCAATTTACACAGATTCTGAATCAGAATCCCTCCTCCTAGAGTGGTACTCAGAATCCATTCACACAGATCCCAAGTCAACATCAATTTATGCAGATTCCGGACCAAAACATGTTTACCAACATTCTGAATCCAAACCCACCTCATATACCAATGTTCAATCGAAACCCATCATGAGACCTTAGATTTCAGAATACATACGCAGATCCACATAACCCGCCCATCACATCATTGACCCAGGTTGATGTCTTACAAACACAAATGCATGCACTACAAACGTAGATGGATAACATGGTAGTGTCAACTAAGAAATTCTTTTCAACAAAGGACATATGCCCATTCCCCTTTGATAGATCATTGTACATGACTCCTTTCCCTCACGGGTATGTCATACTGAATCTCCCTAAGTACAATGGCAAACATAATCCAATAGAACATATAAGGGAGTTTTCTACCATATACATAGACGTCACTTATGACCCCACGTATCTTATGAGACTATTTCCAAGAAGTCTTGTAGGAATTGCACTAGAGTGGTTTTCAGGTCTAGACTATGGCATCAGATCTTGGGGTGAATTGGCTGAGAAATTTGTTGAGCAATTCTCCTTCAACATAGACCACGAGATAAATATAGCAACCTTGTGTCACACAACACAAGACAAAGGTGAAACATTCATCGCTTTCTTCTAGAGATGGAGGACTATAGCTAGCCAGTGTCCTGTCGAGATACCTGAAAAAAAAAAGTTACTATGTTCCAGGAAAACCTTCATGCAAAACTGAGTAACGTAAGGGTACATTGTTGTACATCTTTTTCAGAACTAGTGGAAAAAGGGGTTATAATAGAAAAGGATCTCATTGAAAAAGGAGAACTTAATACATCTACATCCAATAGAAATTCGATAGTGCAAAACACCCCCAATGACAGAAAAAAAAATTTGGTCTCACAACAAAAACATCACCAATGATGGGGTAGTTGATGCTAAAACTATACAAGCAGGACCAATCAACACATTACAAGGCCCTAACACTTCTGCCAACACGCTTAATGTTGTCAATCAACCTCCCAACATGGTCCAAAATACTCAACGTCCGCAACAACAAAGGAGGTTTCAAAAACGTGAGTTCACTCCCTTAGGGGAACCCATCGAGTTCGTATTCAAGCAACTGTTACAACATAATCTTATACAGCTGCAAGAGCCAAGACAATACAATCCAGGACAATTTAAACTAGTTTGGTGGGATGGAAATTCCTTTTGTGATTATCATAGAACTAAGGGACATAACCTACAAAATTGTCACCAACTGAAAAATATCATACAGGATCTTGTCGAAAGGAGAATAATTGAAGTTAGTGGACATAAACAAAAGTCATCAAACACTGATCATCAAGTTTTTTCTGATCCGCTACATGACCATGGGAAAGGAACTATTCCCAGTTCGAGTACTAAGACCAATATGTCAGCCAACTTTGCGAGTATCAAGCATGATTATAATAGTGGCAAAACCATTCATCACCTTCGCGCCGCCGATGAGAATATCAATACCATTACTATCAATACAAATCCCGAGTGCGCGGTCAATACTCGTCGTACTAAGATCACTATCCAAGGTCCTCCATCGCAGCAAACACCACAACCTTCCAAGTCATAATATAACCTACTTGACCAGTTGGGGAAGACCCCAGCCCAAATATCAATTTTGGAACTGTTGCGTATCTCTCCTAAGCATCGATCCATTCTAGATAAGGCTTTACAGAACACCACGGCCCCCAATGATCTTGATGTCAATTGTTTCCAGGAAATGGTGGGCTATTTGACCAATAACCATCATGCCACGTTTTCTGAACAAGACTACGCAACTAAAAAGACAAACCATAATGACCCTTTACATCTTGAAGTCCTTGTTGATGACACCAAAGTTAGACGAGTTTTGGTAGACGAAGGAGCAGGGTTAAATTTGTGCATTTTAAAATTGATTAAGTCCTTAGGTTTCTCAGAAGAATGTGTAGACACAACCAAAATTATTGTCATTAAAGCTTATGATGATGAGGAATGAAAATCAAAGGGGGTGGTAACACTTCCTATCAGAATTGGCCCTGCAGTAATGGAGACAAAGTTCCAGGTCTTGGATCTCACCCTTCCTTATAACCTTCTACTAGGCAAACCATGGATTCATTCCATGAAGGCGGTCCCTTCCACATATCATCAATGTCTCAAATTCCCTTACAATGGCACTGAAATAACTATAGATGGTGACCCATATCCATTCCAATATTGCACCAATCTAAAAGAGATCCCCCAATGCCAAGTGCCAGTAAACCAAGAGGCTTCATCGTCCAATTCATTTCACTATGTCGATCCATCCACACTCACTCGAACATCCATTTCATCTTCAATTCCTACCACTCCTAGGGTTGAGATCCAAGACAAGGGTTGTGGAGAGTATTACATGAAGACATCTTATTGTGTTAGCCATCTGATTCCTCCTAAGTCATACGGTTTACCTACATCAGATAGGAGACAATCTATGGTCACTATTCACATTCCTCCCACAACAACTTTCACTAAATGGGGAGAATTAAGCAAAGAGGTCATAAATATAGAAGATGTCACCTCGTGGTTGTATAAAGAAGATGATGAAGAACCTCTCTCACTTGCTCGCATTCCTACATATCTATATGGAAAAGGTTTCACAATTATACAGAGCAAGGGATATAATGGACATAGCGGTTTAGGCTTAAATTAAGATGGAAGGATTGAACCAATCTTTGTTTCTCAATGGCCAAAAGGCTTAGGGCTGGGGTTTCAACCAATTCAGATTGGTGTTCCTAGTACCACATCACCCTTACTCGAGGAAGTAAGTGCTTCAGAAGATATTGAGACATCTCACGACCCATCTGACCAATACCATTGTGACTCCCCTGACTCAAACGAATATGAGTGGGATTCCTTATCCTCTACCTCTTCCATGGACCTTGACAAGCTATTTGGAGAACTTAACTTAATGTTAAGATCCTCACCAAATCCATTGAATTCTTGTCCACCAAAGAATATGACAATAGAGGAATGGCTTAAACACTACTATTGGGAATCACTTGATCCTACCTCTTGGCAACTTGATACATCTGTTTTAGATAACCAAACCTTGGCATTAGGCCCACCTCTCAATCCACCTAGATCTAAACCTAAGAGCAAACAAGATTTAGTACAAGACTTTTGTAACCATATGAACAACTCAGTCCTTACCTTGACCCCATTAAAATTTGATAACTCTGACGATGACATGCCCTTAGTCTATCCCCAACTCATTGATTGGGACCAACAGGACACACCCGTCTTAGACATTTTTGAGAACGACGAAGCAATTGCTGAGTTCCAAGGATTACAAGAAGGCATACCTAGTGGTGATCACAAGGCTGGTTTTACCATTGACTTGGACAACAAAGCATATTTTGGGGAATCTGTTCAACCCTCCAGTCTCAAAAATGAGAAAAAGAATAAACAAGATAAAAAGGATGAGTTTAGGTGAAAACCAAAAGGCACCTCTAGACGATAAAAAAGTAAAAATAAAGGACGCATCCAAAGGAAAAAACCTCTCTAAGGCACCTACGGATGGAGGTTTGAACATTCTCCTTGTTGCATAGGAAATGTCACCCATGCTCGTTGAAGCATCAGTCGAAGTCAACATAGGCACATAAGAGAATCCTCAACTGGTTTATTTTGCAGCGTCATTAACAACAAAAGAGCAGCCAGAATTCCACAACTTCTTTGCACAGAGACAGATAATTTTTTCCTGGTCATATGCAGACATGCCTGGGTTGGATTCTGAACTTGTTCTACATCACTTACCCTTACAACCAAGTGTCAAACCAATGAAACAGAAATTGAGGAAAATGCATCCACATATTGCTTTACTAGTCAAGGCAGAACTCAAGAAACTATTAGATGTTGGTTTCATTAGATCAATTGACTATGTAGATTGGATTTCCAATCTTTTACCAATCACAAAACCAACAGGGGGCATCCGCATTTGCACCGATTTCAGAGATATCAACAAGGCTTGTCCTAAGGATGACTTCCCTTTGCCTAACATAGACATGATAGTAGACATGACAGCAGGATATGAGATGTTGTCCCTTATGGATGGATTTTCAGGATATAATCAGATCATAATTGCAACTAAAGACCAACCTAAGACAGATTTCACTTGTCCTTGGGGAATGTATTGCTGGAATGTTATGCCCTTTGGACTCAAAAATGTTGGAGCAACCTATCAACGTGACATGACCACCATCTTTCATGATCTAGTACACACTCTTATGGAGGATTATGTCGATGACCTTATTGTTAAATCCAAGACAAAGGAAAAACATTTACAGGTTTTAGACAAGATATTTCAAAGGCTAGAGAAGTATAAAGTGAGACTCAATCCCAAGAAATGTGTGTTTGGATTGAAGTCAGGAAAGCTATTAGGTTATATCATTTCTAGAAGAGGCATTGAAGTGGATCCAACCAAGCTAAAAGCAATCATAGAAATTCCTCCACCAACTAATCTCAGTCAACTAAGGACATTACAAGGAAGACTGCAATCCATCAGAAGATTTATAGTCCGGTTAGCAGATAAGACACATCCTTTTCAACATCTACTTAAAAAAGGGGTACCCTTTGCATGGACAGCTAGGTGCAAAGAGACTTTTCAACTGATTAAAGAATATTTACTCACACCACTAGTCTTAATGCCACCTGTTGAAGGATGACCATTGATTCTTTATATTACAACAACCCATTCATCACTCGGAGCATTGCTTGCACAAAATGATGATGAAGGTCATGAAAGGGTAGTCTATTATATCAGTCAGACTTTGGTAGGTTATGAGCTCAACTATAGTACCATTGAACGTGCCTATCTTGCAATAGTATTTGCTACCCAAAAACTAAGGCACTATATGCTAAACCATCAAACAATGTTGATTGCTAAAATAGATCCTTTGAAATATCTTCTTAGCAAGGCAGCATTAACAGGGCGACTAGCCAAATGGGTTATGATACTTAGTGAGTATGATATCCAATATGTGGAGAGAAAGGCTATTAAAGGACAAGTCAGTGTTGATCAGTTAGCCAATGCACCATTACAAGTAGATCATCCATTAGTTGTAGACTTTCCTGATGAATTTATCTTCACAATAGACATGAACATAACATGGAAACTATACTTTGATGGCTCACATACAAATCATGGCTCAGGGGCTGGTATACTATTTATCACACCACGGGGCGATTCCATCCCTAAGTCATTCAGGATTGCATTCCCATGTACTAACAACATAGCAAAGTATGAAGCTCTAGTGACAGGGTTACACATGGCAGTCAAGTGGAAAATTAAGAACCTATAGGTATATGGTGATTCTCAACTAGTAATCAGACAGGTAAATGATGATTATGAGACTAAGGATGAGAAGCTTGCTCCATACAAATGCATGGCTGATAGCTTTAAAGAGTACTTTGACAAAGTCGAATTTCATCAGATACCTCGTGTTTTAAACAAGGCAGCAGACACTATGGCTACAATTGCATCACTTCTGGATATTCCTAACAACGTGCCTAAGTTTGAGTTTTTGGTAGAACAACTTTTGGTTCCAACCTACGATATCTCAGATTCTGAAATGGTATGTGACATTGTTGGTCCTGATTCCCCATGGTACAAAGAAATCTATGACTACCTTCATGCCAAAATCATACCCACTGGCCTCTCAAACAACCAACGTAGGACATTCCTTCGTAAGTCAGCCAAATACACCATCGTTGGAGACACCTATATAGACGCGCCTTAGATAATACCCTACTGAGATGTCTTGATTCTAATGAAGCACAAGAAACCTTGCGTGGGGTGCATGAGGGTATATGTGGTTCCCATTCTAACGGTCCTACCTTAGCCAAAAAGATTGAGACTGGGTTATTATTGGCCTACTATGGAAAAGGACTCATATGTCTTTGCAATGAAATGTCATCAATGCCAGGTTCATGGAGACTTCATACATGCACCAGCACAGGAGCTCTATCCTATAATGTCACCATGGCCCTTCGCCCAATGGGGACTCGACCTCATAGGTAAGATCCACCCCACATCATCTAATGGCCACAAATTCATCATCACTACCACTGAGTGCTTTACGAAGTGGATTGAAGCTATTCCTATGACATACATTACCGACACACAGATCTCTAAGTTTATCCTAAACTATATCATCTTTCGGTATGGTGTCCCTTAGTCCATAATCACGGATAATGGCTGCCCATTTAAGAATCAAGAAGTTTTCCATCTTTGTGATGAATTTCATATTCAACATCACTTTTCCACTCCATACTACCCACAAGGTAACGGCCAAGCAGAGGCATCTAACAAAACTATCATTAAAATCCTCAAAAAGACTGTCAATGATGCTGGTCATGATTGGCATTTACAACTTAATCTCGCCTTATGGGCTTATCGCACAAGTATCTGTACTCCCACTGGCGCCACTCCCTATTCACTAGTATTTGGTTCTGAATCCATTCTTCATATTGAGGTTGAGATTCCTTCCCTAAGGGTATCCTTGAAGGGGCACATTGATGATGAAGAGTACCGAGTATCGAGACTCCATGAGCTAGAATTCCTAGATGAGCGAAGACAGAAGGAACTAGACCATCTCCAGGCATATCAGAATCACCTTCGTTGTAGCTATAACAGGAAGGTCTTGAACATAAAATTTGACATTGTTGACCTGGTTTTAATGGAGAACCCGAAGAATCAAGCAGAAAGAGAAAAACCAAGAAAGTTTGAACCAAATTGGTTAGGACCTTATATTGTTATAGAAGCCTTTGGATCAGGAGCGTATCAACTCTCTACTCCTGAAGGAGAACCATTATCCTCGCCAATCAATAGTCTTCATCTGAATAAGTTCTATGCATAGCTTCTGAGAGCCTGGTCTTAATTAGCCAAAAATACAAAAAAATCAAAAAAAGCGTTACCAAGGTGAAAACCTGGAAAACAGGCGTCTTGGTAACACCAAAAAAATTAGAAAATCCAGAAAATAGTAAAGGCAAATAATTCGTCCAATAGTGAAAACCACTTCGGTGGTGCTTTGGATAGGTACCATGGTAAAAACCTGGCAAACAAGTGCCATGTGTAGTTGACTCTGCTCCTTTTTCTACTATTATTCTAATCTAGCATACCCTGTACATAGTCCACTATCCCTGTACATAGTCTACTATCCTTGTACATAGTCCACTATACTATACATACACCCTATCCTGTACATACTACATATCCCTGTACATATCCCTTATCTTTCCCATCCATCGCTTGTACATACCATTCATAATAAGTGGTAGTCTTTCCCATAACCTGGAACAATTGAAATCAACTGCATTTCATACCCCCCATTTTACCCTATTCATAATCAATTGGTCTTATACTCGACTGGGGACAAACACTTGATGTGCATCATATTGGTTCTTACATTAGCTGTGTTGAAGACGTAAAACCATAGAAAAATCCAAAAACATCACAAAGCGACCTGAGAAAAACACAAAAACATTAGAAAACTTCAAAAGGACAAAAACATCAAAACATGAAGAAAATCCAAAAATAGAGTCAGAGTCAATCGCATTTGTCAATATTTGTCATTAGTCGAACTGCGTTGCCTCTGCGACTGGATGTAGGCAAGGCCATCTACCGATGTGCCCTTGAGGCATTAGGTCAGTCCATTTAGGTTTGTCTTTATAAAATCATGACTCAATCCATATGCCTATATGACAAGGTCATTGGTCGTGTCGAACTACGAGGTCTCTGCGCGTATAACGTAGGCAAGGCCATCAATCGATAAGCCCCCGAGGCCGCACTAGATCAGTCCATTAGGGTTCATCACATTCAGTATCACACATGTCTTCTATTTGTAGTCAGTCTTGTTGGTCAAGGTCGAGTCAAACTATGAGGTCTCTGCATGTATAACGTAGGCAAGGCCATCAATCGATGAGCCCCTGAGGCCGCACTAGGTTAGTCCTTTAGGGTTTGTCATCACACACAGTCAATTGTCTACACATCATATTAAGTCACGCATCAATCTGGTGAACAAGTCAGTAATGTCTCTAAGTCAAATCAAACAACTTTCCAAATGAAACAATCAAAACAATCAACCTTTGTCTTATTCAGGATGAGTCCTTCCTGAGTATTGATATCAACAAAACAATTTATGTCTTATACAGGATGAGTCCTTCCTGCATATCGACATTGTCAAACAATCAAACATAGCCTTACACAGGTTATCACATCAACGACATCTAACTTAATGTCTTATACGATACATGTCTTTCTAAAACCAGGCTTAGCCATGCCTTATATAGATAGTCATAACATTGAAACCATACTTAAAGTCTTATCCGGTATGTGTATCTCCTGAAATCAGGCTTTATCAATCAATCCTTTTATCAATCAAAACAAATCAAACAAACAGATCAAGTTTTGGAAAATATTTTATTGGTTGTTTTACTTTCTGACCTATTTATCTTATCTTTTCATTTGACTTTATGATGGGAATTATGTTACTAGCTTTCTCAAGGATGTCCCATGAAGGATTTAGAGAAGCAACAATGCATATGAATTATGTTTTCTTTGACTGTTGTCTGTCACCTATCTTTTAAATTTGGATTTTGAGTCATGTTACTAGTTTCCTCAAGGATGTCCCATGAAGGATTTAGAGGAGCGATGACGTCTCATGACCCGTCTTTTATTTTTTTTGTTGTCTATGGTTTGTCTTGACAAAAAGACTGGGGCAACTTGTGCCCTTAGTATGAGTTAATGACAATCCTTGTCTGTGACTATCTGTTGTTAGCAAGTGGATGACCTTGCACACCTTGATCTATGTCATATCATGGTGTTTTTCTCCATTTGTATTAGTCCCGCCCAATGATGATAAAGTGCAACACCTTTTGTGATACAGTGAAACATCGAAGATTGCTAATATTAACATCCATCGCATTTCTTTCAATATTTCTCAATCTTTCTTTCCGCACTAACATTTCTTCTTTCTTGCATTATGACGGAGTCCTGTGACACACAACAATATAAATCATCCTACATACACATTCATGTTAGAAAATATCATTTCCAAATCATACATCACCAAATCATACATACATCTTGCATTAGAAAATATAAAAACATATAGGCATTTATTATATCTAGGACATCATGGCATAATAGACATTCTCATCATAGATTACATATCATAAGCATCCCATATACATAACAAATGTAAATACATGCACCGCATTACATTCGTATAGCATCACATATAGAAAGCATTGTACATATAACATCATATTGCATCTCGTAACTATAAAATTCAACATCACATAGAATCAACATCACATCATAGGTTGCATAAACACATCATAAAGTAGATACGATCATCCATCACAAGGCATATCATATAAACATCACATGTACAAATAAATGACTGCATAATCAATAAATAGAAATGCATATCATGAGAATCACCGCCAAAATCATATATATATATCGCTCAACATTGTCACATCACAATGTCATAATGTATCAATAAATATGGAAGCCCGCAGGCTATATGATCATAATACAATGTCTCGGTACATATCAACAAATGTCCCTATCCTGAACTGCCACTGCTATCATGACTGGAGTGTGCGGATGACTAATGTCGGGAACCTAAGGACCTATGCCCTGAATGTGGCCTATCATATGGGCCAGCTCTGTGTGGCTACTCAACACCCTCTGTGCTAACTGTCCTACTGTGGGTCCTAGTTTGGGACCTCTCACTGTGTGCCTCTGAAAAACTCAAGGCCCGTCTCTCTGGAGGTACTGTTGTCTCATACAAATCTCTATAATAGGTGGCCCTATCCTCAACTCTAACTAACTCTCTAGCAAATGCGGCTTCCGGCCTAGTACATAGAGATCTAATCTTTGTGAATCTCTACTCGGTCTCCTGCCTCCGCGCTATGGCTTGATCTCTATCCATGACGAATTTTTCCCTCTCCATCTATAAAAAATCTCTCCCAGACATCATAACCCTCATTTTCTCCTCCAAGGATTGAATCTGGTCACGAAGTGTGGTAGTATCAGGATCAACTGCCCCTATGTCAACCTGTCTCACCCTTTGTACACCATCATCCTCATCCTCCAACTCCTCTAGAATCATGTCTTGAATCTCTTGCTCATGATCATCATCCTCCTCATCATCATCTTGATAGGCACCAAGTAAGCCAAGGGCATCAATCTCTGCCTCCTCCTCTGCATGAACCTCTAAAATGCCCTCCTCTGCGAGACGCTCCTCCTCTCTACCAATCTCAACATGCACCTCCTCCCCACCTCTGCCAATATCTAGCATGTGCACATCCTCCTCCCCCCGTCCCTCCTCATGGATGGGTGATAATGGTGGCCCTCATCCCCTTCGTCCACACCTCCCTCTCCTACCACCTCGTCGACCACCTCCACCACCATCTCCATCATCACCATGACCCCCTCCACCTCTCCGACCTCTGCCTCTGCCATGTCTGTCGCACAGTCCTGTCCCTCACCGCTCTATCGGTGCAGGATGATCTGGATTTGTAAGGGGAATCAGCCTATGCACGGCCCACCACTGATCATAAGCCTTTGTGGTATCTGTGTCTGCCGCACCATCTCTCCATCCCCACAGAATTTCCTACAATGCATCAATATTTGCCTCAGTAGTAGCCAATGGAATCTCTGGACCCCACAAGGGGATCTCTCGCAAACTCAGCCCGTCCTCTCAGCACATCCTGTACCTCTCCAAACTACCACAATACACGATCTAGAAAATGTCACTCTATAATGTGGATGTGTGAAACAATCCACCCAATCAAGTACTATGTCTAGTGGCAAAAAGGCAAATGCTCATCCTCATTTGACCACTCTACACATCCCAAGTATGGTCTCCATGTAAACTATTCCATAGTGTCAATGCCATGTCTGAAATACCTAGTATCTCCCATGTGGTGCTGAGTGTTATCCCTCGCCTAACAGAAGGATAGGGGGCTTCGTGTTGTACATCGACTATAACTGATGGCCAAAAAATGGCAATGTGTTCCCATGCCTATACCATCAGGAGCGTGGTACCACAACTCATGGACTGAGCCTGCTATATCATGAAAGTGAAAATATAACATGCCAAGGAGACAGGGACCCCAAGCATATACCTCCCGTTGCTCTAACATACCTATCAACATCTCCCCCCAACCCATAGGAAAACCATGACCTCGACGGTCAGGAAGCACTATACCACCTATCAATGTACACATTAGACAGTCCAACCGCCTATACCTTTGTGCCAGTACACGCCATCTAATCTCATAATGATCAAATCCTAACTGTCTGACATTGATGTGAGGGTAGTATCTGCACATCTTAGCAACACCCCTCATGCCTCTGATGGGAAGTCTCAAAATCCTATAGACGTCCTCTAAGGTAACTGTCGCCTCTCCAGTAGGCAGGTGAAAGGAAGAAGTCTCTGAGTACCACCGCTCACATAATGCTATCAGCAGACCCCAGTTTTCCCAAATGGTGGGCATGTCTGTCATGTGAAGAAGACCTAAGTGCCATAATAATCGTCTCTCTACGCTCCGTAAACTATCTCGGAAGCAAAAAGTCGTAGGTCTTGACTCTCACATATATACAGTGTCCAAAACAACCTGCAATGGCATTATACATGCCTCATGTCAGCATCAAACATCTATCCTAGTGCAAAATGACTAAATAAAATGCTATTCAAATGCGTCATTCTTTTGCAAATGCGTTGCAGAAAACCAATGCGTAGTTCAATTTCACAAATGCATCATTATTTCTCTAATGCATCACTCTCAAATGCAAATGTGTGCAAACATAACAAATGCGTCTGCGTAATTCAAATATCACATGCAACTGTGTAAATCAAATAAAAATTGCGTCGAAATATTTTCAAATGTGTTGAAAAATAAACACATGCGGCTATTTTAAATGCAAATGTGTTGCTATTTAGCAAATGCATACAACTAAAATACAAATGCATTGAACCGCAAAAACCCTACGCTAACTATAGACGTGATTTTACAAATGCGTTGCTCTGCATGCAAATGCGTTGATTACGCACTCACATGCGGCTTTTCAATAAAGTGACGCATAACTCAAAATGCAAATAAACGCATAGAAACTCGCGCAAATAAAAAATTCACATGTCAAGATTAAGGTAGATACCGGGGGGTCCGCGTCGGCTGGCCGCCTAAAGGTCCGGATCTTGTATGCTCGATGGTGGGTGTGCGGAACATGAGACATCTTCATTGTGGGTGCAGAGCAAAATCTCAAATCTCAAAGCTATGTGGGTAAAAATGAATAGGTTTTTACCCCATTTTCTATTTATACCTAGGGTTTTGGTGGCATTCCTTTCTACTGGTCGCATCAACTTCCAACTTCAATCGACCCATACTCGTCCTTACCACTTCCAACTTCGATTTCGTCAACTCCACTGCATTTCTGGCTATCTAATGGACTAATCAGGATTATTTCCAAATTTTTTTGAATTTTTTTGAAAATTTGTCAATTTTCCCAAGGGGGCATACCTTCACCTGTTTACACCGGGGCATGACTGGGGCATATTTTTATCGATTTTCTTTGACACAACACTGAAATGGCATTGTATCAAAGAGGGGCAAATGTAGACACTGAAATTTGGTCTAAGCCTACGACTTTAATATTTCTTAATTATTCTCTAAGGTCTTCATTTATTCTATTAATTAAATAATCTTAATTGTTTAATTAATTCACACTTTTCTTTATTCTATCTGATCAATTAAATAAACGCTTTTTATTTAATTATGTTATTAATTAACCTTATCCTTCTTCTTCAATTAAATAAAGTCTTATTTAATTCCCCCCTTTATCATATGTCAACTATAATTAAATAAATCCTTTATTTATTTAATTATTCATTTAAATCCCTTCATCACTTAATTAAATAAATCTTATTTATTTAATTATTCTTCAAATATCAAATCTTGAATTAAATGAATTATTTAATTCATAAATCCTATTTTAACACATTCCTCTATATTTAGATAATTGTGCAAATTATCTAAGTATTCACTTTTACTCGACTCAAAGATCTATTTAAATCGCTCAGTTAAACTCTTGATTTAATGTCTGAGTGGCTTTCTCGAGTAATCTCTTCGTCAAATCATTCAATCGTCTAGTGCTAACTCAATTGCGTGTACATGTAGATTAATTAAATATTCCTATTTAATTAATTAAACCTTGTGCGTGCATTCAAACAAGAGTTGCTTTAATCCATCTTTATCTTTGTCATGCAAAGATAATTCTTCTGTTTTCGAATACCAAACTTGAAGATTAAATCATTTATTTAATCTTTAATTCTATTTCTAATTTGTATCACTCATGTCACTACTGACAGTTATCATAATGCATGTCAAATCTGTCGATCTCAACTGTTCGTTGATCTTTCAATCCTGGCCTGTCATTCAAATGATCAATTTTCTATAAATTGATATATTCTTCTTCATTCCAATCTCTCTCAAAATCTTATGACTTTTTGGAGCAACTATCTTGAATCTTCGATGTTTTGCTAAATCACTATCATAGGCTATACTTGCACAAACCTTTGAAAATCTAAGGGCAATTATACTACAACGACAAAATGGAGAAGGGCAATCGAGATGATACATGGAATTACGTACATACTAGGTGAGATTGTTCAGTTTATTTACGTTTTGGATTTCCTTTGTTCTCTGTTGCTTAGCATTATATTGCATTAGAGTTTAAGATTACATTACATGTTTGCTCTGATCTATTTCTTCTACATTTTTCTAGACGTTACAGGGTCAACTTTAGTTTTGGGATAATGGATGGAATGGAAAAGGATGATGGGATCATTATAGAATTTTATAAAGATGGGATCTTGATCCATGATAGGATGAGATAGGAGGATTTGGATAACTTGACCTTGATTCATTTCAGTGCTTGCTTCTTTATGCTTTGGATTGTGTTCTTGACATAAATTTATTTTAATAATGGGGTACGAATAAGGGACTCTTTGATGACATCAATATGTTTGCATGGTGGTAACAGATTTTTAAGAGGACTCTTTGGAGTAGGCATGATAGGTCAGGGAGGGAATGATAGTATTTGGTTTAGGATTTCTTGATCATAGATTGGACTTGTATCAAATTTTGGATTAGCTTGGATTTCATGATTATCTATCAAGGATATTCCTTTAAGAAAATCTTGAAAGGTGTCATTATTGGATGAGTTGTTTGATGGGGATGGTGTGGATTAATGCCCCAAATATTTTAGGGATGCAGGATTGGAAGGAGAGATTGAGGCTTCTTGTGGGAAATATTCTTCAAGATGACCTATTATAGAGTCAAACGAGGTGGATATGTCATGGATAGGGAGGTTGTTAATACAATTATTTTGGGACGAGCCATTGCTAGACATGACAAATGATTTTGATCATGCTTGGGAAAATTATCTTCATATATTCCTAATTTCTAATTGTGTGAGCTATGGATATTATTGATGTGATTATTTTTGGATGGGTTTTCAGGATGATATTCAATGGTGATGTTGCCTTGGTCAACAAAATTTTGAAGGATATTTTTCAATTTTATAAAATTGAAGTCTTATGTCCTTTGGCCCTATGATATTCACAATAATTGTTAGCTTTGTAATATGATGATTGAAACTAAGGTTTGTATTATTTAAGTTCAAGTAATGTGATGAGATTGAATTGGACCAATTTTTGTAAGGTCAATACAATAGGCTCTCGTAGAGGAGTGTATTTTTGTTTTAACATAGAGTTCTTCCTAGGTGGTCCTCTAGGAATGATGACACCTTGAGTGTTTTTCTTGATGTTTAATGATAATTGTTCATTTGATGATGGTTGTATATTTTATCATATAGGTGAGGTTTGTTATTAGATGTATGGCCATTTTCCATGTTTTACTTATATATTTTCAAAAGATCCTCAACGATGCGAGTCTTTTCAATGATTATTCCTCTCTAAAATTTTGTCAAATTTGTTAACGCATTGGAATTGTAATTGAAAGCTCATCTCCTGGTTTAGATTTTGAATAATTATGCTCACAAGTTATTTTTCAGGTAGAGGCCAAGGGAATTTTCTTGCCACGTTCTACAATCATTGTAGGAAGGTAGTGAATGATCCTTCGTTCTTTTGTCTGGTGTTGCATAAGTCATTCAAAGTGATTTCAAGATGAATGTTGTAGAAGTGACAAAACTTTAAACTAGTTCGTGAAAGGTCTTGATACCATGTGGTAAATGAGAGAACCATTCAATTTATTTTCCTCCTAAACTTTGGGGAAAGAAGCACATTAATTATGTCATTGTAAGCAACCTCTAAGCAAGCTATGTAGAATTCTCATATACGTTCTCGTGGATCTCCTCTTCCCATATGCTTGTCAAGTTTAGACATTTAAAATTTGTGAGGGAAAGGTATCATAGGTATCAGTTGATCAAATGGATAAGGAAATATATCCAAGTGTATAATTATTCATTGTATGTCCAAGTTGCATGTTATTTATCTTCTTATGCAAGCTTTGGATTTTGATGCCAAGTCATTAGTCGGTATGATGATGAATATGTTTGTTTGAGGTTGAATGGTGAAATGTGAAGGGATTGATGATTGATGTTGTGGAATATTGGATGTATTGAATGAATTATTGTGATATTGGGGATAGATTATTGTTGTTGTGAGATGTTGGATATATTGAATGCTTGATTGTGATATTGGGGGATAGATGATTATTGTTGTGAGATGTAATTTGAAGGGATGTATGATTGATGTTGTGGAATGTTAGATGAAGAGATAAATGATTGGTTTTGTGGGATGTATGATTAATGTTGTGGAATGTTAGATGAGAGAGATTGTGAATGATTTGTAATGTATGTGTTTGTAGGAATGTTGAATGTGGAAGATTGTCGATGACTTGGGATAATGTTAGTGCTTATCGGTATGTTGGATGTGAAAGATTGTGAATGAAATATTTGTAGGAAAATGAGATGTGATAGATTGTGAAATTGTAGACACCTAAAAAATGTCTAACACATTCTTCTAATTCACTATTTCTACTCATTATCGCTCATCACCCCTTCATTATTATTAATTAAATAATTTCTAATTATTTGATTAAAGTAACCCATTTCCCTCCATTAATTAAATAAATTTCAATTATTCAATTATTTCATCATTTTTCCCTCCACCTTTAATTAAATAAATTTCAATTATTTATTTAATTAAATCATTTTCATCATCCACTTTAATTAAATATCTTTTAATTATTTAATTAATTTCAAATATTCCTCTTATCCACATAATTAAATAATTCTAATTATTTAATTAAATCTTGCATTATCCTCTTATCCACATAATTAAATAATTAAAGAATCATGCATTCTTTCTTATCCACATAAACAATTTCTTAATTATTTAATTAACTAATTATTCCTCCAAGATTAAATAAATTACTTAATTTATTTAGTTACAAATTCCTTCACAAATAAATAAAATATTTATTTCATTTATTTCCTAATAAAAGCATCTCCTAGCTTTATTCTTCTAAATCCTAAATTTAGAAACTAAACTAAATTTAGGGATCTTTCCTAAAAATAGTGAGTGAACTTCAATTCACTTCACTTCAAATTTCCATGCAATCTCATGCACATCTTCTTGATTTTTCATCCATCATTATCCGTCGATCTATCTCACATCCTAAAAGCCTATAAATCAAATATTTTTTGATCAATCAATCCCTCCTTGAATTTGTATTTGATCTCCTCAAATTCGCATCTAGTCTCCTCGAATCGACATCTACACTATACTCAATTCATCTTTCTTTCTTTTTTTTAAATAAAGAAAAGGGGTACAAACTTTATTGAAATCCAAAAATTAGCAGTACAAAGAGATCAAGGAGCCAAAAGGCTCCCAAGAAAAGAAAGCACCCAGCCAAAAAAAAAACCATCTCCCACTCAACAACAAACACCTCAACCAGCCAAATCACTGGAAATGAACCTCTAAATCTTAAAAATAGTTAGGGGATAACTGCCCCCAACCCTCAACCCCCAATTATCATCATGCTTCGAAGCGCACTTGGCCAAACAATCAGCCACCCTATTCCATTCTCGCAGGATGTGGGTAAAAGACACCACCTCCAACATGGAGAACATATGTAGAATCTGGTGAACAACCAAAGCAAGTTGTCAATTAACATAAACCAAATTTTGCTCATTCAGTATATTAACAATAATATGTGAGTCAAATTCACGGATAACCTTACGCCACCCCAAAGCACATGTACACTCAATAGTCCTGAGAATCGCCAATCCCTCCATAAATTTGTTATAATGTTGTCCTTTATGAATGGAGAAAAAGAAAATAACTAGCCATAATAATCTCTACCAATGCCACCAATCCCAGTAGGCCCCAGATTACCCCTGGAGGAACCATCAGTAGTGATCTTCAAGACATCTACTAGAGGAGGCAACCATCTTCCAACCCTTTGAACCTTCTTTTTAGCCTGCCTACCTCTTATGACACAAGCAGATTCAAGATTCAAGCCCTAGAAGCCCAATCTATTCACAATCTCATCATCACTCCTTTCCAAAGGATACACCACTTCGCATTTAGCTTCCACCGTTTCTTGGATCATACCAACAATTCTATGCCAAACCTCTTGAACCATCAGTCTATCCCCACAAAAAATCCTACAATTCCTTTCTAGCCAAATTTTCCAAAGGATGAAGGTAGGACCAATGCACCACATAATTTGGAGGAAAGAGGCTTGAGAAGGTCTTGCCAGACTACTCCAAAACTCAACAAGAGAAGAAGCATGAACACAAGGATGTTTCCAGACACTCCACCAAAAATTCCAAAGAACAATGAAAAAAAAAGTGGGAATAATATTCCTCATAGCATCCACATAGAACACACATAGAAGGGCCCTGGAATCCTCGCTTCTGAAGATTATCCCAAGTTAAACATCTATTCCAAGCCAAAGTCCACACAAAGAAATTTCACTTCAGCCATGAGAACTTGTTCCACACATTCTTCCACCAAGGTACCTCCACCCCCCCACACTTCTGAGCTAGCAACTCCTTATACCCACTAGCCACAGTGAAAGCACCCTTGGGATTCACACACCAAGCTAAGGTATCCTTATCCCAAAGAGAGTTGCACTGTCTACCAGCCAAAATATTTTGAAGCTCGACACAATCCTCCTTTAAACCCACAATAGGCCAATCACAAGGATCATTCCACCTAGCCACCTCCATCTTCCCACAGGGATAAAAAGTCTTAAAATTAATCACCCTTGACCATCCCGCTTCCAAAAAGCGTTGGAAAAGATTCACCAAATTAGGATACTGGTGCAATATGGGGGAGAAACCATCCCAAGATTCAGACCAAAAGAAAGCCTCATCCCTCCTATTACATATCCAAAACAAGCCCTCTTTGATCAGCGCAACCCCTTTCTTAAGCATTCCCTAAATCATAAAACCTTTCCCCACCAGAGGATAATGATGAATCTCCTCCTTTGAGACCCCCTGGAGGTACTTATGAGATTAAATTCTGGCCCAAACATGATCCTATTCCAAACACAACCTCCAATAAAGCTTTGCATCCAATGCCAACCCAGTTAGAGTCAACTCTTGCAACCCAAGACACCCAAACTGCTCCAGAATACAAACAGTATCTCACTTCACTAGGCTCCACTTAGAGGAAGACAAGTTGCCTGCCCATAAGAACTGTCTAGCCAAAGAGTCCAAATCCTTAACAAAACCAATAAGAGCCACTTGGAGCATACATCTATAGTTGGGAAAACCCTACACCACCAATTTGAGCAACTCAACCCACCTAGCAAAAGATAACCATCTATGATTCCAATGATTAACTTTCGCACGAAACTTGTTAAGACTCCCTAAGAAGATTACCAGAAGAGATACAAATGCCTAGATAGGTTAAAGGTACAAAACCAATCTGAAATCTTAGAATACAAGCAATCCTTTTTTGAATGATTCATGGGGTATTAAAGAAAAAAATGGAAGATTTATCCTCATTAATAATTTGACCAGAAGTAGCAAGATAAGTATCCAAATCCTTACACAAATTAGTGGCTTCACGAACCTTAGCCACACCCATCAAAGTAGTATCATCCAAAAATTGCAGGTGAGATTGGGGAGGCAATCCATTACCCCACACCCACCCCTGGATAAGACCTGAAGCCACATTGCTTTTGAACAATCTCCTCAAACCTTCTACAAGAAGAATGAATAAATAGGGAGAGAGAGGGTCCCCTTGGAAAAGGCCCTTGGAAGCCCCAAATAAAGAAGATAGTTCACCATTTATCAATACTAAAAAGGAAGTGGAAATAGCACAACTCATCACCCACGAAACCCACTCTTCAACAAAGCCAAAAGCAGAGAGAACTTTGCGCAAGAAAGACCATTTTACTCTATCATAGGCCTTAGCCATATCCAACTTGATGAACATATCCTTTTCTTTGGAAGCCACCATGGAGTGACTGACGTCAATGGAAATGACCACACCATCCAAGATTTTCCTATCCGCCATGAAGCCACCCTCTTCCTTAGAGATAAGCTTGCTAAGCCACCACTTCAACTGCTCAACAATCAGCTTGGAAATAATTTTATACACCACATTACAGAGAGATATAGGATAAAACATCTACTCAATCGGTTCGCACCCCCACACTTGGGAATAACATCAAGAAAAGTGGAATTCAAAGCCCTCAACATCTGCTTGCTCCTCTGAGATTCACGAACCACAGCCAACAGATCCAAATTGATAATATTCCAAAATTCTTGAAAGAACTCAATCGGAAAGCCATTCGGACCAAGAGATTTCCCCTTCTTCATTTAAAAAATAGTAGCCTCCAGTTCATCCAGGGTAATGCAACCCAAAAGGTGCTCATTCATCTCCCTAGTAACTAAAGAAGGAATACAGTCCAACACTTGATTTTCTTCATACAACACATCCTGAGAATCCTCTCTAAATAAGGAAGCAAAAAACAACAAGGCTTCACCTGAGATATACCCTAAAGAAGATAAATGATCACCCTTGTAATTCACAAGAAAATGAATCAAATTACCATGTCTCCTGGATTTCACAGAGTTGAAGAGGAAGGCAATGTTTTTGTCCCCCTCTTGTAGCCACTCGACTTGAGCCTTTTGTTTCCAATAAATTTCCTCTCACAACTCCCATTCCTCCAAAACTTTCAATGACCTTTCCTCCTCCCTTAGAGAGACCTCGGAAAGAAAAAAATCTCTAATCTCCCTCGTGATAGCATCCAAATCAGCCTAAGTAGCAGCCTTAGCATGGAAAATATTACCAAAACACTGCATGTTCCATCTTTTGATTTGGTACTTCACATACTGCATCTATTTGGAAAAAGAGTACATAGCAGTGCAAGAAGCAGGTCTCCCCTCACTCCACTAGTCAGCAACATGAACTTGTAGAGAAGGGTCACACAACCACATAAGTTGAAACTTGAAAGGAGGAGACTAAGCAACCCGGGCCAAAGAAATAGATAATTTGATAGGCCAGTGATCCGAGCCCCTCCAATCCAAAATTTTAGAACAAATAGACCAAGAACTGCCAACCTAGAAACAAGAAACCAAGAACCTATCTAACCTCTCATCAATCCAGTCCTCCCCCAACCTACTATTATTCCAAGTAAACTGACCATTACTTGGCTTGATTTCAACCAGATTCAACACAAAAATGTTATTACGGAGAATAAAAGAAGCAGGCTCCAACCTCAAAATTCCACCCTTTTTTCATTCAAATTGGTAATGGCATTGAAATCACCAACAATAATCCAAGGAAAAAGAGGAGCATAGCTCTAAATACACTGGATATGAGACCACAAGTACTGCTTACCAGAAAAATCAATAGGAGCATAAATATTAGAAAGAAGAATAGTTTCACCTGTTTCCAAGCTCGCAATAACCACTGAAATGGAAGAATTACAAGACATCCACAAGAGGGCGAATCTTCAGAGGATTTCAAAGACAGGCCACCCCCCACATTACCTTGGGCACTAATGCACTGGCATTGACCCCACCCCCACAATTTAGGAGATAAACCACCCATATTTTCAATCAACAACTTAGTTTCCTATAAAAAAGCACGTTAGGAGAATGCTTTCTCACCAAATCACAAACAACTTTTTATCAAGGGCCACTATTCAAGCCCCTTACATTCCATGAGAGGATGATCATTTCTAAGGATTAGAGAAATGAGAGTCTAGAGTCCTAACGGAACCTGACTCCACCAATGTTTCCCCCATCAACTTGATCTTCTCTAAGTCCTTATGCCCAGCCTTGGAGGACTTCTCCACAACCCCTTTTTTTATATCTTTATAAAGAATACCCAATAAAGGAGAAGCCTTGTTTCCTTTTTCTAAATTAGACCCTATTTTTATCAATGGAAGAGGAATCTCCCCCCACCCTTCTTCACAGTCGAAATGACCTCAGGCCCCACTAAAACTGTCATACTAAGGTCAATGTCCATTTTCAAAGCATTGAAATCCTATGTACTCTGAATATTCTTAGTAATATTTCCCTCTTGTACCATTTCCAAAACCCCTTCATCCATAGCCAACAAGCCCAGATTCACCTCCTACTGACTAAGGTCATCCAAAACCTTGAATCTATTAAAAGTATCCTCTTCTTGATGATCTTTGAAAGTCCTCTTCTATCCACGATTCCTTTTTCAAGTTTTAACAAGAGTGAAACCCTCTGAACCAACAACATTACTAGCATTACTAGAAACATGAGCCTTGCCCTCACCAACCTTAGTTGGATTGTGAGGAGGCTGTGAGGTCTAAGACTCATTAAATTTGGCCCTAGGAAATCTTCGCTGCAGATGATCATATTCATGACACAGATGATAGCAGAAAGCAAAAGTCTCATAATGCAGCTGTTGCACCCAAGAATATGCACCCGCATGGATTTCCAAAGAGTCTGGAAGTGAATTACTCAAGTCAATCTCAACACAAATGTGAGAAAAAGTCATTACCTTTCTATCCTGGGTCTACTAAGAAGGACCCACTGGTTTCCCCAGCAACATTGCAATCATCTGCAAGATATCATTACAACAACATTCAATAGGAAATCGAGGAAGATGAACCCACAACGGAACCCTGTTCGACAACTCCTCCGAAGGATTGAACCCAACATTTCATGGCTTAATAAATAAGCCAAATTGGTTATGGAAATAAGGCCCCCCTAGAAAATACGGTTGTGATTAGCCATACAGTTAAAAACCACCATGAAATAATTATTCGCCTATAGCATAACCTCCATTTCACCATCCAAAGCCCAGGTCCGCTGAGCCCACAGTTCCATAAATTGAAGTGAAACTTACAATCCCATAAATTTGAAAAATAATGCATGTTTCTCAAAATACTTAATATCTTCAGCTATTGACTCTGGTTGAATTACCAGTACTGGTCTTTCTTTGCTTCGCTTCAAGCATCCATTGATTTTCAGGGTACGAGGTCCCCCAGTTGGAGCAAACCCTCCAGCCCCCACATCCTTATCAAATAATTTATTCTCAGCCACTCTCATTGCACGAGATGGTGAATTCGTTCCAAGAGCGGTGTGAAAATCTAGAGGGGATTTAAGGGCCAAAGCTTCCCCTAGATCCATCCCTAAGAGAAAGAGATTTGCAAACAAATCCACTCAAACCCCACCCAAGCAGCAAGAAGAAATAGCCTCCTTCCACACTTAAACCAAACTCAAAATGAGCACACAAACAAAAAAAAACACAACCCTTATGCCTCCCCCACCAACGCAGGCACCACCAAAATGCAACAAAAAACAAAGGAAACGACTCCAAATTTGATCAGCAAATTCCCCATGAGACAACAAACCCCAACACCATTAACTTCCCCCCATCAGCCAGTAAACACAAACAACAAACACCAATCTTGAACGCCCAGCCACAAGCCAACACAGTGGAAGAAATAGTGGCTAGGGCACACAGGCCCTAACCCGCATCGTCGCCTCCTCACACAACACCATCACAACCATCCTTATACATTCTCATCTCAATTCATCTTTCTTTTGTACAACAAGGGTATGCTATATTTATGAGCAATCCACATATCATATGAAACAACATAATTCTTATACTTTTGACAATGGAGTAAGGCTAGGAGTTTTTAGGTGAGGTAAAGTAGGTTAGATTAGTTTGATTTGATCTATGTTCTCTTTGATTACTCTCATTTAAATTGTGCACACACTTCATTGGTAACAGGTCTAATTTGATTATTCAATTTAGGATTTTATTGATTTGATCTCCTATTTTGATATTGACTATCCTTTGATTGCATGACATTATTCCTGTTCACAGAAGAAAATGGGTTGTCTATATAGTTTGATGTGGTTGGTTATGAAGCATTTGGAAGATTGGTATTATGAGGTATAGATGAAGAAATTTGGGGATTTGGTATGGGCGTGGTTGTGTGATTAGATGTGCTAAGGGTTTGATAAAGAATATTTATGTATTGTTTAGATAATGGTATTGAATTCACGTCATGAGAAGGTATGGATGGTTGACTTGATATATTTGGCATTGAAGCTTGAGGCATGGATAATTTGATAGATTGGGCTATAAGTACACTTACATTAATGAAATATGGGGTGACATGACATGTGTAAGGGATTGTTCCCTAAGTGTGGCAATGTTATAATCCAAAGGTAATTTAGCACCATTTGGTGTGAGTTTAATAAAATATGCATTTAGGTCCATGGCAATAAGGGTATCCAATGCCCTTGCTTCTATGGGATCTTGTTGCATCTCTAACAAATTCTCTTATATCAATTCATCATATTCATTTGTGATGTCTTCTATGAGAATCTATGGGGGTTGAGGTTGTGGTGTTCGATACTCACTAGGGTTGAATAAATGAGAAGGAACTCCAAACTCAAATTGTGTAACACCCATGGTGGTGGTGACATTTGACCCACTTGGATTGGACTACATGTTTTTCTTATGTTGAGACCTTGTAATACGCATGCAAATTTGAGGACCTTATGAGATGAAGATGTAAAATGAAAGTTGGGTGATGTGATATGAATGCTATTTCTAAGTGGACTCTCTGAAAGATAAATTTGGTAGATTTGGACAAAAATATATGATGTTGGATACGTGTGTTGATGTTGTTGATTGATGTGAGATAAAACCTCAATAAGTCAAAGTAAGTCTAGATCTTCATTTGGATAAGTGCTAAAGATAATTTTTCTACTTGTGGGTGATCCCACAATAGTGGGTTACACTTTTTTATAAAAATTGACATTGAAATGAACATTTTGAACTAAATCTGCACTTTTCGACACCTATAGCTGCTAAACCGTGAGGAATTTGAAGATGATGCAAACTAGTGATTTTTGAAATTTTGTCTGTAGATTCTAAATATATATTTTTAAAAAAAATTGGAATCAAATTTCATTTATTTTTCCATCTCCTTTGATAACTATTTTTTAACAATAAACATCATTTTTAAAGAGTGATGTGTACTATAAAGCATATAACTTTTTTTCTATGTTCAGGATAAAAAATAAATTTGAATTTAGATTTGTAACTATGATATCTAGAGCATGCATTTGGTTTCATAGTGTTTTATTGAATTTTTTTTCCTTAATTAAGTTTTGAAGTCAAACCAATTACAATAAATAGACATAGGTGTACTATAAAGCACATAACCTTTTTTGTATGTATCGAAATTCAATTTTTTTTGTTGGATAAAGGACATCAATACCAAGAGCATAGATATTTTTCAAAAAAGAATTTGGTAATCTACTATGTTTCCACATGTGCAAAACAAAGAGCTTGATTTTTTTAGTGAAAACCCTATGTTTAATTAAACTAAAAAAAATGTATAATAAAACCAAAATATATTAAAACTATACTTGATGGAGAGCTCATTTCGAGGAATATAATCCTCCATCTGGGTTTGTTAAGTTGATTCCATTTTGATCCTCAACCTGAGCCTCGAAACCCAAAAATCTGCATAAAATTGCAAATGGAGGGGGGAAAAGGAAAAATAAGGGGGTTTGAATGAACACCCCTTCATTTGAACCCATTGAAACTGTTGAATACCCAAGATACTAAGAGGGGGGTGAATCAATATCTTCTTAAACTTATTGAACAAATACCATCCAATTACTCCAATGCATATAACAATAAAGATAAGCAAGAGCATTAATAGAACATAAAAACACACAACACATGAACACTAGAATTTTTACGTGGAAAACCCAAAATGGGAAAAACCACGGTGAAGGTTAGCTCACAATATAGTATAACTGATTATAAGATATTACAAAAGGGTGGCTCACTGCCAGGACTCACTATCCAAAAAGGGAGGCTCACTACCTATAGAAATACAATGACAAAATGGCGTACAACCAGAAAATGAACTGATAAAGTACACCTAACCAATGTTGATTTAGTTCCTTTGATGCTCAATAAACTGACTTAACACACTTCATCATTTTCACACACTTCGCTTTATTTCAATGCATGCTTCTCACCATTAATCTCAAAACAATCCAATATATATTTGATACATCTGCAAGCATCAATTAGGTCAACCTAATTGGATGCAACCCTTATTCACCAAAAATCAACTGTCAGCTTCAAGCTTGTAGAAAACCTTTCCAAAAACAATTCAAATTTCTAGCTCACTACATCATGTTAATATGGACCTAAGATAGGTCATACATACATCCACAATACAAAATTAATCCATCATAACACCAACTATCCATTAGCCAAAGATAGACCTAATAGAAAAAAGCAACAACATAATACTACCAACTCATCATATGAGCACCTGAACACGTGAGATTCTAAACATCCAGAAACTATTTCCCAAAACTGCAAGCAACAATAATCAATAGCGGAGGATTGCAAACCAAAATACCAGAGGATAGTAACTGCATACTGGTTTAGATACCGGATCAAACTATGACTTAACCTTGCAGTTGCAACTCATATAGCATGGTGACATCAATGACAACACAAAATTTGCAAAATGATATGTTCTTCTTCATCCTTCCAACAATCTCCCCCTTTGTCATTGATGGAAACATGTGCCAAAAATTTACAAAACCTCCTATCACAACATTCTCTCCACAACATTCTCTTCCCCTATCACTAGTATTCTCTCCCCCTATCAATTTTCTCTCCCCCTTTGACATCAAGGACAAAGGGTGGTCCAAAAAAAATAGAAATATGAAAACTGAAAAACATTAACTGAAGGATGGAAAGCCTTGAAGCTCCTTAAGAATACCTTGCCAAGTTGATTTACCATTCTCCCAACTCTTCTTTGCAGCAATCAAAATTTTGTTCAAAGATTCCAATTCTACCAGACTTTCTTCTGCATCATCCAGAGTACTAGGAGTCAAATTTATCTTCTCAAGTTTCTTTGCACTTGCCAAAGCATTGGCAACTAGAGTATAGTCCATTCTCACAAGGTCACTCAACTGACCAAATCTTCTAATGATATCTTCCTTCTGCTTTTGAAGAATAAAGAATTGAGAGATGGCATTCTAGGTTTATCTATCTCTATCCTTAGATAAATTGTGGGTACCAAAGATAGCAGAAAATTGGGACTCAATGGAGTCTATAAGATCCTTAATATTTTGAGTGTCATCTGACCACTTTAAGCAATAAGCAAAGACAACATTTGCTTTAGACTCACAAGTCTATACAACTTCCAAATTCTTCTCAATATTTGTGTGTGCTAGAGCACAGTTGTCATGTAGTGCCAAAATATTTTCTTAGCCAACTTCTCCTCAACTTCTTGCTTTGTCTTCTCACCAAGTCTGGAGGCATACTCCTTAAAGGAGTCCATTAACAGCTTCAAATTCTCTACCAGAGTGAGATATGTATCCATTGAAGTACTGAGTGTGTGCCTCTTGCAATGCTTTAAGAGCATCATCAATCATCTCTATCTCTTTTTGGTGAGTCTCCAAAATTTAGCTTCTACTGGATGCATGCAATGCATCCCCTAACAACAACTTATGAACAAGAGAAATTTTGTCTAAGTCCACACTGCCTTGAATCATGGGAATTTGTAGAAGTTCTGAAGGAATCACCGGCTAGAATTTGATCTACTTGGATAGCAAGCCTTTTAATACATCATCGTCGAAGGAGGATTCTCGAGGGAACCTAAGAGTTTCTACAACCTGCCTTTGATCTTCTTCATTCTTCCTAGTAGATTCCCCCATTTTCCTCTCCTTCCTCTATATTTTCTTTTTCCTCTTCCTTCTCTTCTTCTTCCACTTTCTCTTCTTCTTCTTCTTCTTCTCTCTCTTCTTCTTTTTCATCTTCATCTTTTACAGCTTCATCTTTGCCTTTGTTTCCTTCTTCTTCATTCCCTTTACCTTCATTTTTATCCTATTCTCCTTCAACATTATCTTTTTCACCTTCATCATGCTCCAGAGGGTCAACATCATTCTTCTCTGGCTCAACATCTCCCTTATTTTGTTTCTCCATCTCTGGAGGATCATTTGAAATACCTGTATCCAGAGGGATATCTGCATCGTTTGTTTCCAAAGGAATGCCTGTGTCACCTATACCAGAAGGAATGTATTCCTTTACCTCTTCTACAAGAACTTCTTCACCTGACTTGGGTACATAATCGAATGGAAGTGCACCAAGCATACCATATTTTTCAGCCATATCTCTGATTACTTCTGTAATTTCCTTCCTTATCTTCTTTATTTGCTTGTTTCCCTTTGTCATCAAAGTATTTACTCTTTTCTTCATCTGGAACATTTTTGAACATATCTTCTTCAAAGTCTCCAAATCATTTGGGGTCAAAGAAGACCCAAGTTTCTCAAATGCATTATTTTTTATCTTTTCATCTTATTCAATAGCCTCTGTTCTCCTTTTCATCAGGGCTTGCAAAATTTTCTCAAGCACATTATTCTTTACATAATCCCAACTAACTTCCAATGTGATAACATACTGAATAACAACTAAAATCAAAGTTTTTTTGTCTTCCCTACCAACTTGATCATAATACTCTATTGTAGGCTTCAACATATCTTCAAAATGTATCAAGGAATTGACTATTGCCTCTAATCTGAAAGGGGAACTAGGTCTTACTGGAGAGTCCTTTTGTTCTTCTTGGTCCAGAGAGGCTTCTTCAAACATTTTTGCCTTCTTTGATTTCGGTTTGGTGTGCACATGAACACCAAATTCCTATTCTTCATCTTCTTCAGAGGATGATACAATATGAAGTCTCTTAGATCCAACACTAGCTTCCTGAGAAGCACCTTCACCAGAGGACAAGCTTCCTCTTCTCCTTTTTACCAACTTTGTTGTAGGGTCCTCTTCCTCTTGTTCATCAGTGATGCTAGGATTATTTTCTTTGGTAGCTTTTTCTTTCTTTCCTCTCTTGACAGGTACTACCAAAGGAGTTTCTTTCCTTTTCCCAAATCTAGTGTTGGGTCTGGAAGGAGTCAGGCCTTTACCTTTGTCAGGAGCACTAGGTACTACCTTCACTATAGGAGTTGTGGAGGGTTTTGAAGGAGTAGTCTTGCCAGATCTCCTTGGTCCTGATGATTCTCTATCCACCTGCTCTCTCATATCCCTACCTTGTGCAATATGATCATCAATGAAGCCTGCCTCTCTAAGCTTCTTATCTAAATTCTTCCTTATCATAGGCTTCCTGTGCTCCAAGTTAAATTCCATGGATTTTTCTACATAAGTGCCAACCCTAGGTTCACTAGCATCTTTCAAACTTTTCAGAAAAACCTACACATAGCCTTCAACTTCATCTTTTGTAATCTCATACCCCAAAGTTTGTATCCATATGGTCTAGGGTTCAACAACTTCAATCATACATTCATCAGAAGAGACATGAAAAATGATATCATTTTTGTATTTCTCAACAACTCTCTTTGGGATCCTCTCTCTTTCATTCATGTTGCTCTTGAACACATCAAATAATGTTGTTAGAGCATTATCTCTAGCTTTCAAATCACCCAAACTATGCATATAGTCAAAAATCTGATGTGTCACTGGATGTATCCCAAAACACCATATCATCTCTTCCAAGAAGTCTCTTAAGAAAATGGAACAATAAACACACAATCAAGGAGCCAAATTTAAATGCATACTTCTTCTCCCGGGTCATCCTCAAGTTCTCAAACAACTGTTGTCGTAGAAGTTCACACAAATCATAAACTACACCATTAATTGCCATATCAAAACTGGTATAAATTTTTGTAGCAGATACAAATTTTTCTTTGTTAGTGAAGTAGGTCTTGTGGTTGATCATTATTGCAACATACTTCACAGCAGAATTAGTGATATGCTTTGTAGTAAGTGCTCTCTTGTCATATGTGGCTTCTGTGAGTTCCATCACCACTTCCTTCTTCACAACTTTCAACACAGGTATCAGTCTGGTATCACAGAGTCTGGTAACAGCCTTAATTGCTTCCTTAGTTATAAGGTGGGTTCTATTAGTCCACAAGAATTTGTCATGCATTCTGTTGAGAGCTGGTTTTACATACTTGTCATCAATCGTGGAGCTGAAATTAAGAAAGTAATTCCATCTATCCAATTTCTTCGCAACAATGTTTGAATATTCAAGTTTTACCAAGAAATCATCCCCAGTGAGCTCATTTTGTGAAATGTCTATTAATTTACTGTGATTGAACTCCTCAGTCTTGACCCGAATGTACATTCTTATATCTTCAGTTGGCATAACCCTGTGTGGAATTGATGAGAAGGTGCCCATAGGGTCATCTTCAAAAACCTTCATAGAATACTTCTTATATGAGGGTTTAGGTCTTTCAAACACATTTACTACTACAAGGGTTTCCATTTCTCCACAAATCGATCTCAAATAACTTCAGAAAGATGATTCACACAAACCCACAATAGCATAGATAAGCAAAATACCTTTTTCCTTATGAAGGATCAGAACTAGGGTTTGCACAGCTCACACTCCAAATCACCTTAAGAACACTCCAAATCGCTCTCCAATTTCTTCAAATTCACAAGTGATCAAAATTCCTTACTCATTTACTTTATAAACCAACGATCTACCCTAATTTGCATTAAATGCGGTAGATTTCAAAAAGTAGCTAAAAACCCTTCTTCACTTAACTAAAAAACCCTAATTTGCTCCACAAATGATCATGCCTGCACTTTTTCTTTTGGTTCCTTTTGCATAACCTCTCTTTATCCATTCCTTATAACATATCCTCGTGCCAAAGATTGACACACCAAATATCTAGGGTGTTCAAACAATTTTTTGTTAAATCCCCAAGACCATGCTAGGTCTAGTTCCCAAAGGAATTGTTTGCACTGGATGGGGGCACAAACACATATGATGTTTTACGATCTTCTTTCTTCCTCCATATCTTTTTCATTTCTTTCTTAACCTCATTCTTGTCAAATTTCTTTATTGGTTCATTCTTCTTTACCAGATCAGACGGCTTTCCCTTTTTGCTTCTACAAACTCTTGAAATGTGTCTCGGTTTGTTGCAGTTGTAGCAAACAACATTTCTCTAACTAGTTTGACTACCATTACCCCTTGATCTGCACTGATTAGCTTTGTGTCCAAACTTGTTACATGTATAACAGTAGCTAGAAAAGGATTGATTCATTCTACCTCCATTAAACCAATTCACCATCTGAGTTCTACATTCACTAGTTCTATGTCCAACTTTCTTGCATACAAAACATTGTCTAGAGAAGGAACTAGCAAACTAATTCATCCTATTCCTACACTCTATTTCCCTCTAACCAAATTTATTACATGAAAAGCAAACACCATTAAAAGATGGGTAGCTTTGAGCATTTGGCTGTCTGATAGTCGGTCTCCTAGAAAAAATTCTTGGATTTCTTCTCTACTTCCCTTGGTTTTGAATCTTCTGATTATCCACTGGATTTGTGTGTTGGTGTGGAGCCTAATCAGTCTCCAATTGGGAGATTATTGTTATGTGGCGACTGATCATGCTATACTGTACACCCAGCATGTATCCTCGCTGGGGTCTGGGGTTGGGCCCTAGGTAGGGGTTCGGGGGTGGCAGCCCCGAGAATTTTTTTTTTTGCGTCGTCACCGAAAAAGGAAAAAAAATGACTTTGTAAAACCCTAATTCTGGAAGCTTCTAAAAAGCTTATTTTAAGGGGTTGGGATGGGGATTACAGTATGTAGAAAAAGGTGATTATTCATGAGATTGTAATAGGTTTTGCACTGGATAATAAAATCATTAGATGGCTACGGTTTTCTGGATGTAGCCCGGATTGGGTGAACCACGTTAAATTCTCTATGTTGTCTTGTTTCTGCTATAATTTTGTGTGTGTTTTATTTCTCTATTTTATTGATCAAATTTGCATTTAACTATTAGATATCTACTTTCTAACCCTAACAATTTGAGGTTTGCACAACCTTAGAACTTTCACCTGCTTCATTTCCCAAACCACTCTTTAGAAAGTCTCTACCCTGTAATCAACTCATCAAGCTTGGTGGAGCTTGTCTTGAAATTATCTTCATAGAGTTTTGCTTTCTCCAGATAAACTTTCAAGTTCACCACCTCTTGTTCAAGCCTTATGCATTCATCAATCTTTCTTTGCACCACTTTATTCATACATTCTTCAATTATTTTCTTTTCCTCCACTTGCACCTTCAATCCGATGATCTCTTCATTAGCTTGCTTCAATTGCTCACTCACTTCTCTATGTCTTTCCTTCAATTTCTTCAATTGCTCTTTCAATTTATGGACACATTCATTTGCCTCATCAAAATTTTCTTGAAAATCTCTATTTTCACTTTTAGCCTTGTCAAGATCTTCAAGAGCAACTCAGAGCTCTTCTTTATCATCCATTTGTTCAATCTTTAGGATCTTCCTCAAGTTGTTAGGCTTCTCTGGAGGAACCAAGCTCTGATACCAATTATTGAATACCCAAGATACTGAGAGGGGGGTGAATTAGTATCTTCTTAAACTTATTGAATAAATACCATCCAATTAATCCAATGCATATAACAGTAAAGATAAGTAAGAGCATTAACAAAACATAAAAACACACAACACATGAACACCAAAATCTTTATGTGGAAAACCCAAAATGGGAAAAACCATGGTGAGGATTAGCTCCCAATACAGTGTAATCGGTTATAAGATATTACAAAAGGGTGGCTCACTGCCAAGATTCACTATCCAAAAAGGGAGGCTCACTACCTACAAAAATACAATGACAAAATGGCTTACAACTAGAAAATGAATTGATAAAGTACACCTAGCCAGTGTTGATTCAGTTCCTTTGATGCTCAATAAACTGACTTAACGCACTTCATCATTTTCACACACTTAACTTTATTTCAATGCATGCTTCTCACCATCAATCTCAAAACAATCCAATATATATATATATATATATATCTAATACATCTGCAAGCATCAATTAGGTCAGCCTAATTGGATGCAACCCTTATTCACCAAAAATCAATTGTTGGCTTCAAGCTTGTAGAAAACCTTTCCAAAAACAATTCAAACATTCAACACGCTACATCATGTCAATATTGACCTAAGATAGGTCATACATACATCCGCAATACAAAATTAATCCATCATAACACCAACTATCCATTAGGTTAGCCAAAGATAGACCTAATAGCAAAAAGCAACAACAAAATATTGCCAACTCATCGTATGAGCACTTGAACATGTGAGATTTTGAGCATACAACCTTTCAAAATTCAAAAACCATTTCCCAAAACTGCAAGCAACAATAATCAACAACAGAGGATTGCAGACCAAAATATCAAAGGATAGTAACTGCATACTAGTTCAGATACCGGTCTAGAATACTGGATTGAACTATGACTTAACCTTGCAGTTGCAACTCATATAACATGGTGACATCAGTGACAACACGAAATCTACAAAATGATATGCTCTTCTTCATCCTTCCACTAGAAACCCCTTCAAGCGAATGGGGGTTCGAACGAAGGGGTGTTCATTCGAACCCTATAAAATAATATTAAAAAAGGATGTGAAAGGCTTCAAACCCATTATTTTATTAATAAAACATCAACCCACAGAGGGTTTAAACAAACCCTTGAGGGAAAGGGGGTTCACTTGAATGGGGGTGTTCGAGCGAACACCCTCGTTTGAGTGAAACCATCCAATTTTTTCATGCTCGAGCAATTTTCATTAATCACTACAATTGTAACCCACTATTGTGGGATCACCCTTATACTAGAATAATGAGTCCAAGAAAAAAAGAATGACATGGTAGGTTTACTAACTTAGAAACAACCAAGAATCCTAAACAATTTTTCCCACAAGTGTTGATGCTAACCCAACTATCTACTTGAAATAGGTAACTTTTCAAGAAAAAAGTTGACTTAGTGATAAAAGCTGGAAGATCTAGATGAGATTATGACTATTTCAGTTGTTGAATGTTGGATGTTTGATTTTGATAATGATGATGATATTTGTCTAAAGATAGGGTAGTAACTCTAAAAGTCCAAAAAAATGGTATGAAATGGATGTGAATTTTGGTTTGTTTTTGGATAATGCATGATGACTACATGTCAAATGTGCTACAAGTCTCAAATCTTATGTCTGATTGGTCAATAGTTCTGAAAATTAACTTTTTAGAGATTCTAGAAAATTTTAACACAGTTAAAAGTGTCATTGTAATTCTCAGATAAGCAACCATGGGTATCAGATGCACCATAGAAGGTTTCAAATGCACCAAAGTAAACTCAAAAGTGACACAGTAGGTATTAAATGCACCTTTGACAAAAAAATGTTCCAAGTTGTTAGAACAGGTCAACTATGTCTCAGATCAAAAGTGATAAAGTACTCAAATCTAAATTAGATTTACACAATCCATATGAACATCAAATTTGTTGTTTTTGGATTTGATTATGTGCTAGTTTTTGTATCAAAATTTTAGATCACTCTGTGATCCATCATCAAGATAGAGAGATCAAGGAGATATGATCTCCTTGAGCTCTATATCTTGATGATGGATCGCAGAGTGTGATCTAAAACATTGATACAAAAATTAGCACACAATCAAATCCATAAATAGCAAAATTGATGTGATAAAGTATTTTCAAATACATAATTTTGCAAATCAGATGTGTAAAAGTGTGGTTAAATGTGACTAAAAATAATTAGATGCACAACAAAATAGTTAAATGTATTGAAAGATGATCAAATATTCAACAAGATAGTTACAAGTATCACTGTAGCTATCAAATGCACCACAACAACAATCAAATGTGCAATTTTGTCTAAGAGATATACAAATAAAATATTAAGGTTTCAAGAGTGCAACACTAAGTCTTAGATGCATATTTTAGAGCTCATAAGCATCTAGTTTTAGACTCAGAAACACAATTTTGTGTAACTATTGGTAAAATTTGCAAGTTTTTTACTATTTTTTCATAATGTAATGCCCCAAGTCGACATGCTTAGAATAAAACTTGATGGAACAAATTTTATTTGAAACAATAGCAACACCAATAATGTAATAATGGCATGTCATACTTGCACAACAATGTGCACACAAGTGTCACAATGACACAATGACAAGGACAACAAACCAACTTCATCATCACATAAGCAAGGTGGAAACAATGAAATACTAATCACTCGTGGGATAAATACAATATAACAAATAAACAAGAGAGAGAGGGGACAACACCTACGTGATGACCGGTTACTAACCATGATCGTGTTCTCTCACAACACCACACCAGGATAGGATGAGGGAACATCAACCTCAATCTACATCCCTAAACACTTCATAAATATAAACATAGAGGCAAAACTTCACAAAAGGTTTCCTATCCAAGAGGCACAACTACCATAGTTAGGAATGACAATGAGTCACTTCCAAACAACCACATGCTTCCCAAGACATCTTGGTGTAATGTGACAACACACAAGTAGAGGAAACTACTCTACAACACCCCATTACCAATGATGAATGTGGAGGATGCCAAAAAGGCCAACCATGAAGGATTAACACCTTCCCAATACTTCACAATATTAAGTGCACAATCTCCCTAACCCTAGGTTTGACAATCAAGTAACTTGGAAGAAGGTACAAAAAATGAGGCTAGAGAATCCACAAGTTTTTAATAAAAACACATAATAACATGCACACAGCACCAATAGATCCTTGGGACCATGAGGAACAATTTTCTTTACATGGTTTTCTCATACGAGGTCTTGAAACAAAGAAGAAAGATCAATTCCTAAAATAGAGAAACTTGACTAGGTTTTCAAGGGTTCTGATGACTAAAATGATTGGAATGAGAAAACTATAAGGCATAAAAATTATCTAGAAAGGGAAATAGGGTTAGAAAACATCTATCTATCCAAGGTTAAGATGATTTAAATTTTGGTTTTTGTATGGGAATGAGGCCGCCCAAGCATAGGACCAGGTTGCCCCACACTTAGGCAGAATTTTGATTTTTCTAACATACAAAACCAGCCCACCCCTAAATACCAGGCTACCCCAACAGGCCACTAGGATACCTCACCTATTACCAAGCTACTCCAACATACTACCAGTTTGCCTCAATAGTGTTTAACAGGGCTGCCTAGATGTAGGACCAAGTTGTCCAACTATGTAGTTTGAATCTTAAGTTAATTTTAAAATCCAAATGAAGTGTTCCTAAGTTTATTTTATCCATTTCACATCATGATAATGAAAACATAAAGATATTGTGCTCAATACCAACACCTTGACATGCAATTTGAGACAATACGCTTTCTATTATCAAATTTACACACATCTCAAAGAGAGGTTCTTAATCATCATTACTACAATTACAAGAATGAATAAGCATCTAAATACATGAATAGAACTAAGAATAAAATGGTTCCAAAATTTCCCTCAATCCACAAACCTTCAGTCCCCAATGGTAGTTACCACACCACCCAACCTCATGGAATCAAAAGATCCACTCCCACCATGTTAGGAGATATTCACACGGGCCATAATCACAACATTCACACCAAACACATGGAGAGATGGCTTACACACACACCATACACAAAGTATACACTCAACATATACACCATAAATCAAACAAGCATCCAAAACACATAATGGATCAAATATAATTCATCATTTGGCACACTCATAAATGACATAACTCAATCCACATTGGGAAAACTCACCAATGTTATATTAAAATAAACATTGGGACAACTCACAAATACCATATAAAGAATCATCCTTGGGAAAACTCACCAAGAGAATAGCATAATCACATTGAAGGGAAGACATCATCCTTCAGGTACTACTCAACTACACGGGTTAGATATTAGAGAGCAAGAGAGGGAATGTCATCACAAACATTCATGTGGGGCTCACACAGAACCGAGTATCCTCTCATACAAATGAGTGTACTTGATCTTACAATATTACACTCCCTGAGTGGCTTGTCTTCCTTGATCATCCTTAGCCTTTACGAGCACTCAAGGCATGAGAGGGATATCCATTATCTTGGTTAGTTATTTAACCATAATTAATTAGTTTTCACTTGTTAATCCAAAACTCCTCACATCGTGATTTCCTACACCCCACTTTGGGTTGGGTTCACATTGGGAGTCATTCCCATAACTCTCTCTAATACCTACACCCTAAGCTCATCACATCCTCTAACAAATGTGGCACAAAAATAATGCACAAAATCCAACTTTTTTGGAATAAAACAAACATGGTCTCATAATGTTCCAAATCAACAACATTTAAGGAGACTTTTTATTCCACATTAAAATTCATCCTGAATCACTCAAAAATTCAAATTTTCAAGTTTTTTTTACAAAGGAAAACCATTTATTTTCCAATTTCCCCATTAAAGAATGCTCGAAACTTTAAAATTCAAATTTCAGTTTCTCAAATTAACCTTTGGTTCTAAATCAATAATGAATAAGGAGACTTCCTTTCCCGCATTAAAATTCATCACAACTCACTCCCAAAATTCCAATTTTCTAAATTACTTTACAAGGGAAAAGCCATAAAAATCCAAATTCACCATTAAAGAAAAGCTTGAAATTTTAAAATTCGAAACATACCCTTTTGCTCCAAATGCACCCAACAACACACTTTTAAGGTCAATTTTACATTTCCATGATTTTAGATTTTTTTTGCCATAATCATACCTCTATTTGAGCATTTTTTAAAATTTTCAAAATTAATTAAATCCTACTAGAACAATTTGAATGCTATTGAGGAATTCCTATGCTCCCCTAATGGTGATCATGGCATTCAAATTCAAAAACATAAATAAAGGGAGGAGAATGAGAGGATTACCTCCATTTTGAAAACACAAAAAATATGGAAGAACTTGCAATTTTTCAAAAGAGAGAGGGAGAGATCACACCCAAGCATTCACACTCCATTTCCTATCTCATTGCTTCAAATCCCATCCAATTCCATTCTCATTTGCTCCCACAATTCAAATTTTAATTTTTTTCTCAAAAGAGGGTTTGAGAGCCCAATTTTCCCAAAAACAAAAGAATGCATCAAAATACTAATTCCTTTTTTCCTTTTAACCCATTTCTTTTCCCACTATTTTCTAATCTTTTTTATTTTAAATTCCAAAAATTCCATTTAACAATTCAAACAATTCACCTTCATTCATTTGTAATTATTCAACAATGCGATTAAATCAACTATAAATACACATTCCCACCCCAGGAATTTTCCAAAAATTAATTAACTTACTATATTTTCATTTTCTCACATTTTTCCCAAAATACATAAAATATTTCTATAATTACTAAAGAAAACATTTAATTCTTAATATTTCATTTACAATCAAAAAATTATTTAAAATTATTATTTAAATTTTTACCTTAATTTGATTCCAAGATTAAAATACAATTAAATCATGCAATTTACAATTTGTAACTTGTTAAATATTTTGTGAAAAAGCATGAAATTTGGAAATTATTTAAATAAAGTGTGCACTGGCATTTCACAATGCATAAGGATTCTGGAATAATTCCTAACTCGGATTTGGGTTCACATAGGGTCAAACATGACACATACCATACTCGATTTGAGTATGATCGAGGAATGGATAGGGAGGGGCCTAATGTGACATCTCCAAATTAACTATTGTTGGGGAATAACTCGGACCTATGTAGCCAGGTGGAGAAATAACCATGTACTTGAAACCATTCAACGCACATCAAGGGTACCTGCTCAATGTATACATAACTGAAGCAAAACATAATCATCCCAATGGGGTCCAATAGTATAAGCATAAAAGTGACATCCATTATGAAAATTATTAAATAAATCATTCCTTCTAAACATCAATAATCAGGATTACACTTAACCTCAACACATATTATGCATATCACTGAACTGAAGCATAATGATAAACTAAGCATGTAAACGTACAAAAAGACAATAATCGACATGTTAAGGAATCTCATCTCAAACATGTGGTAGTTTATACACACCATCCAGAGCCATAAAAAATCGCCATAACAATCATGTGAAAATAGTGGAGCTAAAACACTAATCTCACATTAATAAGATGCAAACAAGAAGGGTGCTACATAGTACAAGTTTTTGGATTTTTTTTTGACAAGTTTCTGGAAAGATATAAAAAATAACAAACAAGATAGAAACTAACTTCATGGTAGTAGTTTTTGAATGTTATTTTATTGGTCTTCACAAGAAAACATGTCAAGAAATACAATCAAACTATTCATTAAGGGCGTGTCTCTCTAGTGTGGGCCCAAGTAATAAAATATCATAGGATTGTGCATGCATGTTCCACTCTCAAGAGGGAATAGATAGGGTTCCAGTGGCACAAGGGCTCAACTTTCCCCTTCCATTGAAGGTTTTGACACCTCAAAAGAAATCATGTCTCTCCTTAAGATGGTACATGTCGAGTACAACTTTAAGCATGATATTGTACCTTACACCACAACTAGATTAATAAACGAGGGTATTAGGTATCTAAAAGCAACGTTCATAGTGGTTTTGAGAATACTAAGCCCATCTAATAGTGCTTGATACTAGGAGGTTCTCCCCTCTTCTCCTCACCAAATAAGTCTCAACGGACTGAGGGTCTTGTAGCTTGGCTTGAACAATGCTAGCCACACTTTGAGGTACAAAATTTTCTCTCCCCCATTTATATATCCCACCAATGAATGTGGTTGAGGTCACCCTTGGGGCGATGAAATCCACAAGAAGACCCCTTATTGAAATTAAAAATAGGATACTAGTGTTTTTGATTCCCAAGCTCGCATGAAGTGCAAGGGAAGATCATACTTTACTAATACTCCTTGGGTGTACTTGATAAAATATCAACAAAGAGTGTTTTTTATCTCCAAGACTGCATTAGACGCAAGGAGAGAGCATACACACTATAAGTTCACCAAAAACAACATATAAGATTCATTAATTAAAGCTTAAACAAAGTGTGCAATTACTTAAAAATCAAAGCAATTGAATTTTTTTGTACCAAATTCATCAATGGTATATTTTAACCAATCTTCTCCTAGCAATTGCCAAGCTGCATAGATTGATTAGTTCCAAAAAATAAAGCAAATGTTAGGTTAAACAAATCACTAAATCAAAAGTATCACTATGTGTATCAAATACGCCAAAATAGTATCAAAAGCACAACTTTACCTATCAAATATGATGTTTTACCTATCAAATGTGTTGTTTTGGGTGTCAAAAGCACTAAAGTAAGATCAAATGTGCCACTTTTTTGTCAAAAGTGTCACTTTGCACAATTGAACTTACAAATAGAGGAAAAAATAGAATCAAATGCACCACTATAATTGTCAAAAGTGTCGAAGTATCATCAAAAGTGCCACTTAATCATTAAATGTGTCGTTTTGTTTTCAAAAGCACCATTTTGGGATCAATTGTGTTGTTTTGCACCTATGACCTAAAAACTCAAGGAAACTCAATGCAATGTTAAAATTAGGGATGTGGGTCCCATCGGGGTGCCAAAATGTGAATAGGGGAAATCCGATCAATGAATTCAAATAAAGGAAATGAAGCAATATCAAAATCCAATTTAATGATCAAATGACCTAACCTCAATTAAGCATGCATGCACAATCAAAACATGAAAGAAAATAAAATCAAACTAATCTAACTAATTTACCTCCACCAAAAATTCATAGCCTTACTTCGTTGTATGAAATGATTATGCTAATCTGAATAGTATGTGGATTGCTTAAATACTTTAGCATAACCTTGTTAGAAAAAGCAATGTAAAAACAAATATAGTTTAGATGCAAAATTCTTGAAGAGATTGAATAGATAAAAGATGGATGTTTTATAGCTTTTACTGATATCAGATCAATGATGTAGGATGTGAGATGAGATCAATGGATGAGAATGCTTGAGAGATCATGAGGAACATGCATGTGACATGTGTCAAGGTGAGGGGTTGTGATGAGGAGTTAAGTGGCTACATGAATAAGAGGACTGATTGCATGAGGATGAAGTGGAAGTGAATGAGAGTGAACTGAGGTTGCTTTTGAGTCAAATCACTAAATTCAGAGATGGTCACTAAATTTAGAGTTGGAGATATACAAATAGAATGACATATTTATGAAATAAATAAAATATTCTTTTATGTATTTTTAGAGGAATGTACAAATTCAAAACTAAATAAATTAAATAATTTATTAATTTTGGAGGATTAATTAATTAATTAATTAAAATTATTTAATTATGTTGGACGAGAAGGATGCATGATTTTAATTAAATAATTGGATGGAAGAATAATTAGAAATTCAATTAAATAAGAAAAATTATTTAATTAATATGGATGGAAGAATAATTGGAAATAATTAAATAATTATTTAATTAATAATGATGAAGGTGTTGATGAGGGATGGTGACAAGAAATGATGATATTTTGGAAGAAACGAGTTAGTCATTTTTAGGTGTCTACACACACATATACATATATAAGAAAAATAGGCAGAGTTTATAGAAGCTTGAAAATTTTAACACATGTATAATACCATGCTTGTATTCTCTCCATCTTCGTTCAATAAGCTATTACATATTTATAGGAGTGTTATATCCTAAATTATAGGAGAACTAGTATAACCTCCTCTAACCATTTCTTTCTATAGACAAGTTGTTCTAACAACTTGAATATTACAATCTCGTACATTATTTCTTCACACATAATATTCTAATATTTAAACTAACAAACTATAACAAATATAATATTCCTAACACCCATAATAATTACGTGACCTAACACATTATTATTCATGTGAGCACTAACATTAATTCCTAACAACATATATATGTATATATTTTTGTATGAATTCGCCAAGGTTACTCAATCAATCAATTATTAGACACCAAAGACATTTTTACATTTTTGGTGTATGGTAATTAGGGTGATTGTAGAGGAGGGTATGTTGTAGATAGAGACTTTGTAAAAGGTTTCCAAATACCTTATTGTATTGAATCAATGTTAATTTTGAATGAGTTTTTGTGGTGGGTTTTCCCCCATAAAGGTTTCTTATGTAAAATATTTCTCTTATGTAATATTTTAGATGCATACTATTCATTTACGTGTGTATGTATTAGGTAGGTTTTTCAAGTGTTGTTGATTGTAAATTGAATACATATTCTTAAGTTTTTATCATCCTAATCTATCAGTCATTTGCAATAAGGTCAAAATCCCTAACACTTTTTCTTCCTTTGATCACATAGCCATCAATACTAAATGAATTGCTTAGGTTATAGATATAAGGAAGCTATGGTCATTTCTTCCCCACTTAAAATCTAATGCACATAAAAAATATCTCAATTTGATTGATCCAAATAAGTGGATCCTTGCCATGAAACTTACACATATCCATCTTTGGTAGCAATTTTTGAGATCCCATACGAGTGCTATCATTTGGATCAAGATTGGTTAGCGTGGAAGATCCACCTTGATTAACCTGAATATTTGGTTGTGAGCTTGATGGATTCTTGATATAACGATGGATAAATGGAAATGTGTTATTGATGCTAGATATATCTCCTTGCACATTAGCCAAATTTACTTGCATGTGGTGCATGTCCTCCCCCATTTTTCTCATTTTTTCCATCTAATGGGGGAGAGAGTTAGAACTAATGCCATACTTTATCTACACTCCAATTCCTTATCCTTTTTATCAAGACCATTTCTTTGTGTGTAGGAATTATCGCCTCTACCTCTAGTCTACTATCTTGTCCTATTGAGGCTTGATAGTGCAAAATTTATTTCTTTTTGTTGGCCAAACCTTGATTGGATAATTTCATAATTTTTCATCCACAAAATTAAAATTGCAAAGAGTAAACCCTAATGATTTTTTGCAAGATTTCCAAAAATGTAAAAAATTCTCCTTTTTTCAAAAATTACAACTTGTAGTGCAAATTTATTAGAAAACTCTACATTTTCAAGAACTTACTCAAAATAAGTCAAAGCGAATTTAAATTGGTATTATAGGTGGTTCAATATGCCCTTGATAAGCCCTCCATAATTTAGAAAAAAAAAATACTTTACATCCATGGAAGTGAATTTGGTGAAAACCCTAATTCTATAATAACTCCTTAAAAAATGCTTTAAAAACCTTAAATCAAGATGCTTTCTTGTTCAATATGTCCTCGATTAACTCTCCAACTCTTATAAAAATTTCATAAAATTGAGAGAGATGTGCACTTCACAAAACGACCTCTAAAATTGAAAAAAAATGTCGTGTTTCTTATCTTCTAGATGCCAATATCATGCTTTGATACCACTTGTAATGAACTAACTTGCACTAAAAAAGAATGTAATGTAACAACCACTCAATTAATCACTAGCAAAGTATGGAGATTAGTGAATAACCACCCAAACAATAATTAATGAAGTTTGGGAATTAGTGAATAACATGAAGATAGTGTACATATCTAATGTAGGAAGAGTCAAATATTGACTAAAACAATATAAAAAAATTTCAACATATAGAATGATTCTCTAAATCTTACTATTATCACAAGTCTATTTACAATACTTGCAATATCTTTAAAAACTCAAATCAATTATATGAAAATGCAAATCCCCACTCTTTTAAAATCAAATTGATGACATGCAATAAATTTAATTATAGTAGCTTATCTCTCCCATAAAGAATTTAGAATTGTAAAAGACAATATATGAAAATAAGTAAATGTGTTAACACTTGTATCACAAACCATCCTTAGTTTCCTTCTTCCATAAACTAATGTAGAGTGTAAGAGAGAAAATCATCGAGGTGATATCCGCCCTACCATGAAGCATTAGCTTCCCCGTGCTACTCCACTAGAGAAGCTTGACCTATCACAAAGGATCTAGCAGTATGGAGCCAACATGAATGATGTAATCCAATTCCCTATGTGAGTCATTATAAATTAGCATACCTATATGCTCATGCATCACATATCCAATACACTTGTATATTGTTAACAAATCATGGAGGATGGTGTAAATCCACCAAGGTAACACAGTTATGAATAGAAATCAATGATATTCAATGTATACAACCTAGAATGTCTCAATCATCTCACTATGATGCCTTGACATTCTATAAGGTGGGTAAGGCAGTAACTCAAAGACAAAGCCTATACTGACATTGTTCAATAATGTAATTCCAAAGTAATGACATCTATTAAATAGTATGCCAAGATGGCTACTCAATATACCACATGTTCCCTAAGTATACTTATTACTACACAATTTAGGAACTCGAGCTCTTACTTCCTAATTGGTAAGTTTGCATACTTAATAACATGCCTTTATAAATGAAAATATTATCTAAATGAAATTCTTACATACTTAAGCCGTATAAACCAAATCATAATTTTTAATGTGCATTTTGTAGCAAAAAGGACAGTCATTTAAATAGTCATATCTTTCACATCCCTTGGACAAAATTAAAAGTTAAATATGTTTTGGAAAGGGGAAAGAATGAAGAACAAAACCCAAAAATGGTTTCTCAATAATCTCAACCATTTAAGAGCGGTTCTATTTGCAATCCAACTCTAATTTTCCTTATAGAACAACATTGAATAAATGACAGTCTTAAATATCTTAATAAGATCTTATAATTTAAATCTTGGGATGGCATTTTTACATGGTAGAGCTTTAGTTTTAATAAATGAGCGTATTGTTAAGCAAATCAAGCACTTAGCCCAAAAACCCACTATACATGTAGAAAAGACAACGAAACAAACTTCAAGGTAAATATGAATACACCCCCCCCCCCCAATCACAACAAAAACATCCAATTATAACCAACAAATCTATGAGGAAACTATATTTACATGAATTATTCAATTGTATTCTATTTGATGTATCATGGAAATCTTGGAAGTATTCAATTTACCATTTATTATATAGGCCTTTAAATGTTTAATGGTGTTGTTTTCTATCATCCTCAAACTTTGCAGAATCTTACTATAACATAGAAAGAAATAGATTAGGTCTCTAATGAAGACATAACTTTAAAAGTTAAAAGAAAATGAATCACATTATTTCCTGCCATTGAACTTATAACTAGATCCTATATGTAACATTTCAATAAGAATGTTGTCTATTGGTTGGGGTCAGACGGCTACCACTGAATGGTCACCTGCTAACTTTTGGGGAAGTTTAATGTTGTATGATTTTGATATCAGAAAATATAATACTTAAAGCATGTTATACTTTGATGAATAGTTAGACCTCTTAATCAACATTTGTGAAATCAGTAAGATGCCAATAGGCTTCAGATTATGTTCCAATCAAAATGAAACAGCATGTCTAATGTAAACATGTTATCATAGATTTCTAGCATCTTAGAAATAGTGAAACATGTTTTCTAAATTTAAAAAATGAATCAAGCTTTAAATTGTTTATAACATTTTGAAAAAGTTGTATTTTCTTTTGCAGATAAAGGCACCATCCAACTTATGGCATCTATCTACTAACACCCTGATATTTATATATGTTTCCAAATCCTCCAGATGGAAAAAATAAGAAAGTTTTTGTTATAGGAAAGGACAACTGATACCCTACCAACAAGGAAATCTCGAAATGGTTATCAAAATGTGAAAAAAATCAAAGGGAAAAGCAACTAGTACATAAGGCCATGAAAAATCATAGCAATATATAATTTAAGAGTGCTTACTTCAAATATTTCTAGCAAGTGATGAGTTGATATCACTTTAATGCCAATTTTGTTGTTGGTGTTATTTTCATTGGACAATAATCATTGTCCAATGCATGTTCTCCTCTTCCATGTGCCTTGTGGACACTTGAAGTTCTTTTTATTGCCTGTTGCTCATTAACATTAAAGAATACCCATATATTTTCTCCTTCAATTTTTTATTTGTGTATGCTACTAGCAGGTGTAAACCAATTTTCACAACCTTTGCCAACTTCCCCCATGACTCTCCCTCATGCAAATTTGTGTAAGATTTCACAAGGAATGTGGAGAAGAAAGGGGCGATTGAATTTAGTTCCCTCTTCCTTTTTTAATGTCTTTTGATTTTATTTCTTGAAAAAAAATTGTTTTTCTTACTAACATTAATATTTTTTTGTTTTATTTTAGTTTATCCTTTTTTAAATAATCCTTCATCTATTTAAAAAAAGGAATACTTATAATATCTAAATAATAATAATATCAATTTTATTTATTTATTACAATAATAGTCTTTATTGTAATATTAATCAAATATAAAGCAAATTGTTATTTTTCTTTCTCATGTTAATTTCTATTTAGTTTGAAATCATTTGACAAAATATCTTAATACAATTATAATCAACAATTAGCATAATTTTGTACTAAGTTTGGCTCATGACCTAAAACTGACATGAGTTCTCTAGGTTTCATTCTTAGACAACTATCTATAGGTAAATAACACATTAATATATACTAATTGTATACAACTTAGCTACATGAATCCAAGTGTGTGCATGTCAATCCCATCATGACAGGTTACATCCACCCACTAGAACCTTTTCCCCAATGATACTCTCTCTCCAATATGAGAAAATGTCAACAATTCATGATGCATTTATGAATTAGAACACATAAGTAATCATCATCACTATAATCATTTTTATTAATTTCCCTTCAAGTAATAGTTAACATAACCAAATTGTCTTTCCTAATCACCTGCTTTTAAACAATTAATATAGTAATTAAATGATTAAGATAAGCTAATTAAAGGGGATGTGACATATAATAAGAAATATGATGTAAATATTTGATTATTATCAATAATAATAAGTGACTTTGAGAGGGTGAACCTACAAAAATCTTTAACACTAATATAATTTAGATATAATGATAATAAACTAGCCACAAGCTCCTATATATACCATACTTATGTCCTAGGTGCCACCTAGGCAAACCTAACCACCTATATAAGACTATATAAATGATGATATACATTTATTAAGGGTTATGCTAGCCACATTTTAACTACATTTATCTTAATATAATTAATGAGTTAAAGGCATATCACATATACATGCATATATATATTTGTATGTACACATATAATATATAGATACATACACATATGTAACTATACACATATACATGTATGTTTACATACATGTATATATGTTTAGATACCTACACATATATATTTGTATGTATACGTATATACATATACATATACATACATATAGATACATATACATGCATATGCACATGTATACACATACATATACATATACATATAAATATTAATGTATGAGAGCTTAAAACAAATCCCTCAGAATACAAAACCCCTCTTAGAACACCAAAATACTCATGAAAGACTCACACAAACTTTGCTGCAATTTGTATTAAAAATCAGGTAGATTTTTGCAACCAAATCACCAATCTACATTACAAAAATCATTATGCAAACATTACAAATTCCTCAAAGGACTCAAGGGCTGCAACATGCTCATATTGAATCTAAAATTACAGAAAATTATTGAACTATAACAGCAAATAAATCTGCCCTCTCATTCATCAAAACCCTTCCTGCAAAACAGTGTGCAAAGAATGCAATAACTATTGAATTTATCAACTCCCCATCAAATGGGTATTGTTGTAGCTGCTGCCTTTTATCTTCAACCTGCAAATAAAACTTCTTCAAACCCTCTCATGGGGAATTCAACTGCCCTCTTGAGCTTCTCCTCAACTTGCACCTGCACAACAAATTACTTCCACCATTCAAACCCTTCAATTTGCAACACCCGATAGTCTCTGTGCCTTGCAAAAACACTCTCAAATCTACAAAAACACCATCAAATCCCCTCTTGGAGGTAAGCCATGACCTCCTCCTCTCTTCCTGTGTTTTTCCTCTGAAAAACTACTCCAAAAATGAATAATTTTTTTTTATTTCCCTATGCTTGCCTGGAATGCAATTTCGAATGCATGTCATTGCCATTTTGCTTTCATTCCAAACTCCTCAAGAAAATCAACGCCCACCTCCAGGAAGGGAAAATAAAATATAATTAAATATTCAAGGCTCAATAAAATATATATTTTAATCCTCCAAACTTAGTCAAAATTTAATATGGGCTTTAAAATGGCTTTCATGCTTTTTCAAATAAAGCAAAAAGCATATTCCTCAACCTGGGCACCCACCTCTTGGTTTCCTATTTTTTAGGAGTTGTGGAAATTCAAAATAGGAGTTAAAAATGGATTTAATGGTTCCCATAAACCCACGCCATTAAGTGATTTTTTTTGCTTTTTCAGTTTTAAAGCATATTCTCCATAATTCCCCTTCACCAATTTGACCCAATTTGAAATCAAATCCAAATTCAAATTTTACCACATCACAAAATATTTAATTTCACACCAAAATATGAATTTCAATAATCAAACATGAAATCCAACAGACCAAAATTGAAAAATTCAAAATTGACACCTTCAAGTTGACACAGGATTGCATTGAGCCATGGATGCTCCTGCATCAAATATGTACATATACATACATACATACATACATACATATATACATATATATACACATGCATATTACATGTACACATACATATACATATATGCATACATATATATGTATGCATATATGCATGCATGTATGTATGTGTATATACATACACATGGATACACACATATCAATAAATAGTAATTCAAGCATGCAACCATCATTACATAATTAAATTTTTAGGAATAATGGTTCCCTTCATGATGTTAGAATTGTGAAACAAGCACAAAACCACGAGCCACAAGATCAAACAACAAACAAATACACCTTCCACGCAAGAGATCTACAAACAATATATGCAATATTTCTCAACAAGAAAAAGCTACTGAAGCAAGAGACTTTTAAGAAGATATGAAAGCTCAAGATAATAATTACAATGAGGTTTAAGTGCTTATAAGAGCAAAACCATATATGAGAAAGGGATCAAATCTGTTGAATCTCAGTTGTGTTTACAGTTTGTCCTTGATGACAAAATCATTTTTAGTATGTTCTCATTGTTGATCTGTCTCAGAATGGTTCTCCTTGCACATCACAGTGTTTGGTTGTTTGCAGAGTCTTCCCGATCCAATTTGAAATGTCTGAGTTTCCTATCGGCAAGACATTTCAGATGTCATGGCGATTGAATTTAACATTCTGGCAGCTTTTGGCGAGACATTGTTTGCGGTCTTGGCGACAGTAGAAAAGTCTATCGACATGAGGATTGTTCACCGTTGGGAGGTCTTACCGATTGAGTCGGTTCTCACCGACTAACTCATAAGGTGGTTCATCAGCGTAAGAAATCCCTATCGGCATGTTGTTTCATCGAGCTTTTTGAGTCTTGGCGACTGACACAAGAATGATTATTTCGGCAAGACTTCTTTCCTGTTTCGGCGACAGAAAGGAACACTTTCGGCATATGTTATATCGTCGGGATAAGGTCTTATTGAAAATAAAATGTCACACCGACCCGCTTTAGAATGAGCATATCGGCAAAGTGTAATACCATCGGTGTGAAGTCACAGCGAAATTGCTATGTTATACCGACCGATGGTGAATGGAAGTCTCGGCAAACAGAAATGGTCACGTGGTCTTTCGATGAAACATAAAGGAACTTAGTCGACATAAGATTTGTAATGTCACAGTGATTGTAAATGAAAGGCTTTCGGCGAAAGGATGGTAAAGTCTTAGTGACTTAGAGCGAATAAAGTCTTTCGATGAAACTTAATGTTTTCTATGAAACGTCTTCCCGAAAGTTGAAGGTTACAATGACTCTCAAGAGTAAAAAGGGCTTTCGGTGTAAGTGTGCTCTTGTCTTGGTGACTTGGAAATAATAAAGACTTTTAGTATGATTCAAGCTTTCTAAGAGAGGTCTCCCCAATGACGGTAAGCTATAGCAACAAATACAAGATAGAAGGCTCGTCGGCAAGAAAAACAATATGTTACGGCGACAATGTGTTTCAAGTGACTTTCGGTGAAACTTTATGAAGTCTATATGAGGTCTCCCAGAAAGCAATTTGTCACGGCGACATGATTAATCTAGTGGTCTTTCGGTAAGACACTATTTGATCTACAAGAGGTCTTCCCGACTTGACTAAGTCTCAGCGATTGGAAAGAAAATAACTTTTGGCTCTTGGCGTAACATTATGAATTCGACATGACATCTCTCTGACTCTTGTGTCTCAGCGACTGAAACAATTACAATAGAAATGTGATCTCGGGGAAATATAAAAGGTCTTCGATATGGTTTCTCCTCGATGGCAGAAAGTCATGGCGACTCACAGGGACAAAGGATCGATCGAAGTTATAATTGCCTATTGGCATACTTGTCTGATGTCTCAGCGAATGATTAATGAAGACTCATACTCTGTGGTCGTTATGGAAACTTCAAAATATAGTTGCAGGCTAACATCATTGATTGCATCGAATCTCAGAGCCGTTACATGGCTGAATATTCATTGAGTTTCTTTCTGAGCTGTTGTGTTTTTTTAGTTGATTTGCAGCTCTTTGGATAAGCTCTACTATTGATTTTTTCCATCATCGACAGTCTGTCTGTATTCAGCTTTATATTCAAAAATCAGCAAGAGAATCTGAAGATATGGTGAAAAATGATTTTGAAGATTTCTTCACAATGGTCACACTTGAAATGTAAATAAATACCTGTGTTGAAAACTGGAAGGGGTGTTGCTTGTAATTTTGAGAGTGTCATTTCTTGTCTGTATATGAATGAATGAACTCTGCAGAAAGATGTGTGCTTAACTGAAAACAAGAGAAATCCTCTGAGTCACTATTATTGTAACTTTGTAATCTGAGTGAGGAGTTGGTACTCCTTGAGATGGGTGTCTCTAAATGAGGGGTTGGTGCTCCTTGAGTTGGTGCTCAAAATTTTAGCCTATAAGGCTTTGTGAACTTTTGTTTAAAAGATTAAGCCAGGAAGGCATTTAGGGAGTGGTTTTTATACCCCAGGAGGGTTTTCCACTCGGTAATTTTTGGAGTCTTCTTGTTCTTCTGAGTTCCCTTCGCTTTACTGTATTGTTGATTATTTCAGTTCACTGTTTGGATATTATCTTTCTCAATTCTGTTTATGAATGATTACGTTCAATTCATGAATGCATTAATCAAAGTATATTGAGATCAGATATGTGCTATAGTTATTTGAATTTGTGAAAATTGGTCAAATATGTTATAACACTGATTCACCCCCCCCCTCTCAGTGTCATTTTAACTCCAACAATTGGTATCAGAGCCTAGGGTCCTCTGATTGGTTTAATTGCCTTGGATTGATCTTGGTCTTGGAGTTGTTTTTAATGGCACATTCTCAAGACGGTGCCTCTGTAACTAGAGCTCCATTATTTGATGGAATAGATTATGTGTTCTGGAGAATAAGAATGGAAGCTTTTCTTGTTTCTTATGATGTTGATGTTTGGAGCATGGTTTTAGAAGATTATAATGTACCAGCCACTATTCCCATTGATGCTGCTGAGAAAAAGAAGTATGAAACAAATGCCAGAGCTAAGCATGCCATCTTGTGTGGATTAACTAAAGATGTGTTCATTAAAGTCATGCATTGCAAATCTTCTCATGGAATTTGGGAAAAACTTGAAACTATATATCAAGGGAATGAGAAAGTCAAACTGTCAAAAATCATTACTCTCAAACATCAGTTTGAGGAGTTGAAAATGAAGGATGATGAGAAAGTGGCTGAATATTTTCTAAGAGTTGATGAAATTGTCAATGGAATGAAAGGTCTAGGTCAAGAGGTTAATGAATTTGATGTGGTCACAAAAGTTGTTAGGTCCTTACCATCTAAATTTGAATCTAAGGTTTCAGCCCTAGAAGAAAAGAAACACTTTGATAAGCTTACCTTAGACAGCCTGCAAGGAATACTTACTGCCTATGAAATGAGAACTAGCAAAAACATTTCAACAGGAAAAGAAACTACCTTTAACACTGAAAAGAAAGAGAAAATCGAAGTCAGTGAATCAGAGTTGTCTGATTCTAAAGAATCCCATTTTGTTAGAAGATTTAAAAAGGGATCAGGGAAATATAAGGGAAAACTTCCCTTTAAATGTTTTAACTGTGGAAAAATAGGCCACTTTGCAGCTAAGTGTCCATATGATGATCAAATAGGTGACAATGAGACATCTGAAAAACAGTCTCAAAAGAAGGTTTTTAAACCTAAAAGAAACTTCAATTTCAAAAAGAAGAAAAGTCTGTTTAGTAAGGATGAATCTGATTCTGAATCTGAAGATTCATCAGTTGAAGAATATGAAACTTTGTTCATGGCTGAAACCTCTCAGCAAAATGATACAAACACTATCGACATTGAAGAAGGTGAAGTAGATCTTGAATGTGAGCTGAAATGTGCTTTACAAGAGATCAGAAAACTCAAAAAACAAGTTCTTGCTCAAGAACACAAACCAGATCAAGAAATAATCTCTCTGAAAACTCAGCTTGAAGAAGCTAAAAGAGTTGAAGACTGTCTTCGAGAGACTGTAAGCTGCAAAGATCAAGAAACTCAAAAATTGGAACAAGAAGTAGTTTGTCTTAGGAAGGAAATTGAAAAATATGAAAGCACTCTAAAACTGAATGAGATGCTTAGCAAGCAGAAGATGTACAAAGATAAAACTGGTGTTGGTTTTGAAAAGGGTGAATGCTCATTTGACAATGCAAATCAAAACCTCTCTTCTGAAGTCAAAGGTTCTGGCTCAAAACACTCAGAATTTGGTAAGGATCATGTTCAGTCTTTAAGAGGTAATAGATCTTCATACAGAGTCAATCCTTTCTTCTATGGTTATTGTTTTTTCTGCAACAAATTTGGCCATAAGGTGAGCACTTGCAGGCTTATGAATCCTAGGTTTGGTCTTAGGCAACACTATGGTTTTATTAGACAAATCAGATGTTTTAAATGCAATGCTTTGGGACATTCTGTCAAACAGTGCAAAGCTGATCTGCAATCTAAAAACAGAAATTTAAAAAGGTTTGGAAACCTAAGACTGTCAACAACATTGAGCAAACTATGTTGGTTCAAATAGCTTTTCATTCCAAGAAAAAGGACTTATAGGTCCTGGACAGTGGATGTTCTAACCATATGACTGGCGATAAGGATAAGTTTGTAAATCTTGAAGATTATGTAGGTGGATATGTTAAGTTTGGTGATAACTCTGGTATTCAAATTAAAGGAAGAGGTTCACTTCTTCTGAATGAAGACACTCCTATCTATAATGTGTACTATGTGGAAGGTCTCAAGCACAATCTTCTAAGTGTTAGTCAAATCTGTGACAATGGTTATCATGTTCTTTTCACTTCGCAGGGATGTGAGATTAAAAACAAGCTTGGAAAGGCTATTGCAGGTGGAAGGAGGACAAATGGAAATGTATACAATCTTCTCGACACATCAAGCAATGGCAATAATCAAGGTATGTGTTTAATGAGCCAAATTGAAGAAAGCTGGTTATGGCATAAAAGATTAGGACACATAAAATTTGAAAATCTGGTTAGAATAAGTAAGAATCAGAATGTTAGAGGTTTACCAATACTGAACAAGCCAGAAAATTCTGTGTGCAAAGAATGTCTAAGTGGTAAACAAACTAAAATCAGTTTCAAAACAAAAGAACATTCTTCTTCAAAACCTTTACAACTTGTGCACACTGACTTATGTGGGCCAACCAGAACAAGATCTATTAATGGTGAAAGGTACTTTATGCTGTCTGTGGATGATTATACTAGAATGGTTTGGGTCACATTTCTTAAGCACAAATCAGAAGCATTTGAAAGGTTTAAAATCTTTCGTAAATTGGTTGAGAAAGAATCTGATTTGAAACTTAAATGTCTGCGATCTGACAAAGGAGGTGAGTTCACTTCTCAAGAGTTTATTGATTACTGTGAACATCACGGCATTAAAAGACAGTATGCTACAACAAAAACACCTCAACAAAACGGGGTAGTTGAACGTAAAAACAGAACTGTAAAAGAAATGGCTAGAACAATGTTAGATGAAGCTAAGTTGCTTGATATGTACTGGAAAGAAGCTGTTCATACAGTTGTATACATTTTGAATAGAGTGCAGATTAGAGTAAAATCTAAACATACACCTTATGAACTGTGGAATGGAAAAACTGCTTCTGTCATATACTTTAAAATTTTTGGAAGTAAGTGTTTTATCAAAAAGGATGATGATAATCTTGGGAGTTTTCAATCAAAGAGTGATGAGGGTATCTTTTTGGGATACTCAACTCACAACAAAGCTTATAAATGCCTTAACAAAAGGCTTAATAAGATAGTTGAAGTTGTTAATGTAAAATTTGATGAGAGATCACATTTGTATGTTGAATCTTTGCAGGATATTGAGGAAGAAGAACTTGAATTAGAAATAATTTCAGAAGGAACAGAGTCAGCAAGTCCTAGGAATGAAACAGCAAGTCCTGAAAAGGTTGCTTCAAAAGCTCTAACCAAATATCACCCCAAAGATCAAATTATTGGGGATAAAAATGCAGGAGTTCAAACTAGAAGAAAGGCTACAGAATATGATGAAAAGGAACAAATAGCTTTCTGTCTAGTTACTTAGTTTGAGCCTAAAACTTTTAATGAAGCTCTCACAGACTCATGTTGGCTTAATGCTATGCAAGAAGAAATTGATCAAATTGAGAAAAACCAGACTTGGGAGTTAATCCCAAGACCAGATGACAAGAATGTCATTGGAGGCAAATGGATATACAAAAACAAGCTTGATGAAAATGGTAATGTCATTCGCAACAAAGCAAGATTTGTCTGCAAAGGCTATGCTCAACAAGAAGGTATTGATTTTGGTGAAACCTTTGCACCCGTTGCTAGATTAGAATCTATCAGAATATTCTTGGCTTATTCTGTTTATAAAGACTTTATTGTTTATCAATGGATGTCAAAACTGCCTTTTTAAATGGCTATTTAGATGAAGAAGTCTATGTTGAACAGCCTGAAGGATTTATGTGCAACGATAAGCCTGATCATGTTTACAGATTGAAAAAGGCCCTCTATGGTTTAAAACAAGCACCTAGAGCTTGGTACTCTAGGCTTGACAGTCATTTACTTTCAAATGGTTTTGTTAGAGGAGGTGTAGATAGAAATCTTTATGTTCAAGCTGAAGGTTCTGATATTCTGGTTGTTGAAATTTATGTTGATGACACTATTTTTGGCTGCAACAATGTTACATTGAGTAAAAAATTCTCTCAGCTAATGGAATCTGAATTTGAAATGTCATTATTAGGAGAATTAAATTTCTTCTTGGGTCTTCAAATATCTCAACGTGAAAATGGGATATTTCTGTCACAAACCAAGTATGCTAGAGAGATGCTTAAAAAGTTTTGGATGGATGAATGCCATCCAGTTAGCACTCCAATGTCTACTGGATGCAAACTTACTAAGGTTGATGATTCCCCTGATACAAATCAAACTGAATACAGATCAATGATTGGCAGTCTGTTATATTTAACTGCTTCTAGACTTGACATTATGCAGGCTGTTTGCACTGTTGCACGGTTTCAGGCATCACCTAAAGAGTCCCATGTCACTGTTGTTAAAAGGATTTTTAAATATATTCAGGGCACTCTTAATTATGGCCTTTGGTATCCTAGAAGCACTGATTTTTCACTGATTGCATATACTGATGCTGACTGGGCTGGTTGTTTGGATGATAGGAAAAGCACCAGTGGTGCTGCATTCTTTCTTGGTGATCGATTAGTGGCATGGCACAGCAAGAAACAAGAATCTGTTTCTCTCTCTACTGCTGAAGCAGAATACATTGTTGCCACTTCATGTTGTACTCAAGTTCTTTGGATGAGTCAAACTCTATCTGATATGGGTATTGAAATTCCTAAACCTGTTTCTATTCTCCGTGATAACACAAGTGTGATAAGTATATCCAAAAATCCTATTTTGCACTCTCGCACTAAACATATTGCTATCAAGTTTCACTTTCTTCGTGAAAAGGTTTTGGCTAATGAAGTTTGCTTACAGTTTGTTGGCTCTCAAGATCAGGTGGCTGATATTTTTACTAAGCCCTTAGCTAAAGAGTTATTTGAAAGGTTGAGACTTCGATTGGGAGTTATCTCTCAATCTTCACTTCTCTGATTTTACGAGCATTGGCTTAGGGGGAGCTTGTTATATGTTTTGATTCACTAAAAGCTCTCCTACAATCTTGGTTGCTGCACTGTTACTCTTCTTGCAGCTGTTTCTAATGGTATTTTTGGTTGGCTCAGTTGTGTTATGGCAATGCACATTTTTTCTTCTATTCTTTGCCTTGAGGCAAAAAGGGGGAGAGTCTTTTGTGTTTTTCCATCAAGGACAAAGGGGGAGTTTGTTGAATCTCAGTTGTGTTTACAGTTTGTCCTTGATGACAAAATCCTTTTCAGTATGTTCTCATTGTTGATCTGTCTCAGAATGGTTCTCCTTGCACATCACAGTGTTTGGTTGTTTGCAGAGTCTTCCTGATCCAATTTGAAATGTCTGAGTTGCCTATCGGCAAGACATTTCAGATGTCATGGTGATTGAATTTAACATTCTGGCAGCTTTCAGCGAGACATTGTTTGCAGTCTTGGCGACAGTAGAAAAGTCTATTGACATGAGGATTGTTCACCGCTGGGAGGTCTTACCGATTGAGTCAGGTCTCACCGACTAACTCATAAGGTGGTTCATCGGCGTAAGAAATCCCTATCGGCATGTTGTTTCATCGAGCTTTTTGAGTCTTGGCGACCGACACAAGAATGATTATTTCGGCAAGACTTCTTTCTTGTTTTGGCGATAGAAAGGAACACTTTGACATATGTTATATCGTCGGGATAAGGTCTTATCGAAAATAAAATGTCAAACCGACCCACTTTAGAATGAGCATATCGGCAAAGTGTAATACCATCAGTGTGAAGTCACAGCGAAATTGCTATGTTATACCGACCGATGGTGAATGGAAGTCTCGGCGAACAAAAATGGTCACGTGGTCTTTCGATGAAACATAAAGGAACTTAGTCGACATAAGATTTGTAATGTCACAGCGATTGTAAATGAAAGGCTTTCAGCGAAAGGATGGTAAAGTCTTAGCGACTTAGAGCGAATAAAGTCTTTCGATGAAACTTAATGTTTTCTATGAAACGTCTTCCCGAAAGTTGAAGGTTACAACGACTCTCAAGAGTAAAAAGGGCTTTCGGTGTAAGTGTGCTCTTGTCTTGGCGACTTGGAAATAATAAAGACTTTCGGTATGATTCAAGCTTTCTAAGAGAGGTCTCCCCGATGACGGTAAGCTATAGCGACAAATACAAGATAGAAGGCTCGTCGGCAAGAAAAACAATATGTTACGGCGACAATGTGTTTCAAGTGACTTTCGGTGAAACTTTATGAAGTCTATATGAGGTCTCCCCGAAAGCGATTTGTCACGGCGACAGGATTAATCTAGTGGTCTCTTAGTAAGACACTGTTTGATCTACAAGAGGTCTTCCCGACTTCACTAAGTCTCAGCGATTGGAAAGAAAATAACTTTTGGCTCTTGGCGTAACATTATGAATTCGACATGACATCTCTTCGACTCTTGTGTCTCAGCGACTGAAACAATTACAACAGAAATGTGATCTCGGGGAAATATAAAAGGTCTTCGATATGGTTTCTCCTCGACGGCAGAAAGTCATGGCGACTCACAGGGACAAAGGATCGATCGAAGTTATAATTGCCTGTCGGCATACTTGTCTGATGTCTCAGCGAATGATTAATGAAGACTCATACTCTATGGTCGTTATGGAAACTTCAAAATACAGTTGCAGGTTGACATCATTGATTGCATCGAATCTCAGAGCCGTTACATGGCTGAATATTCATTGAGTTTCTTTCTGAGCTGTTGTGTTTTTTTAGTTGATTTGCAGCTCTTTGGATAAGCTCTACTATTGATTTTTTCCATCATCGACAGTCTGTCTGTATTCAGCTTTATATTCAAAAATCAGCAAGAGAATCTGAAGATCTGGTGAAAAATGATTTTGAAGATTTCTTCACGATGGTCATACTTGAAATGTAAATAAATACCTGTGTTGAAAACTGGAAGGGGTGTTGCTTGTAATTTTGAGAGTGTCATTTCTTGTCTGTATATGAATGAATGAACTCTGTAGAAAGATGTGTGCTTAACTGAAAACAGAGAAATCCTCTGAGTCACTATTATTGTAACTTTGTAATCTGAGTGAGGAGTTGGTACTCCTTGAGATGGGTGTCTCTAAATGAGGGGTTGGTGCTCAGAATTTTAGCCTATAAGGCTTTGTGAACTTTTGTTTAAAAGATTAAGCCAAGAAGGCATTTAGGGAGTGGTTTTTATACCCCAAGAGGGTTTTCCACTCGGTAATTTCTGGAGTCTTCTTGTTCTTCTGAGTTCCCTTTGCTTTACTGTATTGTTGATTATTTCAGTTCACTGTTTGGATATTATCTTTCTCAATTCTGTTTATGAATGATAACATTCAATTTATGAATGCATTAATCAGAGTATATTGAGATCAGATCTGTGCTATAGTTATTTGAATTTGTGAAAATTGGTCAAATATGTTATAACACTGATTCACCCCCCTCTCTCAATGTCATTTTAACTCCAACAAGATCATGGCAAGTGTCAACATCACATAAGATGGGACATAACGATCTAATAATAGCTCACTTCAGTTAACTAAATAAAGAACTCCTAAGTTTAGCTTAAGTGCATGAGAATAAATTAGACTAATAATCAATTAAAGATTAATTAATTATTAGCTAATGCATGATAACTCTAACACCCCCCCTTAAGATGAACTTAGGGAGTAGCTAAAAACCCTAAAATTAGAATGCATGATGGGTCCCGACAAACAAGGCCATGTAAGGTACCCATGTACAAACAAAAGATCTCTATAATATGGAGAAACAAAGAAAACCTCATGGGAAAAACTCCACTCCAAAAAGAGATGAAATCCAAGTGAAGGACTGAAGAAGCCTCTAAACAAGATAATTTCTTAAAAAATAGGAACATGTAAAACATCTAGAAGCATGAAGTTGTAGATTGTTGTCAAAAGATGACTGATAGAGTGCTCAAATGAAGAGCCTCTAGAAATAGGAATGCAAGAGTGTCCATATGGTAAATGATCCATCTCACCAAAATGCAGGGGTACATGTTGCATCCGAAAGTACATAGGAACAAGAACTAGATACATAGATCGCTCAAAAAAGTGAAACCAAGGAAGCATTAGCACCAATAGTAGAAACCCCCTCATAATGCTGAAAAAGGATAGCCATGAGAGGAACACTGAAATTGTGTGAAACCAAGAAGTGCATGTAGGAGAAACAACCTACAAATAAAAGGGTGTGCAAACTAAGGCACACATGCATAAGGAATAAATCACTGGGATTCACTGCTATCATGGAAGGGACACTCACTTGATAAAGGTGTGATGGCAAAAAAAAGAAAAAAAGAAAAAGCCCCCATGGCACTTTATATCATAGTGCAAATACAAAAGGCACAACAGGATGTGAGAAATCCCCAAAAAGTATACACTAGAATGGCACTTTATCTCAATGCGTCTACAAAAGAGAATGTGTATGAAAAAGATGTCTACAATGCCCAAATAGGACATAATACTAGAAATACATATAGAACAACGAGAATGAGTCATCCCACGCAAATGACAAGTTCCCAGGAGCTAAAACGTCCAAGTAATTCACTAGAGTGTGAAAACACAAAAAACTAAATAAAATGTAGTTGGAGAGCAATATGGAAAAAGTGCATGGATGGAATTGAAGAGCTCTAAAAGACAGTTCCAACTTTGTTGTAATCATGAAAAACAAAGAAACTGGTCAAAAGTTACGAGCTCGGGACTGAAAACAGCTCCTCTGAATTTAACAAACTATAGAATGCACCAGTAGCAAAATAAGGTGATGAGACCCACACCACTAGAAAGTTGGTGGAACTAACTTTTCGACAATATCTCGTTTGCAAAAATATGACATAGTACACCCAAGTTATAGAAAAAAGAAAAAAATCACTCCCTGGAGGCCAAAGAGGGGTCAAAAGGGGCCAAGCAGTAGTCCGTACCACTGATGTTAGCATGACATCATGCTAATGTCAGCAAAATGTTCTGAGAATATTCCCTAATGATGAAAAAAATCTGACCCCCGGGGAAGAAAAAATTCGTTGGAATATTCTTGGGCATTGACAAAATATATTCTGAGATTCTCCTGCCGGGAAAAAGATGATCCCCCTACAAAAATGGATCAACGAAATATTCTTTGGCAAAGAGAATATTTTGCAAGGTCGTTGTTGCCAGAAAAATCTTCATGCTAATAAAATTTGGAGAGTGTTGGTTTCTGATTTGTGGCGTCAAGAATAGAAAAAACATCATCAGCCATGGGTTGAAGTTGTCGGTTGGTGGTGGAAATAGTCGTTGGTGGAAAAGGCGAGGCCACCGTGCTGGGGTGGGGCCCGCAGGCTTGCAGGTGCAAGTACCTACGGGTACCACCCCCATTAATGCGGCTTCAAACTCAAAAAATTCACCCCCTTAAAAATTTGAACCACTTTTTATTTTTTAAAATTTCTAAAAACTAGAAATTAAAAATGGACGTTGCCCTTTTATTATTTTGGGTTTTTTTTTTAATTTTGATTTTCGTGCCTTGAGGGTCGTATGGCCTTTGGGGCAAATATTTTTTCCTCAGAAGCTCCCGATGTCGAATAGGGAAAATTTATAGTCAAAATTCATGGAATTGGCCTCTTGAATGCAACGACGAGGTCTGTTTCGCACCAAAATGCACCGAAATTGCGGCTACCCCCAAATCCAAAAAAAAGCAACTGCTTCAAACCCTCGCAGGTCTGACGTTCGAAGTCCAAATCAAGCCAAACAAAAGCCAAATATGACTTTCTCGATAGCTATGAATCCAATGGTGAGGTTATTTTTGCACTAAAATGCAGCAGAAAATGCCCACCTCCAAAATTTGTAAAAAAAGTAAAGGGGATTTAGATTTGAAGCCTGTAACCCTTGTTGAAGAAAAAACCTCATAAATTGAGAAGGGGTTTGTTGAATCCACGCTTTGATACCATGTTAGAATTGTGAAACAAGCACAAAACCATGAGCCACAGGATCAAACAACAAACAAATACACCTTCCACACAAAAGATTTGCAAACAATATATGCAATATTCCTCAACAAGAAAAAGATACTGAAGCAAGAGACTTTCAAGAAGATATGAAAGCTCAAGATAATAATTACAATGAGGGTTGAGTGCTTATAAGAGAAAAACCCTAAATGATAAAGGGATCAGATCATGACAAGTGTCAACATCACATGAGATGAGACATAATGATCTAATAATAGCTCACTTTAGTTAACTAAATAAAGAACTCCTAATTTTAGCTTAGGTGCATGAGAATAAATTAGACTAATAATCAATTAAATATTAATTAATTATTAGCTAATGCATGATAACTCTAACACATGATACCCCCTTTTCAACTAATTCATGTTATTTGACATACCTTGCAAAACAATTGTAGATGAAAAGGAAATTAGTTCATCAATCATGATAAAATGTGCATTAGTACTCAAAATTGAGTGATAAAAAAATCTAAACATGTCTCTCACGAGTAATAAAATTGAACAATTAATTAATAATATCAACATTAATCCATGAATTAGATCATCACAAAATAAATAGTTATTAAAGTCAAGACATTACATAGCCTAAATAAAACCCTAATGAAGAGGGAACAAACCATAAGATTAAATCCTATGGGGTATACTAAAACTAGATGTGGATCCTAGGGATGAGTGATGATGGAGATAGGATAGGATAATATTATTTGTCAAATTCTATGCAAAAAAGGATAAATTACACACTAGTTAATGCATAAAGGGAACTCTAGTCAAAGTGGGTCCAAAACATATGGGAAAAGGGCATGAGTATATGGTTTTCCCCATTACAATATGAAAACAAATGATAAAGAATGAAATAAATATGATAAATATTAGATGAATCAAACCATTGTAGTGCTCTAAATTAATTAAATCACTTCTAAATATTTTTATTAGGAGAACATCATCATGTATGTGCTCATAACATGAAGATACAAAAATTTTAATATGCAATGTACATATTTGCTTCTAGGGTAGGTGCACAAGAAGTTGGGTCCACAAAATGTTTAAAAAGTGGAAGTGTTTTTCTTGATTTTCAAAATTTGTCACAATTGAATTGAAAATTTGAAGCCCTTACACATAGAATCTTAACAAAGTTTAGTAATATAAATGTATTATTTTGAGTATTTTTTTAAATATGTAATTTATTTTGATATCCAAATGATACAAATTAATTTTTAATAGGCATGTATAAAAACCACTTTTTAAAAGTCACTTTTTTAGGACCATACCATGCACATGTACGAACACCATAATTTGACCTAAATAAAAATATTTTTCTAATTCTTTTTGGGGAACAATGTGTATTATACTGAAGATTGATGAGGATATTTTTTTTATAATTTTTTTATTAAATTTTTATTGGCCCTAATTGTTGTTTTTGAAAACCCAAGTCGTGTACAACCACCATAATTTGAGCTAAACTAGTTATTTTTTAGAAAAAAAATCATTGTGTAAATAATGATGTGTAGATTGATGTCATATAATTTTTTTTACAAGAAACTTGAAAAATTAAAAGTTAAAAATACAAAAACCTAACAGTTCAAGTTTATGGACTAGTTTCCTCATAAATTAATTACAAAATTAGAAAAAACAATACAATCATAAAAAAATATCACATATTTGAAAACTAGACATCATCATCGAGCTAATGGGTTTTAATTTTATAAAAAAAAATTCTAGAAAAAAAAGTCGTCAACCATATTGCCAACATTAGTTTTTCTCTAGATGTTTTATGACATTATACTTGTAGGCCTAAGGCTAAGGGGTGGGTTTTCAAGCCTAGAACAAAAGAAAAGGCATGGGTTTCAAATTTCAAAATTTAAGAAATATGTACCCGTTCTAAAATATAATGCAATTAAAAATGGGTATGTGTTGTAAAAAACAAAATGGGTACGCATTTTAATAATTTTGGTTCAAGAGCTCGAGCCTAAATGGGTACACATTTATATGAAATGGGTACTCATTTCTATCAGGATTTTTTTCAAAAAATGAAACTTCCCATATATGTGGACCCAACTTCTTGCTTTTACCCTCTACAAAATGCTCTATCATTGATTTTCTACTAATATGTGCACTATGAATAATATGGGTCAATCTATCATGAATAATCAATAATCAGTAACACACATGTGCCTATCATGAGTTGCACATGTGAAATGTCATTATTGCTAGACATACCAATACCATTTAAGGGAGAAGATAGAGTATAATAATCATTAAAAAACTATATTTGATTTCCTTATTAGATAGATCATTCTAAATATTATAAACCAATGTATCAATAGGCAATGAATCACTAGGTGCATTAATAGGAGTGTCAAAGGATGTAATGGAAGGACTACCATGAGTTGAAAGAAAGATATCATTATTATTATGTGTAACAACATCGTCAATAATCCAAGAGATGGATCATCATATGAGTCGTGATATTTGGATATATTAATAGAATAGAGGAATGTACTTAGAGCTAAGTTGTTGTCATATGCCATGGAACAAGTATAATCATTATGAATCTCATGAAAAAGTAAAGTGCACACCTCAAACACAGAAGGAAAAGTGCTAATACATTCTATGATAAATAAAAAGCTAGAGATGCATTGAAACATTTCATCCATCAATCATGCACCACTATCCTTTCAGTAAAAATATATGATATCCTCAAGGATCAATGGGTCAAATGTAACAAATTATGGGAAACACATTGATATCCTTAATACAAGAACATGAGTATAGGACAAGGATATGGTTTGATTGCAATCATAGTGAATAAAACAAAAACAATTAATTATCTATGTATTGTGAAAAGGAGGATAAATTAAATCAAATCCTTAACTATAACAAGACACCCAAAATAAAATATAGTTAAATAATAATTTACAATTTAAAATCAAAGAAAAGCCATAATATTTTTTTGAATTTCTTTTTCAATATATAAATCTATAATCATATAAATTCTCATTTCAATTTAAATATACGAACATTACATCATTTCACAAATCACCATGATTCAAATTTACAAATAAAATATAATTCAGATTAGGACTATTGTCCTACCATCAATATACATATTTTTATTTTTACAAAGAAGTTAACTAGCCATCATAGATTGTTAACCATGATCATCTCATCCAAGTGAAAATGATATGGTTGTCCAATTTTAGGAGGGAGAGAATCATTTGAGTGCTTTACTTGCAACCATAGATTAGGAAATTCCCCACTCATCTTCCTACCAGAAGTGGCCCAACCCTTCAATGAGGATGATATATAGGAACATTTATTGTATAACTAAATCTAAAAGCCAAGTGCAAATATAAAAATGTACACACCCATTGCATGGATCCTATCATGAAATCTCCTAAATCCCCTCTAGCTAGCATGCTATTTGATTAACATGGACCTTGTGGTATAGTGAACTAATGATGTATACAACTATAACATCACTTTGGCTAAAGAATTCAAGTATCAATTGCATAAATGCAAGTCATCCATTCATAACCCTACTATTTCTTGATCAACTCTTCTTATGATTAATTAACTAGTGAAATGCAAGTATAAACCAAAATACAAATTATCTTTTGATTACCAAACTCCCAACATACCTTGTTTGAGTTGGTCTTGCTAAACTTTGTTAAAGTAGATATATTGACATATATGCATTGAGTCCAAATCTCCTAGTATACCCTACCCTAAGATGGTCTTGCTTATCTTTAATACACAATTTGATTATTTTAATACAAGCATATAAAGTAATCATTAATCACCAACCATGTGGTACCCCTTAGCTTGAGTTTGTTTTATCAATAGTACAAGTATAAGAATAACTATACTTTTCTATCTCCTGGTATGCCCTTAACTTAATTTGTGTTTCGACCAACTAAATAAACTTCTAAATAAACTAATACTGGATCAACTACACAATAGTAGGAATCACAAGAATAAACTATGAAATCAATTGGTTTTGTTGTAGATGCTTCTTTGAGAACTGACTCTATTTATAATATTCTAACCATAAAATAATAAAGGAATCACAAAGTATAAGATAACAAATAATTTCTTAAAATATATATTAAATCCAACCCATCTTTTGGGAAATTGGCTCCACCAACCAACCCTTAAAAATAGTGCGCCCTCCAACACATGTTTTTGGATTCTAAGTCCTTTTGATGTAATGACCTAATGTTGATGCTTATGTATTTGTGTATAGATTTATACTTAGTAGTTTGTCTGAACTCATATAAAATGAATTATTGCCATCTCCCATTTCATGTATACTAATTACAAAATTAATCACATCATTAAATCAATTTTACAAACAAAAAATGATTGAATAAAATTTTTACACTAAATTTGCTAAAATTTACAGACTTTAATGCTTTTCCATTATGAAAGTGCCTTTATTTCACTATAATTATTAACTAAAAGATAATTTATGCTCATTATTGTAAAATCCATTTTGTTTTTGCTTCCAAAAGAAGAGTGTTGTTTCCATAAGTCCTTTTTCTCTAGATTGCCTAAACTATCATCTTAAATTAAAAAAATACTAAACACCAAAGCCATTCAAAGCCATTCAAAGTAAATGCTAAAACCTACATAAATAAGAGTTGCTCCATTCAAAAATGAGAGACACAAAATTTAAACCTCATTGTCTTAACTACCAATAGAATCCTCTTATATGGCATCACTAATAGCAAACCCATATTGACTTGAGGATTACCTGGACAAGTCTACCTTCATTACAATTCTTGGGGATCAAAATAGAAAAAAGACAAGCAACATCGTATATGACTTGAGATCAAAATAGAAAAAAGACAAGCAACATCGTATATGACTTGAGTAATGGTATAGCAAGTCTAAGTCTAAAAGGTGGAGACCAATCTTATAGTCCATTAAGGAGTAGGGGAAAAGTACTATTGTGTAATGAAATCCCATCATAGGATATGCCACTATAAAGAAATTAATAATGTCATTAGAAAATCATAGGACAACAATAACCAAGGGCAGGTTCTCTTGATTTTAAATATTCCCCTTGGCAGTACATATTAGGCCCTTGGCTTATTCAACTTTAAAATCTATTACATATTAGCTTTTATAATGCTAAACCTTGAAAACAAATACTACACATATGATTCAATTAACTTTGAGGGGAGAAAGATTTGTTTGTCTAATTTAATCACTCAGGTAAGAAATATAAGAAATATGGTGCCCACATAGAAGAGCATGTTAGCGAATGTTCATGAGGCACTTAGAAAATAAGAGATTAAAGTTTGCACAGATTTTCCTGTTAGATATATTGGGCATACATTGGGCATACAGTAAATTCACCGCCAGCACTTCATGGATGGAAAATTCACCGCCATGACAATTCACCGTGCAAAAAATTAATTGCATGAATTTTTGGCGGTTAATTTTCCTGACGGTGAATTGCTAGTGGTGGTGAATTTTCCCTCGGTGAATTGCTGGCAGTGAATTTTCCTAAAACTGATATATTGTACGAGATGGTGTACATGGAAAACACTCCAAAGTCTTAGGATCGAATCTGCACCTTTCATGTTTGAAAAAAAAACACAGATTGACATGCATGTGAAATGTAGAAACATGAACAAGGCACAAAGACGGTTGAACATTTCACTGGAACTGTTGATAGAATGCCTGGATGAGCTATCATCTCATGGAATGAGATGATTACTGAATATACAGAAAATGGATTTGTTGAATGGGCTGAAGAAACTCTCAGGCAAAAGTAATTTTGTAGGCGTAAAGCCAAATTCCTTAACTTTCTGAGCATCCTCTTTACCCACGTCAAAATAGGAACAATGGAATAGGGTGTGGACATCATCAAAGCATATGTAAGCAGATTTTTGTCAGTTATTATAGTTGGAAATGCTCTCGTAGGCATGCATGCAACAAATAAACACACTGACAAGTTACATGAAACATGCTTATTCCTCATGCCAACATGCTTAAGATCAGATCTTTGACAGAAATTAAAACTAAAAATAGTTCGGCAGTCATATATAAACAAATTTGTTGAAGAGGATTTAGAAACTTACAAGCGACTGCGATTGGCAAGAGTAAAGCTTAACTCCACAACTTTTTCCCAATACTCACCTTGGTCGTACCATCATGGGAGTTTGGAACGTGAACTGTTTGACATTATGCCTCCAAGAAATGTGTACTGTAGGACTGCCATCTATAGGATAAACACCCAATAAGACAGTTTTGTTGAAAGGGCCATAGAATTTTATGAGCAAAAATGCAACAGGCAGATGTTGATCTTCGTCATCTCTTAACTGCGACCTTAGCCAGCATCCTTCCTATGAAATGTGAAGGCCCATACTAGATATGCAAAAAATTGAATGAGAGGATGCTTCCACCAGACATTTTTCCTCTTCAATACCCTCGTTGTAGGATATGCATCTTCATTGTATGGCGTCTAAACTAAATGAATGAATGAATGAAGGAAGGAATTTTAATGACGTTCACGAGACCAAGCGGCCTAAAGGACAAAGGAACACAACATTAAAAAACAATAGTTTTTTTTTACTCTCGCACTCCATCGGCTATTCTTCCCCTTCCCCATTAGAGTGCATCTTAGGACTTCCTTATTCCTCTTCCACACCCTTATTTTTCTTCCACAATGCCTATCTTTTTGCATTCCCTATGCCCCACTAAAAAGGAGTATTGATTGGTATAAATTCCCTCTATGCCACTCCTCTTCCCACCTTCTAAATTTCTTTTTAATTGAAATAATTTCATTTTGATTTAATAAAGGTGATAATTAGAGCAAGATCTTTAGGATATATATTTAAATATTATAAAATTTAATTACATTTATAAATGAATGCACAAATAATAATTGAATTGGCTTCTCATCTTAGAATTCAAATGAACTGTTCCATAATGAGATTATAGCAAAGACTCCATACTAACTTATGATGAAACTTAGAGATACTTTCTTATGCCTATAATGCATTAGGGTGAAGCCACAATAGTGGTTTACAATTTGATGGAGGAAGGAAAACTAAGAAAAAAAGACCCCATGGCAAAAAAATTGGTTTTAAGGGTTCGAATGAACCTACAAGTTCAACCGAACCAAAAATGGGTTCGACTGAACTAGGGTTCGAGCGAACCCATTAATTACTAGGCCCACATTTCCCGCCCAAAAAATCAAAAGAAAAATGCATATTGAAGGGGGTTCAAATGAACCGGGGTTCGAATGAACCCCTTGCGAGCGAACCCCAAGGGGTTCACTCAAACCCCCCTTATTCCTCAGTCTCCCCCTGAAACACAAAAAAAACCTAAATTTTTATGCTTCGAAGCTCGGGTTGAAGATGAAAATGGAGGAGTATTCACAAACCCAACTAGAATCAGGTAGTTCTCAGAACGAGCTATCCAACGAATATAATTTTAATATGTTTTGGTTTTATTATGTATTTGGTTTTTTTAGTTTTATTAAACATAGTTTTTCATCGAAAATGAAAGTCTTTGTTCTGTACATGTGGAAAAATAGTAGTTATCAATTTATTTTTTTGAAAAATATGAGTGCACCAAATATTGAAGTCCTTGATCCAACAATTTTTTTTTTTTCGATATATACAAAAAAAGTTACGTGTTATACGGTCGCGCTATGTCTGAATTGTAATTGGTTTGACTTCAAAACTTGATTAAAAAAAAAATATTCAATAAAAAACTATCTAACCAAGTGGAAGCACTAGATATTGGAGTTACAAATCTAAATTCAAAAGAATTATAATTTTATCCTTCATGGAAAAAAAGTTATGCATTATACGGTGTGCGCCACTTTTTAAAAATGCCGTTTTCTGAAAAAAACCAATTTTCGTGGGAGATGGAAAAAGAAGTGCAATTTGATTCCAAAAATTTTGAAAAAAATATTTTTAGAATCTACAGACAAAATGTGACGAGACTCTAGTTTGCATCATCTTCAAATTCCTCATGGTTTAGCCGCTATAGGTGCCCGATTGTGAAGATTTAGTTAAAAATAATAATTTCAGTGTCTAGTTTGGCCAAAAATTGTAAACCACTATTGTAGGATCATCCATTACCAAATCACAAGTTCGTGTAATGTGTGGACTCTCAATTATCATAGTTCATCTATGCATCATTGGGCCATCTTCCATCCTTTCTTGGATGATACTTTTTTTCAACATGTTAGAAGGGCAAAATATTCTTCTGCATTCACTTCACATCAATACAAATGATAGTAGTCCATTATTAATATCATAATCTTAAATCAAGTAGGATGTCAACTTGCACATTAGATTTATCATAACAATTAAATATTTTGAAATATCAATTATCGAAATATCGTGTAACATTTAAAATATTAATTTTGCTCACTCTGAACAAATGTTTAATCATTAAAATATGTTTAAAGTAGGTGATTGAAAATGAGATGTGCCACTTATGTGATATTATATCTTATAGAATCACCAAAAATAAGGAAAATAAATACACGAGATGATTAATTTAGGAAGTCAAATTGAGTGCTAAAACAATAAATTCAATCACACCTAAATTAATCAAAAGCTAAGCCATACATGATAAATTGACAAGGATTACAAGTGCTTAGCTATTTCTATGGCGATTGCAAATTGTGTTCTTGATAGATTGATGCTAAAAGTAATGTGAAAGAACTCATATTTGATACTACAATGAAGCTTAGACAACACAAGACAACTAATACAAAGTTTTCTAGCCCTTATGACTAATATGTGCTTGTGTTATGGCCTTGTTGGTGTACATCTATCCATATGGTGCAAATGCATCCTTTACTATTATAAACATATGGGGTTTGCTTGCCTTCACTTGTATTTATGTTTGAAACAAGGGCGGTGGTAATGGGAGTGTGGCATGTAGAGGAAATATTTACAACTTCTTTGATAAGTTGTCAAACCCCTTTGTTGATGAAATAATATGAAAGACACACGAAACAAACAATGTAACATTTATGGTTCGTAGAATTAGTAATGATGAACATACTCCATGACAATGAATTTCACAGCTATCGTATCATGAGTAATAATAGCTTATGAATGTTTATAAATACAAGATCTTATATACTCAAGTTGCGATGTTTGGCATACAACTTATTTGGTAATGGTCAAATTTTGAAAGGATTAGTTTAGAGAGTAAGAAAATTGAATTTCAAAAAGGGAGGATTACACTATAGCACGACCCTCCAAGAGATAAGGTCACATGTACAATTTAGTTCAAAATGAAGGATATTGTAAAGGACAATCAATTCAAACCATTAGAAACTTGAAGTAGCTAATTAGCTAAGAGGTTCAAGGCAAGCAAGTGTGCTCTACAAAGACAAATTGAGAAGGTGTTGATTTTTTTTTGAAGCATTTCACAAACTAGTAATTGCATAGATTTATTATAATGAATAAGCTCAAAACATTAAGCTAAACATTGTTAGAAAATTAATGATCTCATAATATTTTTTAACAACTAATATAAAAAATAAATTGAATTGTTTTTTAACAATAGTTAATACTAAAGAATGTAGATGCATGACATATAGCAAACTCTCTTGAATTTGAGTAAATTTGAATAATAAAAAGTAAGGGGCCTATTTTAATATCATAAAACCTCCCATCCAATAAAAATAGATTCCAAAGCCCCGTACATAAAAATGCATTGTTATTACACACTCAAACCTCCGCGTAAGGGGTGCACCTTCGTAAGGAGTTCATCCAAGTAACAGTAAGTTATTTTTTAAAAACTCCCATGCTGCGCTTGATAATGCGGGCAAGTTGGATTACACTCAGGTGGCCTTGACAGTATCAATGATGCACTACGCTTCAGATAAAAACCCTGCTCTTGGGCCACGGTTTTATTTTCCAGTCCAAACGAAATATTGCTCAGGCTCAACTTAACTCTCTTAGATTCACATCTTCCAATCCGGTAAGTTGGGCAGATGTTTATATATATTTGAAATGGAACTCAAAATACCGTAGGCATCGTGGGTGTAGATTTATTCTACTTCTTTAAACAGTCACACGAACGACGTTTACTTCTTTATGAACCAGTGATTGTTGTGTAATTGTTGATTAATGAGAGTGAACTAGGTTTAATATATTAAGATTCTAATGAGAGTTCAAACTTTTGATGATTTGAAGAGTTTATCTGAGGAGAAAAAATTGAACTGATATGCTTGGAGCCAACTATGTGTTAAGGAGGCTATACATTTTCACAACATTAACATAAATCTTTGTTTAGAACGGGAACATTTCTGCATAATTGCCCTTTTCCGTTTTGTGCTAGCTTCAGTCCACAACACAAAATTATGTTTTGACTCTAGCTAATAGATATTCTTGGTGAAGCTTAATAAAGTATTATTGCACAACCTTTTCAGAAATCGATGTTAGGATTTCATTTCCTTGTAATTAGTTTTTATTTTCTCAGTAGTTTCTTTTGAGGTCAAATTTATAAGAAGCATTATTTTTAAGGAAGAATTAACTTGCGAAGGAGATTCTTTTTAGTATCTGTTTTCAGCTAACTTGCACTAAGAGGAAGTGCATGGTCATTATTCTAGCATAAATCTTTACTTAGGAGGACAAAATTGCTGCGTAATTCTTGTGTGTCTATGCCATACAAAATTATTAATTTGTTTTAGCTAATATGCAACACTGATTAAAACTTACAAGGATTTTTTTTTTGATAAGTAAATTGATGGTTCTATTGTGGCCATCACCCTTTTTATCTCTGATCAAAAAAATATTTCAAAAAGGGCAGGAAGACCTGTCATCGAAATTACCACTAAAGATAGTTGCTGTCTTGACACCCCCAGAAAAGGCCTTATAATGGGAAAAACTGTTTTTTGAAAAGCTATACATTGCAGAACCAAAAGAGAAAAGCCAGAAAACCCTGACAAGGATCAATCCATGATTAGGAAGGCTTTGCCTCCCTTTTATAGATCAGACACAGGAGATCCTCCTTCTACTAGAGCACCTCCAACACCAACCCCCTGCTTTAGCATCCCCACCAGAACAACCTCCCTTCCCTTCTGCAACATACTTCAAATTGGTATCTTCTGCAAAACAAAACTTTACACCGGAGTCAATGGCTGCATGCTTGAAGCCCTAATCAAACCATCATCTGACAACTCTGGTCGAGTTTAGGGACTGGAAACTTCAAGCCACCCTTTTCTGTGGATCACGTTCAACCCAATGATATATATTTCCAAATCCTTGCTGTAAGTCATCAAATCTTCTTTCTGCATGTGAACAGCTTGTATTTCCTTCTGCAATGCTCTAATATCCTCCTGCATTCCAATTGCATCTTCCTCCTCTCCTTCTGCCTTCTTGCCAGCTTCCTCAACAAAAATGCAATCCTCATACTCAGGGAGAGCAACATATAGAGTCCATTCATGAATGATGGGTTTTCAGCCTTCTATATTAATTTTGCTATGAAGTTTGCAGCAATGTTTGCCCAAGATCTAAACTCTTCTGTTTTGCCAATTCCCTCCAGTCCCAAGATTTGTTCGATGAATTTCAGCGTTTCCAAATGTGGGGTGCAAAAGTTATTTTTGAGGAGGCGACAGTCAGGGACTGCAACCCTGTAAAATGCATCTCGAACGCATCTCCCTGAGATTCTGTACCCTGCATTGCCATCTCCTTTACTTTTGCACTCAATGCTACTGTTAAAACAGAGCAAATGAAACTGGGACAGGGAGTAAACATTGCTGACAAGAAAGGGTTTCTCCACATGCAATCACTAAGGGGAGTTAAAGGCTTAATTAGCACACAACTGCACTGCTGCAAACCTTCTCCTATCAAGTGCTTCCAGAATCATTACACTCAATGCTACTGTTAAAACAGAGCAAATGAAACTGGGACAGGGAGTAAACATTGCTGACCAGAAAGGGTTTCTCCACATGCAATCACTAAGGGGAGTTAAAGGCTTAATTAGCACACAACTGCACTGCTGCAAACCTTCTCCTATCAAGTGCTTCCAGAATCATTACACATTGAGGTGCCCTTCCCACCCTCTGTGACAAATGAAATAGAAGGGAAAGACATAATTCTCTGCCACCTTTTCTAATTCCTAACAAGGTAACATCCACAATATAATCCTTGAGGGCCTAATTAAATATTACCCTTTAGGGGATGAGATCCTTAAAGATCCAGCCTAAGGGGGCTGCTAACTTAAGAGAAGGAGGGTGGGACAAAGCACCACAGACTTCCAACTGTTCACTCACCACCAATGAAAATGGGAATCGATTCACTCATGTATTAGCTAAAAGTTCGCAGGTGTATAACAGCCTCTGTAACATTGAAAAAAAATTATCTCCTCAAATCCCTCACACAATTTGCAGGCCTCCCAAAGGTAACTTTTAAGTTCCAACTCAGAGTGTCCCTGTTTGCAAGCCCACAATGACTAACATAGTCTCTCCTTCAACAATGAGTTTCTTGCAATCCACCAAGATAGCTAAATTTAGACCTTAAAGCAAAGCCTCTATCTCTGTCTCATTATTTGATATATGGTCCAGGAAAAAAAGAGCCACCTTTGACAAATGTATGTAAAAATTTTCTGAAAAGACACCCTGCTCCTGCCTGACAAAGATCCCATGGTAGGGTCCATCGAAATTGAGCTTCAAAAATCCATCCAGAGGACTTTTCCATAAAGTACCAATTCTTGGCTTTTGAGTTCCAACTAACCCATTAACAGGATTAAAATATGCAAGGAAGTATTGAAGATTCTGTAGAGCATTAAATAAGGTTTCATTTTGGTTAAAATATCTGTGTGGTTTCTTTTAGGGATACATTTTCATATATATTTTTGCATTTTGGACAAATTGTAACTAAAGAACCAGTACATATCTATTAGTTTTAAGTTTTAACACAATTGTTATGTAGGAGGGCAATATTGCTGCATAATTGCTGTTCTTCAATTCTACATTTTGTCTGAAACACAAAAAATGATCTTTTTTCAGTCTGTAGGCAATCTCAGTTAACCAGAGCAGTTATATGGATCTGGAGGGGGGTCCTGCTGCTGCCTTGGCCTCAGCCAGGGCTTCTGGATCTCACCCTGCCCCAGCACTGCCTACAGCAAAGCACAAAACGTTTGCACCACACATACCTCGCAATAAGGGCAAAAAGCGACAGAGAATGCGTGGTGCTCAACCTAGGCATGGTCCTGTTGGCAAGTCCAATCATAATTTTCGAAATGATGACATTAATCAGTTGAATCATAATTCTTGGAATGATAACTGTAATGATGACAACCCCACTAATCCAAATGAGTTTCATGAAACTGCTCCCAACACTGGAAAAAATGCTAGAAAAAAGAGTAAACATTGGAATCATCATATTTCTACTAATCCAAAGGAGTCTCATGAAGTTGTTTCCTCCTCCGAAAGAGCTGCAGACAAAAGGAGATATACTTGGCATCGAAAGGAAACATTGCAAGACACAGTTGAGGAAAATAATGCTGTGGCTGAAGGGCAGATTCATTCTAATTTGGATACATTTTCTAGGCCACAAGATGTTACATCAAACAGAACACATTTCAAGGGTCCAAGTGAGAATTTTTACTCTCATATTCAGGACCAGGACATCCAGTCTCAACGAGACAGCTGCTCCAAGTTATGGAATAAGTTGGATGCTGCATATGATGCTAGAGAAAGGTAAGGTGAGGAGGTTTGCAATTTCCTGTAGTTGATGTCTTTTCTTTAGCTTAAATTTACATTCTGTTGAAGGAAGATCAAGCAATTTGATAGATATTTCTCTCTGATAGAGATCATCCTTGCATGCCACTGATGGTATTGTGTTAACAGACATGTTTACAGGATGGAAGAGGAGCTTGCTAAGCGAGAACAGGCCGTCCGAACACAAGAAGAGATAGTTGCACATTGGAGGGCCCAGGCTCAAGCTGAAAGATTAGAAGCTGCCTATATGAGGCAGGAAGCATATGCAGAACGACTCAGATTGGAAGAAGAGGCATGACTGATCCTTTTTCAATCTTTAGTCTTTACTATGTAGTTATTCTTTTTCTACATGGCTTTTTCTCCAAGTTTCACACATATGTACCATGCAGGCAAAGCGACTTGAAAACTTAAAAGCGGATATAGAAAAGATTCGTGATGGGATCTTAACCAGAGTGAGTCATTTTGTTTTTTTAATTGCCATGAAATAACTAAACATGTTGTTCGTCAGAACAGCTAGGAGTTCATTGCAAGTTGTACTTCTTTGCCACTACTCAATACATGAAGCAGTAATTGGATCTTTGTATATTTTTGAAATGCCATTAAATGATTAAGAGACTTGAGCAGTTAGGAGTCACTATAAAGTTATAAGCTATACATTTTTGCAACTCTTATCAATGTTAATGGGATGTGTAGCATTAGCTATTATAGATAAAAATTAAAAATAAATATGTGAGAAGGTAGAACGGCACCATTATGATATCTTGTGCCCATAAGAACCGGCTGATTTTGTTTTTTTCCAACCACGGTAAACAAATGCCACCTGTGTTACATATGATTCCTCGTTCTTTCTCCTTGTTGCAGTCCATGTCATGTTGGGTACTTTAACCTTTCTTTTGTCTGATATATTAAAGGTATGCACATATTCTTTTACTTACTTTTGGACCATTATTCCCTTTATTACAGTAAAAGTAATAATACAAAAAGGGCAAGTGAGGGAAAAACTGAAACCAATGCAGATAAGAGAAGATGGTTTGCTAGTATGTTGAAGAATATAATGGAAAATACAAACCAAATATGTCTCTTCATTTCTCTCTTTCTTGTTACTCTCATCTTTTAGTACTTTTCAAAGCACGAATCTGCTGCCATGATATGTTAGTGGATATATTATTAATTACTACATTTACACTCTAATTTACTGGCTTGCTCCTTGAAGGCCTTGGATTTGGTGCAGTTTGAACCCAGTTCAGATTCCAGATTGATCTGGCTTGGATTCTGTCAGGGTGCTGCTTAGTCCTGAGTGAACCTGGGTGAATCCAGACCAAATTTTGCAGAATCCAAATTGAATCTGTGGGATTTTGACAACTTATTTTTTTTCTTTTTCTTTTTCCTCTTTTCCTTGCAGTGAACCTTGGTGATTGTAAACTTTTTAGGGTTTTTTTTCTTGTTTTCTGGCTGTCCACTTTTCATATTGTGCTGCCTTGCAAAATCTACCTCCCAAGTGATTTGCTAGTAGGATTTGCTACATGATGACATGAATTGACAATTTTTTATTCTTTTCCCTGACCGACATTGCAAATGAGAGGTTTTGATGGTGGTGGAAATGGCAATGGGCAAGAATTTATTCGTAGGATGACATGATACTTGATAGAACAAATCCGTGCTGTTTTTTGGGTTCCTTCTCTCTTATGTTCATTCAATTAGTTTCTGTTTATATCTAGGCCTTTCACATATTATAGTCAACTCTAATTTATTTATTTGTTTAGTCACAGTCCCCAATTCTCTTTCGTTTGTTTTCTAGCTATTATTTTATTGCAAGTGTTTTCTTTGGAAACATCAATGAGTGTAAGGAAGCATAACTTGGGAATTAAAAAAAAAAGGAGAGAAAATAGAGTAATGAAGTCTAAACATTCAATAATGAATATTTGTCACAATATTCAAGTTTTGACAAATTGACTTTGAAGTAGTATTTTTAATTTATATGGTGGTTTTGTTTGTTACATAATGCTATATGGTATTTTGAACTTAATTCTTGCTTTTAAGCTACAATTATGTATATATTTATGATCTTTATACCTTTTCTGTATGGATGAACCCATCTCCTTTTTTTAATACTTATTTGGGTATGTGCACAAAGATGGTGGGCCAAAAAGTGGCTAAATGCTCATATTTCTTTAAAATGTGCTAATGTCCCTAAAAATATGGTGCATGTGCATTAAGGCTCATATACTTTTTTGACAACATGAGTGCATTATAACATGCACATGTTCCACTTTAAACCAAAGAAATCTTGCCCTAAAGCTTGGAACAAGTTTGAATTTAGTATTTACCAATCCCAAGGGCCACTGGACATGCAATTTGGGTGCCCAAAATTGTATTTTACAAAAAATATATACAAAAAAACATACAAATGTTGAGTTTTCTCTTCATCAAGTTTGCATAATTTAGGACAAGATTTTGGAAAAACACCACTACAATGCCAAGCACCATCTTAACTTTCTAACCATGTATTTTCTTCTAAAATCCAAATATCAAGGTTTTGATATTTAATTAGTTATAGTAGTGTCTTTATTTTTCACAAAAATACATGTAATTTTTTGGTGCAATTTTTGATCTATTCATCCAAATTTGAAACAAATGACATTTTCACATCTTATGCTTCATTCTATTATGCACATTGAAGAAAAAATAATTTCTATTTTTTTTTTTTTCAAAATAAAGGGAGAACATATTCAATTTTCTATTTTTCAAGATGTGTCCACTTAGAAAATTAGTAAAAAAAAATATTCATTGAAAAATTAGCAAAAAATATTTGAACTACCACATGATCTCAACTAACTTTCCATTGAGGGGATATATGAAATATTTAACTGAAAATGGGTTAAGCACACTTGATGCTATGCTATATTTTTGCGACAAATAATGACCACTTTGTGTACTCTTAGTGTTTGACCCTCGTAGTTATCACCAGTTTAAAAAAAATAGTAGTTTAAAATCTAAATTTCGAGCTCTAGTATTCTTGTTTTTATCCTATGTTACACTAATGTTTTGGTATGGGTATGGTAGGGGATGGGGGGATGTATTATTGGGATGGATTTTTTTTGGGGGGGGGGCTTTTTTAGGGAATGACAAGGATGACTATTAAAAAATAGGAATTTTTTAGAATATATATATAATTAAAAAAAAAGAAAAAAAATAAAATTAATAAGGCATTCATCATACACATTATAGAATCTTATTACATAACATTAGAGTTGAATTGAGATCTCACATGAGAGTCAACACAAATTAACAAATGTCAAATTTCATTGTTTTTATTGTTAATGTACATATATAATATTGAAATTACAACAAAAATGCAAAGGATGTGAAATACCCCCCTTAGTTTTTTCCCAAATTTTTTAACATAAACTTCACTCGTTAGCATTAGCCCAATGTAATAATCAACAAACTGGATATAACCCTTCACTTTGTGATCACCCAGATCCCAGAGTGGGCAAGGTGAGAGCATACGGTGTAAGGGGATCTGATTACAATAATGAAAATGTTGGAAGTACAAAAACTATTGGCGGCAAGCCAGCCAATAGAGAAAATGTAAATACTAGGCGGCAAGCCAGCTTTTTCCACTTTTCAACGGGCTACTGGAAAGTAAAGGAAAGCAAAGAACTTGGCGGCATAGCCAACCACTTTCACTTTTCAGTGGGCAACAAAAAGTAAACAAAAACTCGACTTCTTATACAGTGGGAGTGAAATACAAAATACTGAAAGAGAAAGCTGATTAGTACTACTAAATCAGCGTTACAATATGGTGTTAGATTTAGTACAATATGAGAGAACCAAACCAAAATGAAGCCCAAGTGTTAGGAAATCATCTCAATGATATTACAATGACTAGGCATCATGACAATATGATAAAATACTGAAATTACCAGGTTTGATATGAAGGAGCAGCAGTCTGATATGAAAGTACAGCGTGCACGAACTCCAGTCAGCAACCTTCAAATGCTCATATCTCCTCAACTACAACTCTGAATGACCTCAAATCAATGGCAAATGAACCCTCTCAGCTAGGCGTCCAAGTTCATGAAGAAAGACACCACCAAAAAGTCTGCAAACTAAAGGCCATTTCCCCATGCACCAAAACCAAGGAAGTATGGCAGCCTGAGGAGGGTGACCAGCAGCAAGAATTAGGTTCTTCTCCTAAAAAATGTGAGATTCTAGGAAAGGGGGCGCCTAGAAGCAAGGAACCAAACGAGCCAATACCCACAAAATTTTGCCAAGTCTCCGGAACGGTACGAGCATAAATGTGGGTCAGCAGTGGACTAAAAGAGCACTCCAAAAACTCCAAAACAACAAAGGAACACACCAAAAAGTCTCTAGAAAACATCAAAGCCACACCAAACTGAAAACACAAAAGAAGCCATCACCAATGAAGCTCAATCTGCAATCTCGAAGCAAGAGTCTGAACCAATTTCGTTAGCACTTTGTTATCATAGAAAATGGATACCAAATGAGAGGGAGAGGCGTTGTATTTAATGGCTTCCAAACCCAGGAATTCAAATCTCCAATTCCCTCCAAAAAGGGACACCCTCATGAGAAATATAATAATCTTTTAAGTCCATCTTTGACCAAGACCTTGGGCGCCCAACATGACTTAGCAATATCAACTTTATAAAAAGCAATAATTTATCCAACTTGGATGTCTAAAAGAGAGACCACAACTTAAAAACAACTTGAGTCAATGAGCCTAGGTGTGGGGACCAAAAAGCACGTTAGAAATATCAAATAATATAACTTAAGTTATCAACTTTCCTTTTCTGACTCCAAGAAAGCTGGAGAAGCCTCTGCCAAGATTGCACTACCAGAAATAGTAATTGAGTGCTGAATTGTTGCCAAACCACACGCCAAAATTAACACTTACTAAAAATAGCATATTGCTAAAAGTAGTAAGTGACTCCAAACGTCGTTTGGGCACATTCCGGGTAGCTGTCGTAACTTTCTAAAAATAGTAAGTTCGGAAATGGCCACTGATTAAAATGCATGTGACACCCCCTTGAAGCTCTTCGAAAACCTAGAAAGACCCAGAAGACATACTGGCAAACTCGTGTATGCATCCCCTAAAAACTCAAAAAGATACCTCCTAGAAAATAGGAAACCCTAATTTTGCCTCCGATTAGCCTACGAGCCTCCGAAATAGGCTAATGGTCTCAAAAGGCACTAGTGCTGAGAAGGGAACATTACAGGATGTAGTCATTTATGTATGTATAAAAAAACGTTACGCTTCCATTCAGCATAGCCTAAAATATTGTTTATTTTTTGATTTTAACAGCTAGAGTGGGGCTTTGACAAAGGGGTTGAGGGGAAATGCATTTGGTAGGGTTTGGGGGTAGCGCTCTTGGAATGCTCCTTGTTGTGATATAGGGTAAGGTTGAGGGGTGGGAACCTCACCACCAAGCCCAAATTAAAGCCTTTGAGACCACATAGACTTTCAATTATGAAGATTCTTGCCAAAACTTTGGAATCTTGGATATAGAGGGAATGGAGGTGATTCAACCTTCTCTTTGTAGATAGCCACGTGCGCAAATGAAACTTCATTCATTTCCTTGTCCTTTGAGTCATTTAATGCTTTTAAGAGGGCTTCATTCTGACCCAGCATTTGTAGCAGCTCATTATAGAGTGATATTTGCTTTAATTTTTGTAAAATATTTTACTAATATGTAAATTGACCTTGTTAAATCAGCTACCTTGTCAGTTGTAGGAGGTGTCGTACCTTGCTTGGGCTGAGAAGATGACACTGGCCTCTTCAGTGGTACAGGATTGTTACTCACCTCTTGCATAGATGTGGTGAATGACCCTTTGGCCTTGCTCCTCTACATGTAATTATTACCCTGTTGGAATTGCAGATTGTCTTCTGATTCATCATCATCTTCAACTGGGAACTTGTAAGTTTCAAGCACCATCGCTGTCCTATAGCTAGTAGAGGCCTTATTTGTGCTTCTTTCTCCAGTTGTTGGCACAATTTTGAGGTTTTCTATATCCTTTTGGAAGATGTTAGATGCTAATTTGAATTCTGGACAATCCACTTCTAAGTGTGCTGTGGTACCTTGTAGTCTACACCATGTTGGTAATGCTAAATCAGCAAGATTGTCTTCCGCTCCAGCCCTTCTGTTGTTCTGATTTTTGTTTTCCAATGGACTGGGCATATTGCCATTGTTTGGCTTTGTATTCCATTGTCTATTCAGCCTTTGAAAATTACATACTTGATTCTGAAAATTGCTGGTAATCTAACTTTGTGGGATTTGCCTCTATAGTTGGATAAAATCATTGGATAGCTTCATCATCTTCCTCTTTGTGTCTTCCATTTCAAAAATCGTGTTCGTAGGTTGATCTTGAAGCACATATCCAGTTACATTGCTTGTGGTTGTTTGTGTGCATGTTGATGGCAATGCTAACTGAGTATTTAGGGACACTTGTTGATTTGCAACAAGATTTGCAACCCTTGTTGGTTGAAGAAAGATATGCTAGCTTGCTGATTTGGCCATGTAAGCATAGGCATCATGGCTTGTCTCGAAAGCACCTGATTATAGATTTGATTTTGATGACGATACCCCACACTTGGGACGAGTTCATCAAAGGGGTATTTTGTGTCAATGCATGATTAATCGTAGAAATATTATTATACATGTCTAGCTGTTGTACAACATAGCCTTATAGCCTCATTTCTAGTTCCACTTAAACAACGTCAGCATGTTTTGTAGACAAAGAAGTTAATGCAGCAAGAGTTCTTCTAACAAACATTGAGACTAATGGATCCAAAGCTGTGAGATACGTTTAGGTAGATGCTTATTTGTTTTGTAGATATGGAGCTTTAAGCTCTAGTTTAGAGCTTATGGAATTGAGCATTAATCGTGCTTTTAGTTACATTGTGCTCTCTTTGAGCAGTTGCACAATTGTGTACAACATTATAGGATTGATTGGAAGCTTATAGTGGCTGAGAAAGACATTCTCCAAATAATTCCAACTTGTAATGGAGCATGTGGGTAACTTGAGATACCGATTGTAGGTGGTCTCCCCCAGTGTGAAAGGGAACAGATGGAAGACTACGTCTTGGTAGTAAACCTGGGTTCTGATTTAGTGTCTTTGAAAGCTTGAATGTGTTCCTTTGCTGCCATACCTTCCCCTTCCCCTTGAATATATTTAGGACAAAATTTCTGGGGACATTTTGGTAAATCATGCAAACTACTAGAATATTAAGAGGGGAATTTTCAACACCAAACCAAGCCATTGATGGGTTTTGAGGGATAGTAAATGGAGTGACAGGAGTCTGAAATCTTGGTGAAGTTTTTGCTGCTTTGGTATGCCTAGATCTAGACTTTCCCTTTTCAACTCTGGACTTTCCATGCTGATTGAGGTAGAATAGCTGAAAGTTTCCCTCAATTGACTTTCACCTTGTGAATACCATCCTCTTTTCCAGCTTGAATTAATAACTTGTTCAAATTTGATGTAAACCAGACCAAAAAGCTCTTTGCAAGCCCTCCTAGTGCCAATCTTTTGATGGCTGATTCAACATACTCAACAATTCAAGTAAGATATCCTAAAAGAAAATCAACTTTTTAAAAATAAATTAATTATCTCCAAGGTCTATATTGCCAGGTCATGGCTGTGCAAGATAACTTAGTTACTGTTGTGACCTATTCCTATTCAAGGGGCTTGTGTTGGTTTTCTTCTTAATTCAGTCAATGAACTTTGCCAATATCAATGTTTAGTATTTTCAGATTTTAAGATGCATTCATAAACTGATTCCAAGCCTTCATTGCATTCATATATTGCTATAAGTTTAGAAATCAACAATGAAAATAAACTTGTAACCAACAAAAGAATGCATCAAAATACTAATTCCTTTTTCCCCTTTTCCCTTTTAACCCATTTTTTTCCCACTATTTTCTAATTTCCTATATTTTAAATTCCAAAAATTCCATTGAACAATTCAAACAATTTACCTTCATTCATTTGCAATTATTTAGCAATATGATTAAATCGACTATAAATACACATTCACACCCTAGGAATTTTCCAAAATTAATTAACTTACTATATTTTCATTTTCTCGCATTTTTCCCACAATACCTAATATATTTCGATAATTATCAAAGAAAACATTTAATTCCTAATATTTCATTTACGTTCAAAAAGGTAATTTAAACTATCATTTAAACCTTTACCTTAATTTGATTCCAAGATTAAAATACGATTAAATCATGCAATTTGTAACTTGTTAAATATTTTGTGAAAAAGCATGAAATTTGGAAATTATTTAAATCAAGCATGCACTGACATTTCACAACACATAGGGATTTTAGAATAATCCCTAACTCAGATTCAGGTTCACGTAGTGTCAAACATGACACATACCATACTTGATTCGAGTACGATCAGGGAATGGATAGGGAGGGCCCAATGTGACATCTCCAAATTAACCACCATTGGGGAATAACTTAGACCTATATAGCTAGGTGGAGAAACAACCATGTATCTGTAACCATTCAATGCACGTCAAGGGTACCTGCTCAATGTATATATAGCCAAAGCACAACATAATCATCCCAATGGGGTCCAATAGCATAAGCATAAAAGTACATCCATTATGAAACTTATTAAATAAATAATTCCTTCTAAACATCAATAATTAGGATTACATTTAACCACAACACATAGAATGTATATCACTGAACTAAAGCATAATGATAAACCAAGCATGTAAACATACAAAATGCCAACAATTGACATGTTGAGGAATCGCATCTCGAACATGCGGTGGTTTATACACACCATCCAGAGCCATAAAATAATCACCATAACAACCATGAGAAAATGGTGGAGCTAAAACACTGATCTTGCATTAACAAGATGCAAATGGGAAGGGCACTACACACAAGTTTTTGGATTGATTTTTTGACAAGTTTCTAGCAAGAGATAAAAAATAACAAACAAGATAGAAACTAACTCCATGGTAGTAGTTTTTGAATGGTATTTTATTGATCTTCACAAGAAAACACGCTGAGAAATACAACCGAACTATTCATTAAGGGTGTGCCTCTCTAGTGTGGGTCCAAGTAATAAAATATCGTAGGATTGCGCATGCATGTTCCACTCTCAAGAGGGAATATATAGGGTTCTAGTGGCACAAGGGCTCACCTTTCCCCTTCTCTTGAAGGTTTTGACACCTCCAAAGAAATCATGTCTCTCCTCAAGACAATACATGTTGAGTAACTTCGAGCATGATATTGTACTTTACACCACAACTAGATTAACGATCGAGGGTATTAGGTCTCTAAAAACAAGGTTCATAGTGGTTTTGAGAATAGTGAGCCTGTCTAATAGTGCTTAAGACTAGGAGGGTCTCCCCTCTTCTCCTCACCAAACAAGTCTTGATGGACTGAGGGTCTTGTAGCTTGGCTTGAATGACGCTAGCCACATTTTGAGGTACAAAAGAAGTTGTTAATCATGAAGAAGTCGTCTCATCAATCATATCACTAAATCAAGTTTTATTGAGATGTGACTTCCTTTCTTCAGGAAGTTGTCTTCAGTAACCTTCTTTTGGAACTTGTCACTTATGGACTTGCTTTAGTGATATGATTGATGAGACAACTTCTTCATGATTAACACCTCCGGATACACAACATGCATATACGACAAGGGAATATAATGATAATTCTAGTACTCCTACAATCTTTTTAATTCTTGACAACCTTGACATCAATGACATTTCTGATAGCCTTGACACCCTTTGACATCAATGACAATCTATGTTCAACATCATCCTTTCAATGCTTATTAATAGGGAGGGTATGGAAGGCCTCTCAATATGCATTTGGAGGATGAAACCCAAGGTTGATGTGAGAGATTTCATTATTTTAGAGTTGAAGAATTATAAGCAAGCTAAGGGGAGGCTCTTTTCTTCACCACTAGCTATTTGAGGGAGATCCAACCAAACATTAGGTAACAAAAATTGGAGTTTTTACTTGTATCTTATAAGTTACAAATTACAATTATTAATAAAATATTGTTTCCTTACAAGCTTTTGAATATCTTATTTGCAGGTTCTTGGTGGGAAGAGTGGTGTGGAAATACCCCAAATCTTGAAAAGCTAACACTCCAAGTTTTGTTTGAACCTTGTTGCATTTTTGGGTGTGAGTGCAATTGTTGTTTGTTTGATGCGATTTACACAAAGAAGTGCAATAAGTTGACTCAACAATGCCTCAATGACCTATCTTTTGTGCAATATAGCCTTCAACTTTGCACAAGAAAGGCGAAGGACAAATCAAAAGAGCTTATTGATTTGGATGAGATTAATCCTTCTATTAATTGGACTATGTAGGGTGAGGGTTGTCCTTGTTTACAGAGTACAAGATTGCCGATTTTGAGAGGTAGGGCTATGGAGAGTGTAGATGCAATAGAGGTGGGAGAGATTGGATTGGATGACATCAATGTAGATGATATCGAACATGGAGTGGAGTCAAAGATGCAACCTTCTAGCTTGAGGGAGGAGTCACAATTGCATGTGAAGACTAGATCCTCTCCCCAATTTTTCACTAGAATGGGGAAGATGAAATTGTAAAATCTTGTAATTTGTAACTTGCTTAGATATGCAATTTATGATGATGATTTTAAAGACAATCATCATGAACTCATGATAGTATTAACTAACCATTGTATTTGCTTGATGATGTGTTTTTTATACTCAATTTGCATTCAAATCTAATTGAAAACACTTCTCCAACATTTTATACTCATTTGATACATTTTGTATACAATTTGTATTTTCAAACAAATTTAAGTATTTCTCTAAGTTGTCGAGTAGAAAATTTTTTGTCTCCCGAGTTTGAGTATGTGAACTATCCTTACCAGTATATTCCTTAATAAGTTATTTTGGTTATGTAGATTTGAGCTTGGACATGCCAATAGGCTCTAAAAGAAATTTATTGCCTCTTTAGCTATATCATTTGAATTTGTTAAAGTTGTGTTGTCTCTTTAGCTATACAATTTCTCATCTTTCTTGCTTTAGTTGAATTATGAAAAAAATTGGTATTTTTGTCTCCTTCCTTGAGCCACATCTCTCTAGATTTTGATCTCCAGAAAACTTCTTCTCTAGCCAACATCTCTTTGTGTTAAATGATTAAGTCTTTTTCTTTTTTAAACTCCTCCTATGTCATTCCATCCTTAATTACTTCTCATTTAGGACAACTAATTCTTCTTCAATCCATTATTTTTCATTGAAGATGTTTTTAAATGACTCCATGTTCCACTTCCTCATTTGTTGTTTGAGGTATATTAGTTTCTTTCCAACTTCAAACTTTTTGGTCCCACATGTCTTTGCCTCTACCCACCAACCCTTTACAAAATCAACAATTTTTCAATCCCTAGCCCACATTTTCACTATTTTGAATGGACATTGATTGGGAGGGCGGTCTTTTGAGATACTTAAGGTGACAGGGTAATGATTTGACCTTGATATGGGTAAGATAGCCATCTCCAATATTATTGTTGATTGGAGCCACTCATTATTTTAAAGAAATCTATCCAATCTCACTATGATGTTGTTGAAACCAACCTTCTATTTGTCCAAGTGAACCTTCCATTATGTGGAACCATATCCATCAACCCTTTTTTGTTTACAAAGTTTGTGAAGCCCATTTGAAACTTGGTTGGTATAGAGATGCCCCCTCTTTTGTGCATACTACTTAGAATTGAACTAAAGTCTCCCCCCAGAAAAATCATATCAGTCTTGCACCTGTCCATTTGTTCTTCTAGTTCTCCCCAAACATGTGCTTTTTCTAGTAGGTTGGGCCATAAATATTAAATATATGAAAATTCAATTTTTAAATAAGATTAGACATGACTCACCCATTGGTTTTTATTGTTAGCTATCTCTTCAAACAAAATTGAGTTGGGGGAGAAGAGCATGATCAAGCCACCTAAAGCCCCATTGGCCACCATGAAACGCCCATTCCACCATCAATAATGATTGATAAATTTATTGAACTCAATTTCATTCATCTTTGTTTCTTGTAATAACACTATATTTGCATTTACTTCCTTGAGGAGATGTTTGATGGCACACCTCTTGTTGGAGGAGTTCAACCCTCTTATATTCCATGACATGACCTTCATTCATCTTTATTATGTGTGGTAGGCTGTAGACCATATTTGAGTAAAGTTAGTTGCTCCTTACACGAGCCCATTCTTCTCTTTTTTGCTTGTTAGTTTTTTAGGGTAATTATTTGATGTATTGAGGGCTGTTTCTATCGGTTCATCCTGAACTTTTGAATCAAGGTATTCTTTAGTCTTAGCCATTGATTCTTCACCTAGTTCTTGTGTGTTCATGGAATTTAGGGGTAGAAACTCTAAGGATTACATTTTTTCCTTTATCTCCATTCAAGGATTGTGATTTCTTGACCCATTTCCATTTTTTCTTTGGGGGTGGGACTCTGAGGCATTCTTTTGTATGATGATTTTTGGATCTACATGCTAGGCAAGATTTCTTATCATCTTCTATTTCCAATGTTTGCTTCCAAATTCCCTAGCTGGATTCTAATAGTATATTTTTTGAAATTCTTTTCTTATTGTTCCATACACCAATTCTTGCATAAATTTGTGAATTTCTCTTTAGAGTCTCCTCATTGAAGCAATAACAATGTCATATATTATTGCCTATTTCTTTTGAGATCTTTGGGTCCTAGTATTCTTCAAGGAGGTTATATGAACTAACCTAGAATAGGCTTTCCCTTTTTTCTTGAATAAGATGATCAAAGTTTGGAGACCAACTCATTGGGTATAATCCTATTCTGTCCATTTTCCATGAGCCATTATTGATGATGTTATCTTGATCTTTTGAATTTTGGAATTGAACCATGAAGAATCCCTCTCAAAGAAATTTGGTTGACAAGTTTTCAATTTTCTTTGATCCATCTCTTTGTTCTTTACCTGTCTTCCATATTCCATGAAATTTACCAATGGTTGCTTTCTCCGTAAGTGTCACATCCCGTTTAGTCGGCATAGCTTAATCATTGGATTATTGTATTAATAAGAAAGACAATTTGATTATCTTAAGTATTACTGAAATATAAATAAGAATGATTATGCTAACAACTAACTGTGCAAGTGTGATAGGGATCATTGACATTCTCTTAGGTTGGAGAGAGAGTATCATTGTGGGAAAGTTTCTAGCCGGTGGAGGTAACTTGTTATGATGGAACCAACACACACACTCGCCCAAACTCATGTAGTTAGGTTGCATGTGTCTGAATAAGATTAGGTATTTCACATTCCGATATTTAAATAATTACATTATTTATGAATGATGCATAAATATATTTGTATGAGAATAAAATATATTTCTATAAATCTAGACTAATTAAGTAACTTGGAGAGCCTAGGTCAACATCGGGTCATAAGCCAAACTTAGCACAAGAATGTGTTGCTATTATAATAAGAAAATAGAAATAATATTAAACAAATAACATTATATTTTAATATTACTATTATGATAGAAAAGAGATAAAAAGAATAATATTATTATTAAATAATATTATATTTTAACATTATATTAGTGAAGCCCTCTCCTATTGAGGTGGAGCTGGGGATTGTTGAAATGGTGGAAAATGCATTCTTACCCCTCTTTTGGTGGGAATCTGTTAGGCTCAATTTTGAGCGGAAGATCTGCTGCAGTCCAGCTGCTGCAGGTGGTTTGTGGCTTGGTTGTTGCTGGCAGTCCTTAGGGCTTGCTGTGTTGTGGATTGTTTCTTGGCTCAAAGCTATTGTTGTTTCTCTGTCCTTGACTTAGGACTGTTGGTTGTCCTTTGTGTTCTGTTGCTCTTGGTTTTGGTGCCAGGAATGGGTTGTTTATCTGTCTTTGACTTAGGACTGCTGCTGGTTCTGAGTGTTCTTCACTCCCGGTTATTTGGTGACCAGGTGCTGTTTGTGTTTCTGCTGTGTACTGCGGTGTTTCCGCTGGTGCTGGTTTTCTGTTTCGTTGGCAAAGTTTGATACTTTGCTGTTTGGAAGTGTCCTTTTCTTAGCTTTGTAAAGGTTCTTGGTCCTTTCAAAACCTTGCTTACCTTATCAAAAACATTATATTAGTACTTTTATCTAGAAAAAAAGAAAAGTTAAGAGAGCAAGACAAATTATTTTAAAAAGATAAAACTAAAAAAAGAAGGGAAAACTTAAAATTTATCACTCCCCTCATGCCTTGTAAATACCTCCACGATGTGCATGCATGCCTAGCGTGGCTGAATGCTAGCAAAGATTGTTAAATGTGACTTTATGTCTGCCAGTTGGAGGGTTTAAGAAAAAAAGAGTTCAAAAGGACTTTTCGAGAGGAGGATGGGGGGCCTGGTTGGTTTGCTGGTGACTATATCCTGTAGTCATTACATTCCATGAGGAAACATCTCTTTGAAGGGAAATGGAGAAATATTCACAGAGCAGGTGGTGTGAATCATTGTTCAAAATTGATTGAGTGAGGAAGGAAACTCCATACCCACTTCATTTTTCAGAGAGGGTTGTAGAAGCCCCTGTGTTTGCTGCCACTGCATGTGACATGGATGCAGCTGTGGAGGATGCGAGGCCTTTCGAGAGAGGGTTTTCCCTATCCAATTGGGTATCAGCTCCATCATTTATTCTGTATTTGGTATTTTTGTGCTAGCAATGCACAATATATTTACTGAACCTGCAAGGTGAGGATTAGCTTGCCCTCTGTTACCAAATCTATTATGACAATCCTTTACAGGTGTTTGGAGTCCATTCTTCATAGTTCATGCTGAGCACAAAACTGTTCTTGAACTGATGTGCCTTGATTACAATTTAATTTACTGATACATGGAGAATGCAAGTCAAGATTTTGAGGATTGTATTCATGTTCATTGACAACAACCACCTGCAATCAAAAGAATGAAATTGAATATTCTCTTAAAAATGAAAAGATGTGTGGCATCAACATGAAATGAATCAGTAGAAGAAATCCAGCACACCCATTAAAAATGATCCTTGTATTCCAGCTTGAAATGTGAGGTAAATCTTGGTAATTCTTGAAGAAATTGGATAAGTTAAATTTTGCATGGAAGTATTTGATAACGCTTAAAAAGCATAATTTCTTTCTCAACATTTTACTTGAACTATATCATAGATCAATTTTAGACATTGAGCCCATTTTTTATGTTTTTGAATCATTATAAATCCTTCTGTGCTGACAAGCACTAAGGTTGACTTCATTTGTGAAAAATGTAGTCTATTTTGGAGAGTTTTTAAAATCCTATCAGATCATAAGCTGGCATGTCTAGTTTATTAGGTGTAATATGCAAGAGTGGTTGAGGAAATGCAATAATCAAGAGTGCATTCTTTTTATACAGTTCAACAACCATCAACCCATAACACAAAAATGACGTAGGAATCAAAACACATTCTCTATCTCAGCACAGGGCCCTCTATGATATGCAGGGAACAACGCCTGTGTAAGTTATTGGCAAAAAGTTTGTAGCTGATGATATGACTCTTTGTTCTCACCAAAAATTGATTTCTTTATACTCTTTAAGATTTTTGAAAGGAACACCTGACTTTTTTTTTGGTGTGAGAGAGAGATTTCTACAAGTTTGACTAATATTGAGCAACATGACATTAAAATCAAGACAGTGACAGTAGTATAGCAGCAACAAATATATCATGACAGCAGTATAACATCAGCCCAACTGCAATAAAGTTAATCATGACAGAAGTGACAGCAACAACAGTTGTATAAGAACATAAATATTAAATCTACAAACACAAGGTGGACAATGTAGTACTAAATTCACCTCCAAAGTTCAGTGCCCCAGTTTTAGCTATCGACAGCTCATAAAAGTCATTTGTCATTTGTTCCTTAAGTGAGTTAACACATGTATAATATTCTTTCCTATCAAATAAAGCAGCATAGCATCAAACTTTAATGCAGGTATTGCTGATTTCAAATGGAAAATAATTTTATAGTCAACCAGAAAATGAGTTGTTGCCTTATTAAATCATCAAAATTTTTTAATCTTATAATTCTATGGAGTCATGTTACCTCAAGAGAATGAATTAGTAATCTATGTTGCAGCAGTGGCAATAGTGGTGAGCTTAATATGTCTTCATTTTAGATATATGTAACTATCTAAGCCTTTCTTGGTGGAGTTTAGTTTTCCCTCTTGCCAAGTGAAAACTACATTCAAGATTGGAAGACATCTTAAGAGAAAGTATTAGTGTTAAGAAAACAAAATTTATGATAACTCAAAATTCTTCATCCACTTTCTAAATTATTTGAATAAGAAAGAGGGAGTTAATGGACTTTGATCTAAATTTGGTTGTATTTCCTGGGACAATAATATTGGCATTTGCATGGCCATCCTTAGTATTTCTTATAGCTTGTGATTGTTTTTGTAATACCATTTACGATGAGAAAATGGAGGGAAATGTCATGATATTCTTAATATGTCCAACTACTATATTTCTTAGGGCATGGCTTATAATTATCTAGATTTAATCTTGTCATGTTTTTTATCAAACTACTAATTCTGGGTAGTAAACTAGTAAGCTGAGTTGCAAAGATAACTGCTTGCACGTGCTTAGGATTCTTGCAAAATGATATACTTACTAGTTTTCTCTTTGCTTCAGATTTGGTCTTTGTATCTGACAGAGTCCCTAGACAAGTTAGGGTCTTTGTATCTGACAGAGCCCCTAGACAAGTTACGTTTTTGTAAAATTTTAAGAAAAAAGCTCTTATGCACAAATCTGAAGCTATGTGTGGCCAAGTCAGTGTTGATACTGCCCTAGATTAGGCCTCAGTTGGAATTATTGGTTTGCAGAAAAATAAATATCTTTCTGTTAAGTACTAGTTTTTTTCAGCAATATTAAATTTCTTTTCTTGCTCCTACTCCCCTAGAAATCATTTTCATAGTTGCAGAAGTTTCACAATATTCGGTTTCATGGTATTGGGTTCATCTTCTCTCCTCTAAAACTAACTCCAAAATATCTGATTTTCAACTTTTATTTCAATTATAAATTTATAAGTTTCAAATCTTGTTGTATAACAGAAATTTCTAGAGCTGTCAGAACTTCAAAAGCATTTGAATTTAGTTTCCAGTTTAGATTTGAAGATTCAGACCTAGGATATGCAGCAGTGCAGCCAAGTACAGCTGGGAATGGTGGTATTAGGGTCACTCTGTTGTCCTCCTTGTGGGGCAACAATGACAATGGACTCTTCTATCGATTGCATTGATGATAATTTGATGTTTGAAATTGCATTATTAGTAGATGAAGCTGTTAAAATATCATTGGATGAAATGAAAGAAACCATACATGGGATGATCTAAGCTGCTCGTTGATTGGTTGTGCTCATGGAAAGCAGGGAAAGAGGAGATGGGAATGACATATAAGAGGCTAAGTGGCATGATGGAAATTAAAACCCTTTTGCTGAAGGTAGTTAATTTCAAACAAATCAGAATAATAAAGAAAACCAAGAAATAAAATGAATAAATCAGAGCTTGCTTGAAAAAATTACGATTCCTAAGTTTGATGGGTCCAGCGAAGAGATTAAACCCAAGAATTGGATGGGCAAGCTATCTTGCTTCTTTTGGCTAAATCCAATGGAGGACTTAAAAAAATATCAATTTGCAGCCATACATCTTGATTGGCCTGCATTTGATTGAGGGCAAATGGTTGGCATAAACAAGAAGAGGACAATGGATGTGATCAACCAGAAAAAAATGAATGAGACCCTATCATTATGATGTTTTTTCATAATATTGAGGCCTATGTACATGAAGATCATTTCCTGGTTTGCAAAAATATAAAGCAACATGGAATGGTGGCATTCTACTCTTGGGAATTCTGCCAAGCTAGCTTGCTGCTGGAGAATCTCTCTCCTTGAAGAAAAAATATAGATTGACTGGAAGACTCCATTAGAGGGTATGCCAATGCTTTAATAGTTACCACTCTTGAGGAAACAATTGAACAAGCAGCAGCTTATTTGAAGGCATTTAGGAGGCGGTTTACAGCAGGAACTACCCCCAAAACCAATCTGGAAGCAGTGGAAAAATTAGAGGTATGGTGAAAATTAATTTTACCTGTAATTCAGCCCCTGGTGTGTCAAAGGGAAGAATTTAGATTTAACTGTCATTGCTGATTTATGCTCAGTCGAACTTTGCTTTTAAATGTTAAAGTGTATGGTCAAAAGGTCAGAAGTTTATATCTCTTAGAAGGATCCTTATGATTGAAGTTGTGGATGAAGGAAACAAGGAGATTCCTGAAGCTAATCACACAAACATGGAGTTTTCATGTTCTAGACCTCATTATACCTAGTGGGACCCAGGACTGCACACCGGCTAGGGAATATGAGGGATCATGTACCCTAAGGAAAATTTTAGGGCTGTTATAGATGGTTTTCAGCCCATGGTTTATACCCATTGACTTTTTTGCATATAAATATTCACACATGGATTAGGTTTAATTACAAGCAAGAAATATCTTATTATATTGTGAACGGTTGGAGTTAATACAGTAAATGTGTGTTGTTTTTTGCTGGTTTTTTCTGAAAGGGTTTCCTAGGGTAAATAATTGCATTATTATGTGAGTGTCATATTATCTTATATTTATTGATTAAATATTCTGTTAGCACTGCTGCTCCTGCATAGGTTTATTGCTACTAGTTCTCTTTGTAAAGAGCCACATCCATAAGTTGAAACTGGCCAAGCTCTAAATCATTCGCACAGCCTTGATACTCACTTCTAGGATTTTGTGTTACTGGTTAGCTTAGAAACCCCCCTGGATCTGGGTCTGGTTCATTCCTACTCCAAGTTTGTTGTCTGGTCCATGGTGGGTGTGGACATTGGGCCGCAGATTCAGCAGTGTGCCCAGAGGGAACTCTTTGAGAACCACAACCTTTCTAATATTTTTCTTTTTCTTTTCTTTTCCTTTGCACTATAATTTTTGTTTTTGTCAACACAGCGTGGAAGGAATATAAAAATTGTTAAAAAAATTGTTTTAAAATATAAAGTGGGTTGACCCTAGCCAACGTTGTTGTTAGCAAGTTATAGGGCAGAGCCAAAAGCTACTGCATAGGACTTGTGGAATCTAAGGCCAACAGGGAGGATTAAGTAAAAGGTATCTTATAAGGGTCATGTCTCTCTAAGAGACAAAGTATAAATACATGAATGTAATAGATATAGGAGATATCACATCAGATAAGAATATGGATATCGAATAGAAGATAATGCAGAGTAGAGACTAAGACCTACCATTGTATTTGTCATATGATAATGCATATATATCTAGAGTTATAAGGATTTGATCAATATATGTGTTATAAATGAATGTGGTTCTTATTTAAGTTACATATGGAATGCATTTAGATATAGTTTTCCCTTCCGCAATTACTCTTTTCTCTCACTATATCCTCTAGGGTATAAACAAACTACATAAGGGATATTAGGGTATAGATCTTCGGACTGTAATTCCCCATTTCCTCTTGCCAACATTGGTTCCGTTGCTAGGACCCTAGAGTGAGCAGTGAAGAAAAATATAGAGTAGAACAAAAGCGGTAGTGGAATAAAAGTATAGTTAACAACTGATTTTTTTTTTTCTTAGAAATCTATATAGACACAACCATAGTTGGAAAACTCGACTTGGAAAAAACTTGCCAAGCCCAAAATCGACGAGTCAACAAAAACTCGGCAACTTTTTCAATTTTTTTTGTGTTTTTCACATTTTTTATGTATCGGGCGAGTCTTTTGTACAAATTCGTGAGTTTTTGGCAAAAACTTGCCAAAAACTCGACAAGTTTTTAGAAAAGATTCGGCAGGAAGACACAGCGAGTTAAAGTCATAAAGAATTGTAGGGCAAAAAAACTCGCGGGTTTTTCAAGACTTGCTGAAAACTCGGTGAGTCTGCCAACTATGGACACAACTCTTAGGTACCACCCTTGTGAGAGGGGGGTAGGCACTTAAGGGATGACAAATGGGAAGGGGGAAGGAATCTGAAAAATCCTTGAAAAGATGTAATTGTTCAAAATTTAAACTAACCATGGGATATATAAGGAGTAATGAAAATCTGGACAAAAAAACTCATGGCAAAAGGATATAACAAAAGGAAAGTTGAGCTTATTGAAAGAATTAAGTTGGCAATGAAAATGAGGACAAAAGAAAGAAGGTTGAAGCAAACCTAGGATCGATAGGAAAGATACTGCAAAAAGATGGAAGAAGCAGAAAAGAAAGAAAGAGAACAAGCTAAAGAGATAGCGGTAGAAAGTATGAAGGAAAAATATAAGCGTGCCATTGAGGGTGCTGTTGAGCACACAATTGTGGGTGCAACTGAAGATATGAGGAAGAAGATACCGCAAATAAGTTCTTGTATGGATATAATAAGTCAAATTATACAAAATATAGAAGGAGAAATTGAGGATTATGGCAAAACTAAAAAGGACTAAGAGCAAGAAGTTATAAGAATTATGACACCACCCATCACCAAAACACCAGCTACCTATCTGAATTGGGCGAACATCCAAGTAAGGATAGATGAGGAGTGGTTACTGGTGGTTACCCCTATACAAAATCTTCGAACAATAACGATTGATGTGGAATACTTAGATGAGTTGGTGACCAAAAGTGTTCTGAAAATACAAGTAGGGAATGCGGTAGGAAATAAATTGGATCTTGTACGTTTAACAACATATAATGAAGCGACACAACTAACTAATCAAATGACATTTACCAACAAAAGAACATTTTTGAGGATGAAAAGATACTTTGAATAGACACAACCCCTAGACCAAGAGTCACCCTTAATGCCATTAAAGTCAAGAAGAATTTCCACAAAAGCAATAGAACACGTCCTAAGTGATCAAGATACAGTAGAAAGAGGAGAGGAAAATAACATAGTAATCTTGGGGACACATTATTTTAATATAAACTTCGGAGATATAGACAACGACTATGAAGCACAAGTAGACATGAATACCTCTAAGAAGCTACCCATTTTTGAAAAGGAGACCAATGAGGCTACATAACATATCTTCGTTTTGGAATTAATGTGGCAAAGACAAAATATAACTAGGGACAACATTAAATTGTTTGATTTCATTGGTACTTTACAAAGTGATGCCCTCAAATGGTACCACAAGACTTATCAAGCAAATGATAAGGAATGGAATACAGTAAAACAAGAATTTTTAGCAAATTTTGAATCTTCGGAACTACCCACCAAAGGGGTAAGTAAACTTAGGGAACCCACACAAGATGAAGATGAAACTATCATCGAATTTGATAAGAGATTCAAGGAATAACTAGGAGATTGGAAGAACCACTAACTGAAAAACAGAAAATCGAATGGTTCATATCTGGAGTGACTAGAAATCAAAATGGCCCTAGATGGAAGAAGTTTCAGTACATATCTAGAACTAGTCTTGCCGGATAGAAAACTAGTCTTGGTGGAAACATGAGAAGGAAAAAGAAAACAAAGAAATGGAAAAATTAAGATTGGAAGTCGAACAACTAAGACTCCAATAGGAGATTATGGCAAAACAAGATACCCTTCCACAGAGACCTAACATCAGGTGTACCTATTGCGTTTGGGGAGGTCACTTATGAAATAAATGCTCAAAAGAAATAGGAGAGAAGAAAGCAAATGCACTAAGGGTAGATCTAAGGGCATTACCTGAAAAGATTAACTCGGTTTATTGGTGGAGCCTACGGGGAGTGGGATGATCATTGTTGGTGTTTAAATTAGCACCTCTGGAGTGCTTATTGTAAATGGTCAGCTATTGCAAGTGTTATAGTATTGCTCCTTCGGATTATAGAGAGGAAGATCTCTCTTTGCTGATGTAATGTGTAAGAAAGGGTAGAGTAGACTAAGGTTCCTATTTTTTTGTACTCAGCGGTAGGACACAAGGGTGCACAAACATAATGCGCCGTAGCTAAGCTTTTCTTTGGTTTTTGCAGATCTTAACTACGACTAAACTAGCTTTTAATCTATCCTATCTCCTCAAGATAAACAAAGCATGAGGGTATAGGAGCGGGAATGGATTGGTTGGATCACTTGAATCAGCCATCTCCTTAGAATATGGCTGAGGCTCTAAACTCTCGGATATATGCTAGGATAAGGTTTTATACAAGCAAACACTCTTTACGGTAAGTTGGATCTAAGACTTGCCAAGGAGGAGGAACCCCTATCCGAGGTATAGGCTAGGAAATAGCTTACTAGAAACAACAAATTACGATGTTTTGGCCAACAAACTTGCTAAGGAGGAGGAACCCCTGTTCGAAGTATAGGTTGAAAGTCAATCCATTAAACAACATCACATGATAACTTTTGATAACAAATATCCAAGGAGGAGGAACCCCTATCCAAGGAGGGAAATGAAACAACAAGCTATTTAACACAAAACGTTGAAAGGACTCAAATCTTTGGATCAAAATGCAAGTGCCTTCTGATTTTCTTCTTTAAATCTCTTCAATGAGTTACAAAGATTGGGACATCAAAGGCACGAAATCATGCACAATTACGATCAACCAATTAACTCTCATCCAAGAGTAAACAAATAATCACTTTCAAACTTGTGGCAACAATGGCACAACAATTTTGCATAGTAAGTAAAGGTTAAACAAATAATGAGCCCAAGGCTCTTATTTATAGAACTCAAAGGAGTAGGCAACCCTAAAATCTCCTTGAGTTAACAATCAGTTCTTGCCAATCAATTAACAAGATTTATTCCTATGTCTAAAAGTAGGTGAGCAATCAGTTAACTGGAAAGCTACTTCAGTTAACTGAAACTAAACAAAGAGTCAACTGAAAACTACTTTAGTTGACTGAAACTAGACTAAAGGTGAACTTTATTACAAAGTGTGCCTCCAAAATAGACATCCACGTTTAATGGAGATTTGAGATCCACAAATTATGGAAGTCAATTAGACATCCTCAATTAGTGGGATCTGACATGCATGATCTGTGGGACGTGGAGTTAACTTGGAAAGGGGCATCAAGTTAACTTCAGTCACATTAAATGTCTTTTTGAGTTGACTTGGAAAGAAACATCAAGTCAACTTTAAGTGTCATAAATGCCATTTGGAGGGTAGGACGTCCTTCTTTGGTGCCTTTACAACTCACCACTAGTCAACAGTGTCTCTATCCATTCGTTGACTTCTTCAGCCTCTGGGTAGTTCATGCTTTGCAAAATGATGACATGGCGCTTTAGCATTACTTCGCCTGTTGTGAGATGATGCTGAAAGTCTATACACTGAGCAGCTGCCTCATCGAACTTGGTAGACAAAGCCGCCACTTTGGCTAACTTGCAACCATTTGGATCATCAAGGAAGGTGCTGCGGATGACATCTCTGAATTGATTCTGCACTGTAACTAGCTCTATGTTTTCTCCTCCCTCGTGCTGATATTCTATGTGAGGGAAGGATATTACCAACGTTCTTGCGAAGTTGATAATATTTGTGACCACCCGTTGGTAATCAATCAATTCAATTAAATTGGCATTGTAGGCTTTCACCTTGTATGCCAGTTGTTCTTTCCAAGCAAACAGATGTTGCTTGTTTTCCTCGCTGAAGACTGATTGATACGCTAATTGCAAGTCTGCAATTGTGGTCTCATCGCCTGGCCTCTTTTCTGCTATTCTTTGCTCTGATTGCTGAATCTTTGTGTGGAGTCCATGTGCCCTATCCTGTAACTGGTATAGATTCTCTAGTATACATCGCCCTCTGAGAACAAACTCCTCCACTCGATCTCTCAAGTGTTTTCCATATGTCATCAGCTGTTGATGGTTCTGCTCTGCGGGAAGATCCAACAATTCCTGTGGTAAGGCTGAGATGTTTGGGGTGCCGTGCATCAAGCTAGAAATGTACATCTTCAACTGTTGGTTTTCAGCCTTTAAGGCTGCTTTCTCCTTTCCATCCTTGGCCATCCTCTCTTGGGCGCTCACCGAGGCGATTCTGAGAAGGTCTACCTCCACTTGTCGTGTGGTCTTTCCGAGGTTAAGTTTAGACAATGTGAAGTCTTCCACTTGTACCTCATGTATGCTTTTATCCTTAGGTGGGATTGCAGTCTTTATGATGAACTCATGCTCTGCATTCCTTTCCACGTGAACTTGCTTCTTCAACTTCTTCGCCGGTATGTCTTGTGGGACATGGTCGAATTCTGTGAAGTCAAGCTCATAAGAGGGCCTTTCCCTCTTCCTGCCTAGGAAGCCCTCAAGCCAGATGGAATCCCGGCTAGCTTTGCTAGGAGGAGGAATATGGGGCCCTTGAATGCCCGATGTATGAGACTGTGCTGGAGTGACGTCTTTTGGTGGCGAGTCCAAGTCGATGGGGACTTGTGACTGCTGTGATGGTGGTGATGTAGGTGGCTCTATTTCAATTACAGGCACCGTTTCTGTTGCTGCTGGTTCTACCTCTTCAGGCTCTATCTCTTCAGTGACTATCTCTATTACTGGCTCTGGGGCAGCAATTCCCATGACTACTTCGAGGGTATGTGTGGTTGTCTCTACGTATAACTGTTGTGGTCTCCCCCTCGTATGTCCTGACATTCACAAACCTTTGGGAGGATTGCTCCACTGCTTCTACCTGGGCTTCTTTCTTGACGTGGAAGGTGTAGACTGAACCTGTGGCGGCTCTATTCTGGGAAGTACTACCTTCCTTGTCCTCTTGCTGTGAAGGTAGAGTTGACTGTTCCTGACAACTCTACTCGTTTTTTCCTCTATAGATGGATTTTCCTTTGCATACCAATCCACTCTTGGGAGTGGTTGTGAGTCCATTGAATCTACGAAGAATGAGGGGAGAATGACTTCCCCTTCATCGTCAGATAAGCCCTCGATGTCTTCTGACATAAAGTCAGCAATTTGTGAGAGCTTGAACCTGCTATAGTTCCTTCTTCGCACTTCATACTCATTGTGACAATTGACCCAGTAATCTTCCATAGAAGATTCATGTGATGAGTGTTGCTCAAGATACGCCGCATAAAGACCTTTGGGATCATATGACCTTCTCTCAATTAGGTACTTGAGATTAAGTCTCACCGTTTCCTGGCTCATCAACTTGGCATCCGCTGTTGACCTGCATCTATAGAGTCCCATCTCAACAGGAAAGTTCACAGCTGGCTTCTTCTTCAGACGTAAGTGAGGGTGAACTTCGACCAACTGCCTTAGGAATTCCATGAAAACTACCCTATCTGAAGGGTAGCGTGGCATCATGGCGAGGTGACCAATGTAGCCATACACGCATATGTAGGTGAAGGTAGGGAATTGGATAAACCAATCCGCCCAGTCCGCCATTGCCTCCTTGGCTGTTTGTGAAACACGTACATGCATCTCATGGTCCAGGTCTCGTACAGTGTGCATGATGAAGAGGTCACTTGTCCTTTTGAAGTGTCGCTCTGCTTGAGTAAACTCAAGACGTGTAAAGTGTTCATGGACCTTCTGCACACCTAAGGTCCCCACATTGTTCAGTGTCCTAAATTCGCCTTGGAAGGTAATCAGGTATACTAGTTAGGAACACATGTGGAACCTATGAGCCTCTAGAAACCCGATAATCTGTTGGTGGAGTGTATCACTCATCAAGGTGGCCCAGTCGTAATGTTCTCTCTTGCTGATAATCTTGGAAATTACGTAGTACATCCACGATTGAAACTAATTGCCCTCTTCTTGTCCAGTGATTCTGTTGAGTAGAGTGATCAACACTGCATACTCATCTTTGAATTCTCCTAGTCCAACCAACTTAGGCAAGGTAGCCTTTTTCACTTTCAGCCATTTTTCTGCCATTATTCCTTGGCATTTATTCTTGGCTGCCTCAAATGCTCTGTCACATTCTGTCATTGATATAACCACGTTGGTAGGGCATGATGGAATACCAAAATATTTTTCAATGTCCTTGGGTTTCAAACTGCAAATTACCCTCCCATCCACTGATCTGATTTCTCTCGTGGTAGGATTGTAATGCTTAATGCAAGCAATTACAAGCTCCACACTTTGTAATGTGATGGGGATGGACGCAGCTTGAAGCAACCCGGATTCCTCTATGTTCTACAATGTGATCTGATTCATGCCCTCCAAGTCTTTTGGATCAACCACTGGATTCTTTTGATGTAAGTCCGTGTCATTCGTTTTCAAGTAATCATGGTACAAGGCCATCTTGGTCTTGTATTGTACCTGAGAGTACTGCATCCTGAAAAACTTAAAGATTGACTGCACACACGACCCTGTTCTGACAATTTTCAAAACCCCTAAAAATAGCGCCCTATTGAGAAGTATTTTTCCAGAAAAAATCTGGCACATGGGTTTTGTTCGTGCTTCAATGTTGAACAAACCCAGTTCCTCAGAATTTTGATTCTAAAACTTTTTCGGAAAACCCCCCAAAAATAGGGGCAACAAGTTTGTTGTTTCTGGAAAATCTGACGAGATGGGTTTTACTGGAAAATTATTCTGATGTTGCCCAGTTGGTCAAATCTGTGGTAGCCTACAGATTTGTGTGACATGCAAGAATACCTAAGACAAGAAAAGAGGAAGTAGACAAGAGGTGGATTGGAAGTTTTTATTTGTCTCCCTGAGAAAATCTGTCGCTGAATCCAACCTCTAATAAGAAATCTTCTTTTGCTTTTGATCTTCAAAAAATATTGAAGAACTGTCAAAAACCCTTTCCAGATCTAAAAAAGACGTCCTTGAGAGCTTCTTGCTATTTTGATCATCAACTTGCAAAAGAAATAATGAAGGAGGACGCCTAGATTTGCTTTATATAGACTCAAGCCTGAATCCTTGAAGTTTTGGTGCCTAACTCATGATCTAAGCCTGATTTGGCCTGATCTAGAGTTCAAAAGGTTGATTTCCACTGATCGTGGGGTGAATTGGCCAAGTTTGCCTCCAAAATATGTTAACTGAAGTCAACAAACTTGCCTTTGACCTTTTTAGGCGTCCATTTTGAGTTTGAGTGCTTTTTCATCATTTTTCCATGTTGAATGACCTCTGTTTGATCCTCGCTCCAAATTGATCAGTTGATCCTGAGCAGCTATTGATAGATTCACTGTTGAGCTGGATCCGTGCTGAAGAGATGTGCCTAGGAGATGCTAAGCTGGAAAACTGAGTTTGAGGCTCCAGAAGACTGGGCGCCTTTCTTCAGCAGGGGCGCTTTTGCACTTGCCTTAGTCAATTTTCAGTGTCTGTTCTTCAACTTCTTCATTTAGACCTCCTGTGCTCTGATTTGATATCCTTGTTGACTGACAAGTCAGACAATCTCGCTTGATGATTCATCAAGTGGCCAGCTCAGTCCTGAAAAGGATGGCTGGTGTCTCAGTTCCTGAAAGTCAGTTTAAGGCCTCAGCGAGCAAGGGCGCCTTTCTTCAGTAGGGGCGCTTTTGCTCTTTTTGATTAGTTATTTCTCGTTGAAAACTGCTTTAGTTTGATCTCCGTCATCAGATGATTGCCTTGTCGGAATCCTTCATAGATGATTTCATTGTCGAGGTTGATCCAAATAGAGAAGATCATCGTGGGGGTCCTTCAGCCATTTGACAGCATCTGGGTGCCCAAAAGAAAGGGCGCCTTTCTTCAGCAAGGGCGCCTTTTTCAAGATACTTGGCACATTTTTCAGTGTTCTTTTTTTTTCGCTTTTCTAGCATTTTCTGCTTGATTGCCTCCTCAGTTGATCAATCACTGCAGTTGTTTGGCTCATCTCGCAGGTTCGCTGATGGATTCATTGTGAAATTGGATTGGAGCTGGATAGGATTCCCGAAGACGACATTTCTCGACAGGTGACATCTTCATCACCCCTTTCAAGGGCGCCTTTCTCCAGTCAAGCAGTCATTTTGGATGTTATTCATAACAGCCTCTTCGCCTTCTGTTGACAATTGCCGGTGATCACTTTATCAGATGATCTCGCTGAATGTTTCATTGTTGAGCCAGCAGGAGAACGCCGAGGATGACTGCCTTGGAGGAATCAAGAGACTGCATTTGGCCCCTGAGGTTCAAGGGCGCCTTTCTCTGGAAAGGGCGCTTTTAGCATTTTGAACTGGCTTCTCCTTGGTAGCATTTTCAGAGTTAGCCAAATTTTGGCCTTTTTCGGTTTCCAGAATCTCCTTCGTCAAACAACATCTTTTTAGTCCTTTTTCGCCATGGTTGTGTCATTGAAGCTTTTGAAGCTTAGCTTTCAGCACCTGGTACTGGCCAATCTGCCATTAATGGCTGCGGAGCTCCTAACTTTGTTCTTGAAAAACAGAAATAGACCCACTAGAGTAAAACATGTCTTTTGATGATTCTGACTTGACCAGTGTGATCGTGAAGTCAATTAATCCTATCAAAATCATTTTCAATCATTTCCGGGAAGGTCCTATTTTTAGGGGTTTCCCCGAAAATAGGGGTACGAAACCCTAATTTTCATTTTTTCGAAAATTTGCACATACGTTCCTTGATAGAAACCCACAAAGACCTTATGTTTGGTTTGACCTAAAACAAACTTTTGATGACATTTTTACGTAATTTATCTCAATTTAAGCAGAATGCCAAAAATTTATTTTGGGTACAACAATCATGAAACGAAAGATTGCCCATCACAACTATTTCAATTATGAGAGAATCCAAGCCTAAGAAACCATAATGAGGAAAGAGGGATGGCATATGCGAAAGGTTTGGTGGAAAAACCACTTTACCTATAGGATCGTGGCTATAAAGTGCCAAAGTGGCAAAAACCAGAGGAACATAAATGCTCTACAGAACCAAGAGAACTAGGGACCATATAGTGATAGAGGACAATCTAGAGGAGATAGAGGTCAAGGTAGTGGAAGAAGAAGACAAACGAATGCCATCTGTTTCAATTGTGGTAATTAAGGTCACTTCACAATTGAATGTTGGGGAGATAAGAACAAGCAATGTGGGTTTTGCAGAAGTACTGAGCATGATATACTTAATTGTGACAAAGCTCAAACTTATTTCAAGAATGTGACACTATGATCGAAAAGTGATGTACTCCAAAACTTAGATCCACCCAGAGGAGCAAGACTCATAAGAAAAATACCAAAGGAATCAGATCAAACAAATAGGAGATGTCAAAAAGCAGAACAGATTGACATTGAGACTACTAAGACTAGTAGCTTTGAAGAAGGATATCAGACCCACACAAAATCAAGCAAAAAGAAAAATAAGGCAGTAGTGGTTACCAAACAAGGAACAAATACCACAAATGAAAGATATGTAACCGTTGAGGAAGAAAACACTACAGATGAAGAAGAACCAAAAGACATCATGACCAAATAATAGAGCAAAACAAGAAAATTGATACCAAAGAACAATATCATGAAGTAGAACAAATGACTACTTCCCCGAACAAGAGGTGTGAATACTAAAACAACTAATACAAATGTCCAAACTCTCTAATCTATTGGACAAACTAAAACGATTCTGCAAATATTGGAATAGACAAAATAAATCACCACAGATAAGAACAATAGGAAAGCATGAAGAACAATAGGAAAGCATGACAAACAATGGAAGGCTAGACCCATCATGATTGCTGTTAGCATAAATCATAAGAAAATATCAAATGTAATGGTAGATTTAGGAGCTGACATAAATATGCTCCCTAAAAGGGTATGGGAACAAATAGGGAAACCTAAACTTGAACAAACACCCTATAACTTTAGCCTAGCAGATGGTATTGGGATGAAAACCTTGGGGACTTGGAAACGTGTAGAAGTTTTAGAGGAGTAAAACAAATTGTAGACTTTGAGGTAGTTGCTATCAAAGAAAATTCTGATTCATTCAATGCATTACTAGGAATAAGGTGGGTTGTCAACACAAATGGCATTGTGGACTCAAGGAAGGAAGAAATATCATTTGTTGACGAAAATAGAATAGTCCACATTCCCCTAGGGAAAAGCCTAGAAGAATCATACACAGAGGTAGTAAACACAGAGGAATATCACAATTCTGATAACAAAAACATCTACACAATTTCAAGATTATTGCTAGATGAAACTCTTGAAGAACCAAACTTAGAAGGGGAGGTCGAACGAGAAAGCAATGCTTATAGCACAGACAAATGAAGAAGTGTTGGAGGCATGGATGCAGGAAGAGCTCAAACTTCACTCCTAGACAATTATTGGATTTCGAAGGATATTTATGATCAGAAGGATATTGGAGGATGTTTCATGTTCTACTACAGAGATAGATAACACACTGCAAAATACTTGCGGAACCTGGAAAACGGTGAAGATCACATACCTGGGATGTGCCGCCAGATAAATCACATATCATGGGGAATTTCGCATGTCAAACTCTTAAGTGTTTGGGATTAGGAGATCTATTATCATATATTACACAAATAGAACAAATCTTCATTAATGAGGAGCTAAGGCTCGACATATTACAACACACACTTATTTGCAACGCCGCAAGCTGATGCAACACACACAAGGATCAACTAACCAAATGGGAGATATTAAACATCCTTATAAGAACAAGATGCCTACCAGAAGCAAGAGAATACATGGAGATATCAAAATATAATGGGAATACCTTACCAAAGGAACAGTTAAACACTTGCATTACAAGGTGGGAAACAAAGAATGAATATGATGAACGGTTATACATTCAACCATTTTACTAGACACTAACACTGGTTGCACAAACTTGGTATATAAACCAAGAATGCCAAGGAGAAACTAAATGTTGGACATAACTTAAAAGGGATTTTATACAAACCTTTTCTTTTACAACAAAGATAAGCACATACACACCGCATGACTTAAAATGAAAGAAATAATATTCAAATTTGACACAAATAATGAAGTAGTAGTACCACAACCTCTTACACCACCTCGACAAACAGAGGGGATATGGAAATATATTGAATGGTTAGACAAGGAATCATCACTCCCTAGGAAAAGATGTCTAACACAACAAGAAGATGATGATACACATAATGTAGATATAGAAGTCAACCAAGGGGAAAAGGAACTAGAATCCCCTACAAAATCTAAACAAAAATATTATAATCAACCAAGCAAGCTTAGAGAAGAAAATATTTTTAAAGAAGGGGACCTCAAACTTGCAAACATAGGAGACTATTGGGATGATATATAGAAAGTAGATTCCTTGAAATATCAGGAACAAGAAGAACATCCTCAATGCACCCATCTAGCATTTGAATAGAGCTTGTCCCCAAAACTGGAATCTGTGAAGAGTTCCCAACTGCAATCTAAGAAGTAGAAGTATGAACAATGGAATCAAGAAGATCATGTGAATTGGTCATGTGATGTGAAGCACCTGAATTGAGAATCCAACTATCTGAAGATGAATGAATGGCCCGTGCTGAAAGAGCTTGACCTTTGCCCATGGAAGATGGCTTAGACACTGAAATGTTGTGTTTCTTCATAGCTTCCTCCAAGGCCTCTAGTCTCTTAAAACAGTGAGCTGCGTCATGCCCAGTTTTGCCACAAAATGAACAAGGATCTCCTTTCTTTTTCTTGGACTTGGAAGAAGAATCTTGAGAGGTAGAAGAAGGAGATGGAGTGGGTGGCTTCTTATTCTTTCCTTTACCCTTGGATGATTGAGCCATTAGAGGATGATTCTTAGAACTAGGTAGAGCATCCAACTGAATCAATTTTGCCTCCTCCCTAGTAAGACGCTCACAAAACAACTCAAATGTAGGCATTTTATAATCTTTCCCCATGGCATCTATAGTTGAATAGAAAGTAGAAGAAAACACTTGATAAGGGCCTCTTAACTTAAGCAGAATCAAGAAGATACATTCACCACTAGATTTATCATGCCCACATCCTTTTAACTGTGACAAAATCAACTTGAATTGTGCAAGAAAATTTTGAATTGAAGGAAATGCATTTGGAGAGAGTGATTGTAGATCTTCTTGAAGTTGCAAGACTCTGAACTAATTACTTTTACCATACAATTCTTCAAGTTTATCCCAAACATTCTTAGGTGTTTTACACTCTGAAATATGAAACAACATGTTTTCAGATACATGTAAGCCAATGAGTCCTTTTGCTTCATCCATTTTACATCTATGGATAAATTTTTCATAATCCCTTGTGAAATCAAGTTGTTCTGCATCTAACATTGGCCATGGACCCTTAGATTGTAACAATTGAGTCATTTTTAGGTTCCATGTATGATAATTGTGTGGAGTGAGTGGTTCAATTTGCCTTAGATCCGCCATGAACACTAAAAGAAAGAAGACAATGTGGCACTTAAATTGTACCTTCACCCTTCAGAATGTATTAAAACTCAATTTGCAACCCTCCCCCAACAAATTACAATGAAATTTTTTTACAATTTGTACAAGTGACAAGCTCAAATCAACCGTTTATAACACGGTGATTTTTACAATTTTCAGAAAAAAAGAGTTTGTCAAAACTGAAAAAGAAGGTTACAAACAAATTCCTTGCAATTTTTTGATCAATTTCAAAAAAAAGTTTGCCAGAATTTGACTTTGTATGCAAAAGTTATGCCAGTTACAAGTAATAAATGAACCTACACCTTTGGGCTGAAAAAACGACAAAAAAATGGAAAAATCTGGAAAAATCACATGCACCACTACGAAGTTCGTCGAACCAGCTTTTTGACGATATCTTGTTTGTAAAAAATGGACACCGTGGTGAAAAGTTATGAATTTTTGAAAAATTGGTTGAAATTAGGCCTGCAGTGACGACCCCTTGGCAAAATAAATTTTTTCCAAAAATCAAATTCGTCTAAAATAGACAAATTTTATATGAAAATAGGGGTTTTTGGGCCTTTTGAACGCAATGGCAAAGTCCGTTTGGGCCAAAAATGCTCCAATAAAAAGCTGTTCATAAATCTGAGCTTCAAATCCTCGTTTGCCAAAGTTGCAAATGGTGACCAAATCGAGTGAAACAAAATCCAAATATGACTTTCTCGAGCCTCCTGGACGCAATGGGACAGTCAAAAATACTGCCACTATAGCCAAAAGTGCTGCAATCACCAGATCTCACCAAAATGCATACATACAATATAGGATTAACAAATCTTTGCAAACCCTTTCTGATTCTCAAGATCGTATTGAAATGCAAGAGAAGAGCATATGGGGAATTTGCAAGATCATATAAGAAACTCAAATCACAATAGAAAACTTGATGGTAGAAACTCTCTAATTAAAAAAATGGAAGGGGCTTGCAAGATTCAAAGCTTTGATACCATGTTGAAGTGAGCAACCAAGATCTTCAATCTGCAACACCAAATAACCTCCACAAGAAATAGAGAGGAGCAACAATGGAAGATGCTATTCCACCAATCAAGAATTGCGATATGATACAATATGCAATATTACTACAATACAATGCAAAATATGCTAGAGATGCCTTGCTTATAAAGGCAAGAACGAGAGATAGGATAAGACAAGATCATGACAAGTGTCTTAATCCTATCACATGAGACAACTAACTCATAACTACCTAGGATGATGTGAAATCTAGATAAGACAACTAAGACTTCTAGAAAATGCTTATATCCTAAGTAAACTTAACATGTGAACTAAGTCCTCTAAGTCCCTAGTAAAGGAATTAACTAGGTACAAGACTTATTCACACCAACAGAATCCCCTACAGAATCTAAACAAAAATATTATAATCAACCAAGCAAGCTTAGAGAAGAAAATATTTCCAAAGAAGGGGACCTTAAACTTGCAAACATAGGAGACTATTGGGATGATAAAGTAGTTGCACAAGTTGCAGAAATCCTAACAGAATTTGAAGAATTATTTCATAGGACATTCACAGACCTAAAAGGGATAAAAGCAGGAGTAATGAAAATACAATTAAAAGAAGGGACCAAACCAGTAAGGAAGTGACCATACAGACTTAATCCAAACATGAAAAAGAAAGTCAAAACAGAGCTCAATAAAATGCTTGAAGCAAGGATAGTTAAACCGGTCGAAGTTGCAGAATGGATAAACCCTATGGTTATACAAAATAAGAAGATAGGTGAGGTGAGAATATGTGTTGATTTCAAAGAACTTAACAAAGCTTGCATACATGACCCCTTCTCTACACCTTTCATTGAAGAATTATTAGAATTAGTGGCCAAAAGAGAGATCTACTCATTCACTGATGGCTTCTTTGGCTACCACCAAGTGCAAATAAGGGAAGAAGATCAACCTAAAACTACATTTGTGATAGAGTGGGGTTCCTATTTGTACACATAAATGGCATTCAGTCCGAAAAATGCACCTGTGGTATTTAGCGGGATAATGATAAATGCATTTAAAGATTTCATACATAACTTCTTGGAAGTATTTTTCGATGATTGGACAGTATATGGACTGGTAAAAAGCCATGTACAAGTACTTATGATGATGTTAAACAAATGCCAAAGTATGGAGGTAGCACTAAACTTAAAGAAATGCATGTTTGTGGTACCGTATGGAACATTGCTAGGACATATTATTTGCAAAGGAGGATTGATGGTAGACCCCATGAAAGTTACCCTAATTATGACACTATAACCTCCTAAAATAGCTCTAGAAGATAAAACCTTTTTTAGGTTACAACGGTTATCACCGCAAGTTTATAAAAGGCTAGCCGATCTTTGGTGGCCAACCCTTTACAAAGATGCAAAGGATTATGCAAAGAACTGTGACATCTGTCAAAGGGTAGGGAAGCCTAACACAAGAGATGAAACACCTCTAAAACCAGTACTAGCACAAATTCCATTTGAAAAGTGGGCAATAGACTTCATTGGACCCATTGATCCTCCCGACAAACATTCTAGAGCAAGATTTATAATAAAAGAGATAGAATATCTGACAAAGTGGGTAGAAGCAGAACCTACCAAGGATTGTACTGCAAAGATTGGCACAAGGTTTTTATATGAGAATATAATTTCTAGGTATGGTTGCCCCTTAAGTATTGTAAGTCATCAAGGTAAACACTTTGTCAATAAAGTAATTGCGGAGCTATTATAGAATTTTAAAATCACACAAAATAAGAGCTCACCCTATCATCCCCAAGCAAACGGAACAAGTGAAGCTCTAAACAAGATAATTGAGAGAACACTCAAGATGTGTGATGGAAACATGTCAAATTGGGATATAAAAATACCTATGGTACTCTAGGCTTACCGCACATCCTATGAAAAAACTAACAAATTTACACAATTCCAATTAGTATATGGAATTGATGCGGTAGTTCCATGAATTTCATAGTTCCTAACCTACACACCGCACTAACATTGCAGTTGGATGATGATGAATCTCTAGCACAAAGAATAGAAGTGTAGAGAAGGGGATTTGTTGCTCACGAGTCTCTTTATTCTCGAAAGAGTCCCAGGGAGTGAACTGCCCTAAACTACCTCAAGGAACAAAGTGAGAGTTTCAGAATCAGAATGAGTAGGTCATAGATGTCTTTCGGACAAACTAGCAAGTTTTTAGTCCAGGACGACAACGCGACATACAAACTCAAGCGCGCCCAATGTGGTGCGCTGGAGTCCCAGAGGCGCACTGGCGTCTCATACGAACTAAAAATTGAGAATATTGCAAAAAACTGAAAAGTGATTACTTCTACTCTGACCGCTAAGAACTTCCAGAATGCAAGAAAGTAACAAAGTATAATAGAATTGAAATAAAGTAAAGTAAATGATAAAACCAAAGAGGAGAAAGAAAGTGCTCACAACAACCCAAGTAATGAACCCTCTAGCAAGTAGATATCTTCAACACCTACGCACATAAGACCAAGGGAAAAATGTTGGGGCTGTTTAGGGGCTTGCCGCAGTCAATCCCCCGTTTCAGTGTTCCCACCTCCATCGACAGCCAAATAGATAGAGAAAAATAATAAGTAGAAATGAAATGAATGCAAGAGTGATAAAAGCAAACCCCACTCAAGGAGGAGAACCCGTATCACGAAATAGAGATGCAATAGATAAGGGATGTGAGAAATCCCAAGATGCTCAAAGATACAAGATAATCAAGATATGACCTACAAGGCTTGAGGAAGCCAAGGAGAGAGGGCTGCAAGAGCCAAAAGAGTTCTAAAGAGTGTCACAAGAACGTGAGAGTGCTGTTGTAGCAAGCTATAGAGAGATGTGTAAACAAGAGAGCAAAAGAGAAAGACAAGAGAGAATGTCCAGGAGAGAAGCCAAGAAGCTAGAAGATCAAATGAATTGAAAAGATAGCATTTAAAGAGAGAAGAGGAGGGAAAAGAAGCTTCCCGAGCTGTTACAAGGCGTCTCGGGCCGTTACCACCGACAAAGGTAGCTGACAAGTGGCAAGGCACTCAGAAACGGTTGTTTGAATGTCAAAATGTCACAGGATGTTCATGCGGTGCGCTAGTGTCTAGACACATTACGCCACAAAATGACGAGAACGGGAAAACCACAAGGTTTAACGCAAAGTTGACGTGTGAAGGAAGCTGTTGAAAAGGGGTCCTGAGCATCTTGAGAGGGGAAAAGGATGATGCAGGGGCTAAAATGAGCCTGCACAAGTTCTAAGGGAGTGGACACTAAAGTGGATACACGAATGTATGTGAAATTGTAAGGGGTGCAATTTTACGACATTACAAGAAGAATTAGAGAAATTGGATGAGAACAGGCTCATAGCCTTATACAACCAACAAGTGGAGCAAAAAAGACAAAAAGTGTGGCATGATAGAAACCTCCGAAACAAAATTTTCAAAATAGGAGATTTAGTCCTACTATATGACAACAAATTTAAAAAGCAAGGAAAGCTAAAAGTGCGGTGGCTAGGACCTTACTACATACATGAAATTGCGAAATTTGGAGCAGTAAGACTAAGAAGGTTAGATGGAGATCACATCACAAGGTATATGAATGGCACAAGACTTAACGCTACCACCAACCAGAAGGCTGAAAACATAAAAGAAGAAAAGACACATATTGTATATTATGTATTATAAACTAATAAACAACAAAATCAAACCTTAGCAATCGAGGGATACAAACGGCTAGAAAAGCCCGCGAAACTTAACGGAAAAAAAGAAATTAACGACCATAAACCAACCCTCAACCTATTTAAACACTACTTCACCCACTTCACTCTTACTTTGCACTCAAACACTCTCGTCAGAAACACAAATTGAGCTCTACTACTCTTAAATGCAAACACAACTTGAAAATGACAACACCAACCTTGGTAAACATCACAGAGAAGCCACACCTGAAATACAAGAAATACCCATTCAAGGCCATGGAGGTGGACAAAGACAGGGCATTCTCAAGCATCCTAGTAGATGTCGTATATACAGAGGACTAAGGAAATATATCCACGATCCCATAGTGAAAATCAACCACACAAAGTTTGAGGAGCTTCGACAAACACTACTAACTCCGGATCGGAGCACATATCAACCACAATACCAGGAGGTGGGACAAAAGTACCTGGATATATGGAAAGACTACCAAAACTTCTGTGATGAACACGACTGGGTTAGGCTAATCCTGAGTAGAGTACATGACGAATTCATCTAGCTCGACAAACCCTATTGGATTACAAAGGAGGCTATTCACGCAATAACTGGGCTAAGTATGGTAGGAGATATTCCAGCCAAGAAAGCCGTAAAGAATGACAAAGTAATAGAGCTTGTTGGAGCCACACAAGATGAATGAAACTTAAGTATTCGGGAAATCACAAACCCTACCATGCCGTATGCCACGATGGGTATCGCATATAAACTATATTATGCAAACAGAGAGGACTATGCGACATCAATTGTAATCCACATGCATATCAAATGGTGGTGGATGAGGAGGAATTTGACCTTTGTGATGTGATGAGAGAGTAGCTGATGGAAAATATCTAGAAAATCAAAACCTCCCAGTACAATTTTTGATACGGTACATTACTTATATGCCTAGTTTTCTACTAAAACGAATTACCCACATTCAAAGGCAAGGTATGGCAGACAAATCTATTGGTAGCAACACAAATTAAGCAACATACTTTGCAATTTAAAGACAAACCGACATACACCGCCGCATATTGGGGCTTCTTCAAAAGCTTCCAACAACAGCTATAGGCTAGAGAGTGGATCCCATATGAGTCCATCAAGCAGTATATCAACACCATCACTTTTCTTGTGGATAAAGATTACACATGTATGGAGGTGGTGGAGCCAAAAATAGCATGGATTCCCAAACACCCCTATGAGTTATCACAACGGGAAGTAGATGCATATGTTGCCAACATTCTTAGCAAACCAAAAGACCCAAATGTGGAGAGATTTGGGACATATAGAGAAATTATGGACCAAATATATAAGAAGAATGCAAAGGTGAAGTTAGAAAAGAATAAGGAACAAGTACATAAGCAATGGGGAGTCCCACCAAAAGGGCCAACACAACCCTCCTCCGCACCACTTTTGAAAACCAGCACACCAGTAGCAAGAAGGTTCAAAACGCTACATGGAGCAGCCAACGCACAATCTAAAGGACCTGCTTCATCCTCATAGATACTAACCACCCTGGGTGTTCAAGAAGCCTCGAAAACCCTGTTGTAGATGAGTGCAGAGAAGAAAACTCAAAAGGCAAGGCCTAAACAACCAGTAAGAAGAAAGAAAATCCAGAAGAGGAGGAAGAAGTTGTTGAGGAAGTACAAAAAGCTCTACAAAAGAAGCACACTGTGGACATGCAACAACAAGGGCCCTAGAACAACCACAATAGGCAATTGATGTCATGGCCGCAACAAATGCCATCATATACCATGGTATGTTACCACAAGTCCTAACTATGTATGAAGAAGTAGATGTAGAGAATAAGGAAAGGATAATACAATGCCTGGGAAAATATATCAAAAGATTCAATAAAAGCTTAGAGGAAGTAATTAAAGGCTTCTTCGAGTCAATAATTGCCGCACTCCAAGAAAAGAGAGAAAAATCCTTGAAAACAGAAGAAGAAATAAGAGATAAGGCAATACAAGAGGTAGGGACTGACTTCACAACAGAGCAGAAGGAGCAGCTAGCACAAGCCCAAGCTAAGGAACTCTGGACAAAGCAGAGGGTGGATACCTTAATGGAAGGGGAACAAACAGAAATAGAGAAGGTATAGAAGGAGACAACGGAATTGACTAAAAAGCTCCACGATTCTCTCTTGGAAGAAGAGAAAGCCAAAAAGCAAACAACACCTCCTCTGGAAAATAGCCAGCCAAGTGGAGGCGATGATGGGGAACAAGAGGTAAAGTTAAACACTACAAAAGCCTCTACTTTTCAATCCCCTATCCAATCAATTAAAGATTTGCTAGAGCAACAAAAGCAGTTGCAGCCAGCACCCACGCCACAACTCCTAAAATTGTGAGTAATCGGGTCCCAAGTGAATTTCCAGTATATCCCCATTACAAAAACTTCAGTTAGGGGATATATTCCATGCCACTGCAAGGGAGGAAATATTACAACAACATGATGATAGTGCGGAGCAATTACAAGGGGTGAGTATATTGCAAAACATGATACCGCAAATACAAAGAGATACATCCCTCCTACTACCGCAACAACTCAAACAATTGGTGGACAGCCTAAAAGCGGATCTACTGGCACATAAAGACAAAATAAGGCAGGAGGCTTAAGAGGAAATATTGAAAAAGAAAACAGAGGAGACCACAAAGAGGTGTGCAGTAGCTCACTCACAACTGGAGGTACAAATAAAGAACATAAAAGGGAGTATAGCAGAAGCAAATGTGCTCTATCAATTTTGTCTCCAGTGGCCCAACCTCACCAAAAACCTCAAGGATTAGATCACACAACTAGAGGCCCAAATAGTGCAGATTGCATCCTCCTATGATCCACTAAAAGATATGGATGGCGCTATATGAGCACAAACAAAGAACATGCACACACAACTATAGCAAGTGCATGAGCATAGGGAACAAATATTAATGCAGATCAAACAACTCAGGGAAACAATCAGCATCAAACTTGCACATTTAACTGGAATCCTGGGGGAGGAAAAGAATGCATCACATTAGATACAAATACCCACTACCCTTGTGGAGGCAAAGGCAACAAACATAAGAACTCAAGGACAATTCAACGTCCTACAACAAGCAAAGCAGCAATGGGACACTGCACTTACACAACTGAAAATCATCTACAAACTCATTCTCCGTGGGAACTGAACAACATGTCTTAAGGACAAGACATCATTTTAAAAGGGGGGGATAATGTTAGCAAGTTACAAGGCAGTACCAAAACCTACTGCAAGCTACCACATAGGATTTGCAGAAACTAAGGCCAATAGGGAAGATTAAGAAAAGGTATTCTATAGGGGTCACGTCTTTCTAAGAGACAAAGTGTAAATATATGTATGTAATAGATGTAGGAGATGTTGGATAAGAATATGGATATAGAATAGAAGATAATACAGAGCAGAGACTAAGACTTGTCATTGTATCTATCATATGATAATATATATAAGGATTTGATCAATATATGTTTTATAAATGAATGTGGTTCTTATTTAAGTTGCATATGGAATGCATTTAGATATAGTTTTCCCTTCCACAATTACTCTTTTCTCTCACTATATCCTCTGAGGTATAAACAAACTACATAAGGGATATTAGGGTACAAGTCTGGGGACTGTAATTCCCCATTTCATCTTGCCAACAGTTGCCCTTGTAAGGCTAGCATCAGCTCTGCAAGGCTGATGTGGCCCTTGTTGAGCTGATGTCATCTTTTTTTTTTCCCCTTTAATTTGTTGTAAAAAAATTAAATAATGTATAGTTTTAGGCATTTAGCTTTAGGTTTTTAAACTATAAGCATCTATTAAAATTTGTAATTGATAAATTATTATAATTATATGTAGGTTAGATTTAAATTTTTATCTTTTAATATATATTTTAACTTTCAATTGTTTTAAATTCATTTAGATTTTAATATAATATATTTAAATTAAAAAAATAAATTGTAGTTTAATATTATTTGACTAATCATGACTTTATCATGAATTTGTTTCAATTTTTTCTGGTCAAACTGATGTTAGCCCTTAAGTCTCCACTGCATTTGTATCATGTTTTTTTTCCTCCTGCTTTCATAGTTTGTTAGATTTTACACTAGATGCTCCCATGGCCCACCTGAGAGTGACATAAAACAGAGCTCTTGGCAGGGTCCACAGAAAGGGGGTCACATAATTTAATATTGATGTACGTATGATCTTATAAAATTTTCATGGTTGCTTTTTTATTATATGTATGCTATGTGTAATTTGAACTTAATTTCCTGTTTTTAGGGTCAAATATTTATATATTTATGGTTTTTATATGTTTTGTATGGAATTATCCAAAATGTATCCAAACCCTTTCTTTTTGGCCATACCAGCTTACCTGAATCTGAATTGGTAACTTAGGATTTATTACCATTTATTAATATAATCTTTACTCTGTTTTCATAATTTATTTTCAACAGTTCAATATTTATTTTGTTGCAGTTTTATTAATGTGTTAGCTTAGTGTCTTTAGACTTCTGCCCAATATTTCAAAGCTATTGCACTCAGGTAATATTGCTGTATTAGGCTGAATCCTCTTTATACTGGCAGCAAAAATCAAATGATTTGGGCAACAATTTTCTGAAAAATCATGAAGCTCAAAGTTTTCATGTCAAAATGGAATTGCCACAAATTGACAATCATAACCATGAGGTATGCTACAGCTTGAACTCATGATCTGTGTCAGAGTTCAGGAATGCCTACAAATGATGTGTTTAAGTTGTCAATCATTTTTTCTTACATTAAAGTTTACATTCTTGTGTTTATTCATAGAGAATATCAAACCAATCAGGGGTTGACACCAACAAAGATGCAATTGAAAGTTTGCATTGTAGGGAAGAAATGCCACAAAACCACCTAAATACCTTGGAGGTATGCTACATATGACTTTTTTTTATTTCACAGTATTAATATGAATGGTATCTAATTTATTATCAGATATCTCAGAACCTTGCTGGGTCTAATGACCTCAAGAATTACTAATGATTTTAAAAATTAGCGTTTCTTGCATATGCATCTCCACCCAAGATGGGTAGACTCCACAACCAGTAGCAGGAAGAGGGTGATCTGCAAGAGATGAGTCAGCAGAGAGGCACAATTAGATTTATTGCCTCCATCTAACCTAGCAATACCACTGGAGTATGAAGACATCTTGTTGATCATTTTGTGAACCACTTCTTGCCTATTAGTAACTCTGTCTGCATTCACTTGCAGCTCATTCATGACTCTTCATAAACAAATCAGACAGGAATTATCATCAACATTTGGAACAAATTCACTATCACCGTTCACTAAAATTACCACCAGCATCTTGTAAACCTCAGGTTAAACCACGAACACCCTCTCCTTGCTGCTCTAAATAATGGTTGTTGAGAGCATTCTATCCCTCTTCATCCATCTCATCCCTTTCTTGGTCAGCCACTTGCTTGGTCCAGTCCTAAACAAGAGCAACTCTTGAGAAGTTTCTAGTACTCATCACATGATCCTGATATATAGTCATAGACCCCTTGTGTAGGAGTTTTCTCAGCTCAGACTGAGCAACTGTTCAACCTACAAGGCAACAACATGCTCTGTGACATAGCTTAAAAAGCTAGTAACACCCTTCTATTATATTCAAACACACCAAAATTCCTAGATTTCAGAAAAAAGATCTCAGCTTACATAACCAACCATAGCTTACAAAAAAATATTTAACATGTCTATCATAACAAATAAACCCAAATACCAAAGAAGATTTAGCACATGGACATTCAAAGAAAACATGAACTGTAGAATCCACATTATTAATTTATTGGAAAGAGAGCAAGGAGCAAGAGCAAGCAGCTATAGATTTTTTTGATGCTAGAGAACAACATCAAGTTAAGGGTGGTTGCATATAGGCTCGATGCTTTCCCCAAGGGGCTTGTTGGTAATGATTACTCTATTGGTTGTTTTTCATGTTACTCTTGAAGCACTATGTGGTTTTAGTTAGTTTACGGCGCTCTTGATGATCTTTGGATAGAAACTTGCAATTTGAGAGCTATAACTTTTTTAGTTTTGTTTTTATGCCTTGTGTTGATATGCTCTCTTAGAACTTGGCCTTTGTTATAATTTGTCATCTTTTTGATTGCTCTTTTTGAGCATATATGACTTCATAAAATTTCTTATTTTAATCTATAAAAAATATTAGTACTTCATCTTTGGGGTTGATTATAGTTTTTCATTACTTGGAGTAGCCATTTAACTGATTCAATACCTAAATGTGCAGAATAAGGGAGATGAAAGTTTAGAGGCCATGAGAGACCCATTGCAGTGTTGTGCTGGTGCTTCCCAGGTATACTGGTGGCAGTATTGTAGATTTTGTTGCCACCCTTTGTTTGAAACATTATACCAAGCTTAAAAGATTTGAAAGGTTAATTCATATTGACATTACAGGTTAAATTAGACATTTCTGCAAAAGCACATGAACATCCTACAGGAACTGTAGAATTATGTGAGGTTTCAGTTTCTGAAGTGACAAATTCTAATGTTTCTGAGAAAAGACACATTTCACACCAACAATGTAATCCTGGGGTTTCTGAGGAGATTGTGAATACAACTTTTGAAAGCTCAGGTTTTTGTGTTGCTGATATGGCAGTTATGGAAGATTCAGATCGTCTTCCTACAGAACTAGATACAGTTGATGATTGCCAGGATCGCCATAGGATTTTAACCTCTGTTGGTGATAAGGAGTCTACTCGGCAGCTCTCAAGTCAGAGCAACATAAATAGCAAACTGAATCTGGTTCCTGGATTCCATTCTTTGTTACATGCTGAGACATTGACCTGCAAAGAAACAAAACTTCACTTGAATAATGCAGAGTGCTTAATAGCCACACCTAAAATTTCAGCAATTCCTGTTAAGGTGAAAATTGAGAATGAGATAACTCCTTCATTTATACCTATCAAGGATTGTAAAAATGAACCTTTTGAGGATTTTAATAATGATGAATTAGACCATCTTTCACTTGAGGAGAGAAAGAAGCTTTGTAAAGAAGCACACTTTGACAGGGATATTGACACAAAGTGGCTGCGAGCAGACAGTTCACAAGCAGGAGAATCTGATTTTGGTGAAGCCTGGAAGGAAAAAGCGAGAAACTTTACCTTAAAGCGAAATAATAGAAAGACCAAAACGTGGGGTTACTTCTCTCTTCCTCTTACCCTGTTCCTGTCTCTTTCCTTTTTTTTTCTCTAAAATATGCAACTGGTTAAAGCTGACAAAAGACAATATTCATTCAGATGTTCAGTTGAAACTGCTCTTGAGGAAGATGCTCCTGGACTTTTACAGGTATGAACATTTTAAGATATGAACCCACAAATTTTTCTCTACATTGTAGCTAAAATTGATCGATATGTGAAGGCTTTGCCCTTAATTTTTAGTTGGACATGGCAGGTTTTAAGAGAAAAAGGTGTTATGGAGGAAATCAAGCTCTATGGTGACTTTATAGATCAAGATTTGTTAGGCCTGGCTAATGAGGAAGATAATTTTAAAGACCTTGAAAGTATCATAGAGAAGGTCAGTTTAAAACTTTAATGTATGAAACACATCATGTTGTGGTGCTTCAAATTTCTACTATTGGTTCACCTCCACCTTTTGAGGATTTATATCTTGGTTCTGACTTTCATCAATTCAACAAATTAATTTAAAATGCTTAAAGTTTTATTTATTTTTAATGCTTTCATTGCTCGAAATACTATGGTAGATCTCTTGAAATAAATACTTACTTTTGTTTCCTTCTATAGAACAAAGATTACCTTTAAACTATTTTGTTGATTTGCCTGTTGTATGCAACCACATTTAGTTTTTCTAGCTTTAATGTCAGACATTACAGTATGGTTAATGTTTGTGCATCATTTTGAATGAGACATATTAGCTCTTTTCTGGACTTTGTTTCAGCTTTGGGGAAGGCCTTCTGGTTTGTTTAAGGTGGTTCGCACACGACAAACAGCCAACAAGCCTACTTATTGCTTACCTTGTTTGCTTTCGTTGATTGAACAGGTATATGATATTTCGTACCATCCAGTAGAAGTGTTTGATGTAGCAATCAAATATGTATTCAAATGTCTACAGCTCACACTTCTCTTTAACTCTTTAATAATTTATGCTTTATAAATTATATTTGATACTTCAGACTAGATCTCTACAGAACCGCAACTGGCCTGTTGAATGGGGATGGTGTCGACAGCTTCAATCATTTGTGTTTGTATTCGAAAGACATAATAGGTGCTCTGGTTATTCATAGGACATATATCTCTCTATGGTTCTTTTTTGTAGGGCATCTTTTTCTTTGCAGTTATTTATGGCCTTGTTATATATATAACTCAGAGTGATCTTATACAGAATTGTCTTAGAGCGTCCAGAATATGGCTATGCAACATACTTCTTTGAGCTTGTTCAATTGTTGCCAATCAAGTGGCAGGTTGGAAGATTGATTACTGTGATGAGTATTGCTACGTGTAGCAGAACAGCTCTTATTGCAAACAAGCCTCTAGAGGTGATATTTCCTAGCTCTTCCATTACTCCTTGGAATTTGGTTTTGAATGGAATGTCTTTTGAGGTAGCTATTAACTGAAAGCATTCTGAAGTTTGATCAACTTTCTAGGTACTTGCAGTTTGCTAGTTCAGATTCAATTTTTGTAACTAGAATTGAAAGTTCTCATTGAGTTTTTGTTGGATTTAAAAGTGTTTTTGGGGTCACAATTGTTAGTTTGGAATTCCAATCCAATTTAATGATTCTAATGATTTCTTACGTCTGGAAAATGTTACTTAAGAAAAGCATTGTTAGTTATTATGTTTGTCCTTCAGTCTTGGAGATATACTATTAATTGATTGCATAAACTTAAGTACTGTGTTGTACCAGAGGTCAGTCAAATATCTGTTTCAACTAACTAGAATAATTCCTATGTTGAATATACATTTTAATAAGCCAACGAATTGATTTTCCTTCTCATAAAGTGCCTTTGTTGGGGCCTAATCCTAGCCCAAAATTCTGGACTCACATGGAGATGTGTGTGATGTCAAACAAATTAGGGATATTATCAATCATATGTGTTTGTGTTAGAAAAATTAGGATCTTAGGATACTAATCATTATAAACAAATATAAAACAAACAAAATTAGAATCATACAAGCATAAATTTTACACATTACACAAGATATATGTGGCGAAAACCTTTTTAGGTTAAAAACCCCATAAAACATCATTTTATTAAAACACTTACAAAAATAGTCTATTAAAAATAGACTGAATCTAAGGACACTTCTCCTTACTTCAACATGGCCAATAATACCTTCTGTGCGTAGTGATATCACTCACTATATAACTCCAAATTCACACCCTCAAATGAGAGAGAACCTCCTTAAATATAGGAGAAAGGGTGAAAAAATACCTTAAGGGGTATTAGTCATGCCTATTCAAAGCAACCATTCATAAATAACTAATAATCTAATATTTATTGGATTATTAATTATTAAATTGTATATGCTTTATAATATAAGGTTTTATAACAAGTTTATATTAGAATAATATATAAATGTTATAAAAGTATGACCCCTAATGACATTATGTTCTAACAATTTGTGATCCAAGTTGCTGGTCCCAGTATGCATCTGGCTATGGCAATTAGCTGAATTTATTTTTGACTTGGGTACAACCATACAAAAGAATTTATAAATTACTAAAAATGTAAAGTTCTTGCCAAATTAACATTATGCAAATCCATTTGTCAATTATGTTGATTTTATGAAATTAAAATTTCCCAAAATATTATAACAGTCAACATGTACAATTTAGGGCACCCCAAAAATAATTTAGGGTGATTGAGATACCAAACTTAATGCATAGATAATTTACTCTAGTTCATTCTATACAAGCAAAAATTTCATGGATATCATAGACCATTTTTATAAAGTTACCAAAGGCGGAATCCACTCCTATAGAGCTTGATGCATGGTAAACGCCCCTGATAAATTTCTCTTCACAATTTCCATTTTGATGGCATGGAAAAGAATGATTGATAAAAGCATTTGGCTATAAAGGAGAAAGCATGAAGACTGTTGAAAGTGTATGAATTCCTTCAAACTATAGGGAACACATGGCTATGGATCCGTGTTTTCCCTGAGTGAGGCTAGGACATTGGTGCCCTGCCCAAGTTGAAGAGCACTCAGTTATACTGAGAGGCAGTGGGGGGTTGCATCAGTATGACAACAATCTTTTACTTTTCAAACTTTAAGCTACCACAGCAATAATACTTCACAATTTAATCATTCACAACAATAACATACATGCAAGATCTAGCAATAAGGAACACAAGATGAACACACAATTTACGTGGAAACCCTTGTAGGAGAAAACCACGGAAAAATATTGCTTATATAGATCTTCTTGTAGGCACCAACCTACTTCATTTACAAAGCTTCTTTCGTAGGCACCGACACACAGGAGACACCAATCCCCTCAACTGAGCATCAATTCAGCAAGAGACACCAATCTCTTCTAATGAGATGCACCAACCTGCCAATCTCTTTGGATAGGAGGCACCGACCTCCAAATGACAATATGATAATTATTTGAAACTTATTCTTGAATCTACTCCAATATGCTGCTAAAAAAGAAAGCTTACTCCAAATCTGCTTTAAATCTCTTACAAGAAATCTGCCATAAATTTGCTCATAGATCTGCTCAAGTATCTTTCATAGATCTGCTCATGAAGTCATCAAAATCTGCTTTAAATCACTTACAAAAACAAAACCTCTGCCATGATCTTTCCTTTTAGATCTGCTATAAAACTTGATTTAGATCTCCTTCAGAATTCTGATTTTAGTCCTTTAAAACTGCACTATATCTTCCTTATAATCTGCTCTAAAGACGATTGATTTTCAATATTTTTCTTGCCTTCAAAAACTCCTTTCAACCTCTTCAAATATCTTCACTAAAGGGGGTGATTCCATGAAACAACATACCTTTTCAAAATGATGCAACTTTCCATTTTAAAAGCATCTCTTCATCTTCAAATTTGGGCGCCCAGATAGGGTCAGCCCAAAACAGCAAGCATTAAATTTAATTTCAAATTTTAAATCCCCAAAATGGGGCGCCAACATGAGGGTCAGCCTCATACACAAACAAAATATTTTGCAATTTTTAATTTATTTCTTTTACTTCCCCAAGAGGGACGCCAACCAAGGGGGAACACAAATATTTATTTCATTTAAAATTTTACTCCAAAAGCATGGCCACGAACATTCAACCACGAACTCCTTCATCGACCTTTGACATCAATGACAACATCTTCAACAATCTAGTTTATACACTTTTGACATTAATGACAAACTACCCATGCCCCTTCGACATCAATGACAATATTTCCAACACAGGTATGTCCCTAGTTTACCTCAGATGAATTCAGGAGGTACCTGGGTAGGGCACAAAAAATCTGAAGAACCCAGGCCATTTTGGTTTAGGAATGGGCCTTGGACTGGTACCCAGTATGAACCATGACTGGGTATGAAGGGTTTGGAGGTAGAGTCTGGTAACACAGTTTTCAATATAGTATGCCTCACAAAACAAGGAAAAATTAGGAAAGATTCTTGCAGCCCAACAAATGTGGAATTGACATTTGATTGGAATCATGAGTGCAAAAGTCCTTCAGCACTGTTTTAGTTTGGATTGCATGCAGGTATCTAATTTGTAAAGTACATTGGTACATGAAACTTTTAGTAATGGAATGGATCAAGCTGTTGAAAGAGAGCATGAAAAGTAAAATGTTAGCTACCCTCAAAATGAGATGACTAGAGGTAAAATACTTAAAAAGGAAGGATATTCCCAAGGATAAATGACTTGCATTATATGAAATTCATAGAGACTAAAGTCTATGATCACGACATTCCTAGAAGGGGTAAAGGACCTTGATTGCCAAATAACAGTTGAAAAAACTACATTGGTTGTGCAGGTCCCCTCTTACTTTACCATAAGAAACTCATGCATATGGGTGGCTATTGCTGTGCATAAACAGGGTGAAATTAACCTACAGTAGGGTAACAAATGCACTTGCATATCTGCTCAAAACCAGGGCAATGGAAATGCATTTACCTTAATGAAGAAATATTCACTACCCTAAATTACAGGTTTAATACTAGAAGATTGGCATGAGTAATATGTTTTACTTGTAATAGTTTTTGAGGCGAAACATGCTCCATCCTTATTTCTTTGACCAAAAGAATTTCTTTAAATGATTTTTATTTCTTCGTAATTGAGTTGATTGTGCTTTATTTGTTCTTAGAATACCCAAGGTTGTCAAGATGTGCTTTGGTAAGTGCTGACTCGCAAAAACAAGAGTTCTGATACTCTTGTACTGTAGCTCATAGATCCACAAAACCAGCACAAAATACAGTGCTGATATGTTAAGACTGTAGACTTGTTCCAACTGTTGATGATTATTGGCAGTTTTTGAGGGATTTGAGTTGTCATGTTCAAGCAGATACTTTTTCCATTTGAAATATTATTCGGTTGTAAACAATTTTCAGAACAAAAAGGAAACAGTGGATCTTGAAAAGATAAGTTGGATTGTATTAAATCATCTGTTATTGTATCTGTGATTTTGGTAAGCGTTGGTGACAATTTGTAGATGGACTGTTAATGAGTTTTGAAGAAATTTGATATGATTATTTTAGATTCATTGGCATTTTTATTAGCATTGATATCTAATTTTTGGATAATCCAGACATCAATACTACTTTGAGGCATATTAGTTTCTTGAATTAGATTGTCTCAGTAATTAATGATGATTCTCATAAAATGTGGCTTTGGTTTTTGGATCTACACCTCTCATTCCTAGTCACATGAATGGATGCTAGCTGTTTTGTATACACTTTTTAGTCAACAATGTACTGATTATGCTTCTGTTGGATAACATAGATCGGTCACGACCTAAACGCAGAGGAAGCAAGTATACTAGAGGATTATGGATGGACTCCAAATAGTGGCTTAGCCTCATTACTGAACTATTGTGACCGAGTTGTACATGATAGGAAGGAGGATGATGACATGGAATGGAGATCAAAAATAGGGAAGCTTCTAATGGATGGCCATGCGAGTGGTAGGATTGCCAAAGCTAATATTCCAAAGAAGCTAAAAAGTGTCATTCCAATTAAGCTTGAGGAATGCCAGTAGCTAATAAACATTTACAAATGATGTCTTATGCCATGTAAAAATGTTAACCTCATTTGCCTATATGTAATTGAAACTAAAAGGCCTAGCTGCATTTTCTGATACACCACCCTCTTGTATAATAACTGATCTGTAGATTAATGTATGTGTTGCTTGCATTTTGTAGCCTTGAGTGTTTTCAGTGATATGTCTCTTTTTAGAACTGCTTCTGAAATTTATTGGAATATTTGGGCATACAGAAACATGTTTTTGTAGGCTATAGCTGTAAAAGCACTTATGATGTTTCTGATACTAGCAAAGGGTTGTTTTCTTAGAGCTGTTTGGTCTGGAGTAGCTTTGTGGAACATTAAAAATGAATACGCTTTATAGGGGTTGGGGCTTGTTTATATTGTAAATTTTCATGTCACATTCCTGGTTTATTCAACTGCCTTTGGTTCCTTGCAGTCAATAGCGTGCTTGTGTGATATTTTGGAAATTTGTAATTTACTCTCTAAATTTATTTCTAAAATATTTTCATTGTTATGAGACTTAAGAAATGTATCAAGTTGATCCTTGTGCAGTTCTGAAATTACAGCAGAATTGGTTGATAACTTGATATAGATGGTGATATGTAAATTACTCTATTGCTCTTAATAGGGATATATTTAGAGTTTCCAAAAGTACTTTATTTTCAAATGGCAGAAAATATGTGGTGTAAAAGATCTGCAATATGATAGCTTGCAGATTTGTTTGTTTGGTTTCCATAAAATATGAGTCAAGGGATCATTCTGACTTGATATTTTAGATGATGCATACCAGAGAAGATGATTAAACATAATTTACAGATTTATTTGTTGGGTTTTTGAAACATATTCAATTATATGTATGCTAATGCGGAGATCAATTTGACTTGATGCTTTAGATGGTGGCACAACAGAGGATAATGAAATAAGTCTCATTTCTATGTCCAAAATTATGGCTTCTTAAGCTACTTGTATGGACTTAGGCTCTATCTTTACGTATTTTATTAAGGGTAGGTATTAGTTTTGAATTATACAAATATTTTAAGGGTTGGGTTCCATGGAAGGGTCAAGGTTATAATGTTTTTTAATTAATTAGTGGACTTCTATTGGAGCCCTGGTCTTTGAATTTTGAGGGTTTGTTCATGGGACCCACATCTCATACAATTCATATGTGGGGATATTGCTTTAATTAATGCTCCACTAGTGGGGGATAACATTTCAAACTTTTACTCCTCTTGCGGCTTGAATGTCTAGCTTCTTCTTCTTCCCTCCTTTCTCCTTTTGTAGGGCAGCCGCTTTAATCTTCTCCCTCTACTCCTATGGCTTGAATTGTTGTTTGCCTATTTTCTCTACTAAAGTAAATACTACTTATTTCTCCTTGCTTTCCTCCTCCAACACTTGGAGCCTACCATATACTATCACTAGAGCAGAAATGTCACTAGCACAATTTATTGCCACTAAGATGTCCTTGGGGAGAATTGAACCTTGGTCTCCATCATTAGAACCAAGTGGTCCTACTAATTGACCACAACCTCATTGATCAATTTTTATATTGCATGTTATTCTATATTTATTACATCAAGAAGCATAACATACAAGGGTAATAAGGAGTGGAGTGCGATGCCATGTTAGTGTTTACAAAACCTATTCATAACCTACAATATTTTTGACAAGCCAATATTAAACAATATTTTTTGGCTAGTCCACATAAAATTATCAATAATGAATGGTGGTTTTGCAAAAAGTAAAATCAATATCTACATATAATTTATATAATATTTACTACCATTTTCAAAATAAAAACAAAACAAAATATTAATAAAATAATATATAGTGCCAATAGTAAAGAAGACAAACTTATCTCTTGAAATAGATATGTATTTTAGTAAATAAAATTCTTGAAGTGATTTGTTTTCATTGAACTTTTAATAATTGTTGATAATCATCATGTAATTAACATATGCATCAATGTACATTAGGAATACACATTATTTGCCTTGCAAATCTTGTGTAATTATAGTAACATTTAATTGTTTGTAGATTATTAGCCGATATGCTACATATAGTGGGGGGTTTCTGCCGTAACCCTGTCTAACGCCTGGAAACAACTCATTGCAAACCGTTAAACTACAAGTGGTTAATGGTTTTTAGTCACCAAATCTGTTTCCGTAAGAAAGGAAATATTCCAATGAATTTTTTAATATCAAGAGGGGGTAATTTTTTTATTAAAACAAGGAAATGTTACAAACCAAGGGCATTAAATGGCCCTATCAAGTTCAACCAAGTGATCCAATTGATGAGACAAATCTGGGGATAGTTGACCTCGATCCACCAAATTCCAATCATGAATATGATCAGAAGCCCATTTAGCCAAGCAATCAACAACACCATTCCATTTTCAAGGAATATGAGTGAAAGTAATATACTCCAGAGAAGCACAGGGAGTGAGAATTTGTTCAACAATCAAAGCCAGCTACCAGCTCACATCATTCAAATACTGCCTTTTTAGTAAGTTTACTACAACCTGGGAGTCAAACTCACATATGATCCTTTGCCATCCCAATTGACTGCCTCGCTCCACAGCCAATAAAATGGCTTGAGCCTCCATAAGATTATTCGTATGAAGACCCTTATACACAGAGAAGATAAACTGAACATCTCCAGAGCTATCTCGACCCACACCCCGAATGCCAGCATGACCCGAAATTCCACGAGAAGAGCCATCTGAGTTAATTTTTAGGACTCCATGAGGAGGAGGGGTCCATCTTCCCTCCCTATTCACCTTCGGGGTAGGATGTCTACATCTGTTGCGCATGAGCTGCCATTGTGGAGGAGGAAGATGAAGATGATTACAACAACCAACATCACGAGGGTCCATCAACATAGTCATATCACACTTAGCCGCAATAGTTTCCCCTAAAGAGTGTAGAATTTTCCACCATAGGTGAGGGGCCATCAACAACGAATCCTGAAAAATCCACCTATTCCTCTCCAACCACAGGTTCTAGATAATAAAGGATGGCCCAAGAGCCCAAGTAGCCTGAAGAAAGGAGGTAGAAACAGGGGCCCTGCCCCACCATTCCCCAAACTCCACCAAAGAGGAAGCATGCCAGCAGGCCGTATTCCACACCCCCCACCAGAAATGCCAAATCTCCATAGCATAGGAACATTGGAAGAAGAGATGGGAGACACTCTCTTCACAGTCGTGACATATAACACACATAGAGGGGCCTTGGAAACCACGCTTACATAAATTATCCCAAGTAAGACACCGGTTTTGAGCCACTAACCACATAAAGAAGTTGCACTTGGGCCATGACAACTTGTGCCAAACTTGTTTCCACCAAGGGACCTCAATGTCCCCAAACAACTGCCTACCTAACTGCTTATAACCAGCCGCCACAGAGTACTTTCCAGACAAATCCGAACCATCCCAAGCCAAGACATCAGGACCCCTCAAAGAATTACAAGCACGGGAAGCCAGAAGCTGGGAAAGCTCATGCCTATCCCCCTCAGACCCTCCAGGTGGCCACTCAGAAGGATGCTTCCAGCGAAAACTTACAACCAAACCACCATGCTATGCCACTTTATAATGTTCCACAGTATCTCAGCCAGCCGCAATAAAAACATCAAAAAGGGATTGGATGTGAGGAAAAGAAGAGAATAGGAGGGTGACCATCCCAAGAATCTGACCAAAAAATAGCCTGTGACCCCGAATGACAGATCCAAAAAAGCGCAGACTTGATCAACTACGCCCCCACTTTCAAAGTATGCCAGATCATAGACCCACTCCCTTCCAGAGGATAGCGAGGAACCTCAAAAGAAGCAACACCCTGAAGATATTTATGGTTGAGAATATGAACCCATAACTGATGCTGATTGGTACATCACCAGTAAAGCTTGGCAGCAAGAGCTTTCCCATTCAAAATAGCAGAGCGTAAACCAAGACCACCCTCCTGCTTTGGTCTACACACAGATTCCCACTTAACAAGGCTCCACTTTGAAGACAACAAATTACCTCTCCAAGAAATTGACGTGAGAGAGCATCAAATTCCTTAAGGAAATACATAGGAGCCGCTTGAACAAAGCACTTGTAGATGGGAAGGGCCTGGATAACAAACTTAAGAAGAGTCACTCTAGCAGCAATAGACAACCAACGATGAGTCCAATGAGTAACCTTCCGCCTAAGCTTATCAAGCAACAACTGCCAAGAAGACCTGGGCTGACGACCAACAAGAAGAGGAATACCCAAGTAGACAAAGGGAAGAGTCCCAATTTGAAACCGCAGAATAGCTGCAATCTGCCGCTGGATAGCTTGAGGAGTATTAAAGAAGAATATAGAAGACTTTTGCTCATTGACTTTCTGGCTCGAAGCCGCTAGGTAGATGCCCAAAGCGTTCTTGAAGGATTCAACCTCCCTAATACGAGCCAGACCCATAAGAGAGGTATCATCCACAAATTGAAGATGAGAAAGCGTAGGCAAGCCCATCCCCCACTGCCACCCGTGAATCAAACCTCGTGAAACCCGAGATTTAAGAAGCCGGCCCAGCCCCTCCTCCTTAATAATAAACAAATAAGGAGAGACAAGATCCCCTTGATGAAGGCCCCTAGAACCCCCAAAAAGCTCTGAAGGTTCCCCATTCACAATAACCGAAAATGAGGAAGAGGTCACACAACTCAATATCCAGCTCACCCAATCAAAGGAAAAACCAAAGGCCAACAAAATCTTCTGAAGAAAACTCCATTTAACTCTGTCATAAGCTTTGACCATATCCAACTTGATAAACATAGACCTATCCTGAGAGGTTGCCATGGAATGAATGACTTTAGACGCAACCACCACCCCATCCAGAATTTGACGACCAGCCACAAAGCCGCCTTGCTCCTCAGAAATGATCACAGGCAAACAAGATTTAAGCCTCTCAGCCATCAACCTCGTAATAATCTTGTACACCACATTACAGAGCGCAATAGGTCTAAAGAGATCAAGTCTGTCAGCACCTTCCTTCTTAGGAATGAGAACAAGAAAATTAGCATTCAGGGCACAAAGCATCTGCTTATTATGAAGAGACTCCCGAACCACCTCCAACAAATCCATCTTCACAATATCCCAAAACTCTTGAAAAAACTCAACTGGGAAACCATCAGGGCCAGGAGCTTTCCCCTTGTTCATCCCAAACACCACCTCCTCCACTTTCGACAAAGTCACCTGGCGAATAAGAGAAGCATTCAGCTCACTAGAAATTAAAGAGGGAATGCAAGCGAGGACCCTATTCTCATTAGCCTTAACAGGCAGTGAATCCTCAGTGAACATATTAGAGTAGAACTGACGAGCCTCTCTAGACAAAGCTTGTTGCGAAGAGATCAAAAGACCCTCAGAGTTAACAAGAGAAGAAATAAAACACTTATTTCGACGAGCTTGCACCGAATGATGGAAAAATGTAGTATTCCTATCACCCTCTTGAAGCCAATCAATCCTAGCCTTTTGTTTCTAGAAAATCTCCTCACGAAGCTCCCACTCCACCAATTTTAGAGCCTGGGCCTCAACATGCCCAAGAGCCTCTGAGAATCCCAAATCCCAAATCTGGCGGGTAATAACAACAAGGCGATCCTGCGCTTCTCTTTTCCTGGCCCGAAAATTACCAAAACACGACCTATTCCATCGCTTAAGATGATACTTAACATATTGCAGCTTCTTAAACAAAGAATACATAGCTGTACCATATGCAGGGGCACCATCCCGCCACCACTGAGCAACAAGATCACCCAAAGATGGATCACGCAGCCACATAAGTTGGAATTTGAAAGGTGGATTCTTTGGATTTGGGAAAACTGAAATCAAAAACTTAATTGGCCAATGATTAGAGCCACACCAGTCAAGAATCTCAGAGAAAATGACCAAGCTACCTCTAACTCAAGAGCAAGAGACAAGGAAACGATCTAGCCACTGGGAAATCGCTTCAGGCCCACTCCATCTATTATTCCAAGTGAATATTCCATTAGAGGGTTTAACATCCACCAGAGCAAGAGAGTCCACATTAGTCCGAAACAGATCAGAAGCAGGACCAAGCCTAGGCAGCCCTCCCCACTTCTCCTCCAAGCTCAACACAACATTAAAATCACCAGCTAAGATCCAAGGCAGATAGGGTGCACAAGACCTAACATACCTGATATGAGCCCAAAGCTGGATTTTACCATGGATGTCAATCAGAGCATAAACATTGCTAACCAAAATAGTCTCACCAGATTCCAAAACCGAAGCCACCACAAAAATAATAGACCGACTTGAAATCCACCAACGAGGAACAACCTTACGAGGATCCCAGAAAAGAGCCAGAACCCCAGAGGTTCCCCTAGACCCAATACACTGACACTGGCCAGAAAACCAAAAACGAGGTGCATGTTGAAGCATGAGGTCCACCCAAAGCTTAGTTTCCTGAACACAAAAGATATCAGGAGAATGAACAATAATCAAATCTTGAATAGCCTTTTGATGGGAGGTGCTATTCAACCCCCTTGCATTCCATGAGAGAATAATCATGAGGAAGGTTGAGAGAAGTGGGCCTCAAGGGTCTTAACAGAACCAGATTCCACCAACAGATCCCCAGTAGATTTAAGTTTGTCCGCATCCTTCTTACGACCAACTTTCAATTTTTTTTCAAAATGCCCCTTCTTGAGAGGGCGTTGCAGCACCCCCAAAGTAGGAGACGAACCCCGACCTTTACCTAAAGAGAACACTGCCTTAGCTAAATCTGCTTAGACAATATCATCCTGCTCATCTGCAGAGGCCCCAGGAGGCTCAAAAATATCCAATGCCGAAGAAATATTTTGAACAACAATTGCCTGCTCCAGCCCGGTATCCAACCCAACATCCATACCAGTGGCCCCAGAAGAAATCTCAACAAGAATCCCTTCCTCCAAAGCCTAATTATCCAGGACCTCAAACCGATTGAAACCCTAATCACTCTGTCTATCCTTATAGGCCCGCTTCTGACCCTTCCCTTTATTCCTTTGCTTAACAGGAATAAAACCATCCTTATCAGGCCCACCCTCAACCACATACGCCTTACCTTTATCTCCCTTCTCCACGAAGGCCCTGAAGAAGGAGAAGAAGCCCTTGCCGCTTTGGGAGTCTGAGGACATTGGCGCTGAAGGTGTCCATACTCGTGATAAAAGCGGCAACGAAAAGGAAGGGACTCATAATCTAGCGGTTGAATCCACGAGGCAGAGCCAATACAAATTTCCAAAGAATCTGACAAAGGGTTATTTAAATCAATTTCAACACAAATGCGAGCATAAGAGAATACCTTTTTATCCAAAGTATTCTGAGCAATGGCAGTTGGCTTCCCCAACAAAGCAACAATCCGGTGCAGAATATCCTCCCTCCAAAACTCCAACGACAGTCATGGAAGACAGACCCAAACATGAACCCGTGTAGGAAGATCCTTTGTCGCATTAAAACCTCCATGCCAGGGCTTAATGAACAAGCCAACATGATTGTAAAAATATGGCCCTCCCTCAAAAACACGATTATGATTCGAGATGCAAGAAAAATCAACCATGAAATAGCCATTCACAACCACCAAAATTTCAAAATCACCTTCGACTTGCCAGGACCGACGAATCCAGGACTCCAACTCCAAGAGAGACACACGAATAACCAGAAACTTACAAATCAGAACATGTTGGCTCCAATAAGAAATGTCCTCTTGCATTGATTCGGGAGAAATAACCAGAACGGGACGATCATGAGTCCATGGAAAACATCCATTAACTTTCTTAAGCTTAGAGCTCTCACCCACAAAAGAGGAATCTGTCCCCTGTGCATGCATGTTCGCAGGAGACGACTTTGCACCAGCAAGAACCAAACTTTGGGAAACCCCAGCCATTTCTCCACCCCCAACACCAACAACCGAGAAAATGAACAACACTCTGCACCCACCCTCAAGCACAACAAACACTAGCCAAACAACCCCAACGTCCCACTCCAAACAACAACGAATGAGCAAAAGGGGAAAAGAAACCCCCTCGGAACAAAGCAAACACCCCCACCGCTACACAGCCAAAACCAGACAAAGGGAAACAACAAGCCACACATGCAAAGGCATGCACACAACCTAGAGGTCGCGCGTAGCCTCACCTGCGTAGGAAAACTCCACCATCCTCCCACCGCTCAATATTTACAAATCTCCAATGAATTTGGTAGCTATAAAATCTTATCAAATTTATTTGTGAATGCAGTGCCATAAATGCCTCCATAACTACGATGTCAGTAATATTTCAATCCAACTTTCATTAATTGTGAACAGTTGTGAACAACTTGAAGCAATCATTGTATGGAAACTGGTTTTGGTTTGTCTCATCATTTCTAAATTTTTGCTTCTGGTTTTGGTTCATCTCTTTGTCATATTTTTCTTCCAAACTTTGCCCATTTTTTACATCACCATCGTTGATAGTACGACACAGTTTGTGCATAATATTGAGCTAAGTCACTTGCCATGGTGCTTTTTCCTGGACTCGAAGCTGAAAAGGCTCAAGGTCGATGGGAGCAGAGTTGGTCGAAATGACACGCTGGGAAAAACAACTTTCAGGCAGTTAAAACGTTCGTCTCAACTTGAAAACAAATTTTAACTCGGACCAATATTTTTCATTTGAAAGGCTGCAATTTTTTTGTCTCAAGCTTAGGAATCTAGTAGCTCTAAAACCTTGATATTTTTAGTTCTAATTTTTCGTTTATTGTGCATAGATTAAAGTAGCAGCTGTAGGGAGATTGGTTTTGGGTCACCTCATTTTAAAAAAGATTCTGCTTTGGTAGGGTTTCGTATTATTTTTCTGCAAGCTTTGCCCATTTTTTCTCATCGGTATCGTTTACAACACAACACAATCTGTGCAGAATCTTGAGGTAAGTCACTTGTCATGGTTTCAGTGAGTGTTTTTCTGGAATCCATATGATGTCGGGTCATTTTCTGTTGTGTTTTATTTCATTCTAAAACAATTCTTTGTCTGTTAAATGAAGATATTGTCTCTCTGATTTTATCTATGGCTATTTTCATATATCATATTACTCTAATACCTAGTGTTAGACCCATATTTGTTTCTTCACATAGAGATTGTCCTAGTTGGCTATCCTTTATGTTGTGTTTCTAATAAGCCTATTCAGAAGAGCAAATAGTTGTGCCCACCTTGCCTTCATGTTGTGAATTTGTACTCAAAGCTTATCGTTTGATGTGTGTGCCAATATTGAACTGTGAAATGAAGTTTACATTTATTTGGTGGTTCTATGTCATGGAATTGCTAAGTGTTAAGAGAATTGAGAGTTTTAGGTCTGTATGATAGGAGGTCTCTCTAACGGTGAAAACCATCTGGGAGAAGAACAAGTACGACACCATTGTTGTGAATGTGAGCAAGACTATAGCATCTCTCATTCCGTCTATAATCTGGAGGACACTAGCTAGCACAATTTTTTTTGAAGATGATGATTTGGTAGGTGGCGAGCTTAACAAAATGGTACACAAGGTCACAAGTATGATCAGATCTTTCAACATTGGAAACTTCATTCATTTCATTACTTGGATTGATGAAGAAGGCCCACAATTTCTTCGATGCAGTTGTTGAGCAAATTATAGATGAAATGAGGTTATTTTTATGACAATTTTCTTGAAAAAATTTCTTGCTATTGAATCAATACTAGCTACTACTAATGTTGTACATGCAATGGCTGCTAGAATTATGCTCACAGAGTTATTCATGCACATATAGATCCTCTTTTGTGAACAGGAGAATTCTGTAATTATAGATTGTTTGTGTCTGTGCCTCTTGTAGTGTAAACATTTGACAAAGCTTGTGGTAGATCAACCATGCCAATTTTTCAAGATATAACTTTCATTTCTTCTTTCATCATAGATGGCAGTTTCTAATCTAAAATTATCATGAACTGTGAAAATTTTGTGTTTATTGTGGTTAATCAAAACTTGATTGTATTCAGGTTTAAAGCGTTCTACGATGGTTGAATTACCTTAGTCCAAGGTCAAACAAGGTAATATTTCACCAGATGAAGAGCTTATAATAAGACTACATAAACTGTTGGGAAACATGTAATGCATTATCACTTATCACAGTTATTCCATGTAAAAATTAAACTTATTCTATGTAAAAGTTAAACTTATTCTTTAGATAAATAAAATGCATTTGTCATCACAGGTCATTTACTTTCTTCCGACCTTATCTATTAGATTTTGGTCTTTTCAGTTTCAGCCTGATTAATAGATTCAGAAGTGAATCTGACCCTGCCAATCCACCCTTGTCATAATGAAATTTCATTTCTATTTACCTTAAAATATTGGCCTCATTCCCAAATTCGAAAGGAATCAAATAAATATGTTCTTTGAAATACTCCATACTAAACCTCACAACAGTGTGATAGAAATGACTGTAATTCGCCTAGTGTAGTAGGACATTGAAAGGTTCTAGTAACGAAAGTGAGGATCAAGAAAACAAGTCGTCAACAATAATTTTATGGCCACAAGAATTTTTCAATAGTACCTGCAGATATAGAGGAGAATCGATTCTTCGTTTAATTTACAAACTGATAAGAACTGAAAGTTCCAAAATTTACTATGATAAAGTGCAACAATTTCAATTCTTTTGTTTTAAAAGATGCACAACAGGGTACAAAAAATCTTGCAAACAAATCCTCACAAAATAGACATTTTTCCTCGTCTTTGGCAAGTTTTTCCCTATCAACGATTGTCATACAATCCAGTTACAAAACACTATTCTTCAAGAGTTGGTATTCATTACATAATGATACTAAAGCACATACCTGCAACCTGTTGAGGTCTGGAATGATTAAAGACCCTTGTTGATCCCATGGCCTTGATCGATTATAAATCCATCCAATTTCAAGAAAAATCCTGGGTTGATCAAACCTCCCCTTATATTTGATCCCACGTCAAGAAAAGCATCAATTTATTTAAACCCTCTTTTGTCTGATTCAACTTGAATAAAAGGCCTAAATTGACTAAGAACTCTTTTTGAACCCATCCAACCTCAAGAAAGGCCTGAATTTATTAAAACCCCTTCTTTGTCCACTCCAACCTCAACAAAAGTTCTTTCAGCTAATGGCAAGATCAACAGAATTCCCCTTGTAATTTTCAAACAATTTTGTTGCCTCAGGACTGCCCACTAGAAACTTGTCATAAAAACTTTGTTGACCTAGCTCATACACACGAACTAGATTTGCAGGAAGTTTGGATGGTTTTGTTTCCCTTAAAAATTCAATCACCTTATGGCATGGTTGCATCCTATTCTCAATACTGTAACATAAAATACGAGGATACAAGACCACAATGTTTTACTGAAAGCCCGCAGTGTGTGTCAAGAAATCCATTTTTTTTAATCTTATCAATGCCAATTGCAAGCGTACAAGGAACCTTCTTTACAAGCTATTTAATCTCATTCTCCAAAAGGCCGAGCATTGCCACATGTTTTAATTTATTTTCAAAATTTTCCAGTCCACCACTATCCACAATCGCCAGAATAAAAGAGCTCTACTCATGCAATTTGGTTGGCTTGGTATGTAAAATCTGAAAATTAAACTAACATAGCAGTAGTCTCTAAGTTATCTCCATTAGTGCCAAGCATTGCAAGAAGTTCGTCTCTAGCAGAAAGTTTATCCTTCTTATGGTCAGACTTGAGAGCAAGATTGTCATTGTAGCTCGAACTCATATCACAACTTCCAAAGCACAGTTGCAACAATTGGATGACATGTTGGAGAACAAAGATATCTTTCAGTCACCAAACAGAGTGCCCTAGATGTGCAGTAAGACATACAATTGACTTGGTACCAGTGCTAACTTTACCCAATGTTTCTTTGTACTACTGATCATTTCTTGATCATGAAGAGATTATGCAGTAGATCAAAGTACTCGTGGACAATGGAGACATCAAGCCTAACTTTTCACCTTGTGGAAACCCAATTGTGCTTGCACTGAAGGATACTACATGGCAGTTGTGCATGGATTGTAGAGCACTTAACAAGATCACAGTAAAGAACTGCTAACCTCATTCTTGGATAGAGGATCTCTTGAACCAACTTTGTGGTGCAAAGTTCTTAACCAAAATCAATCTTAAGTCTAGGTATCATCAAATTCCTGTTGAACCTACAAACATTTAGAAGACAACTTTTAAAGCCAATAAAGGTATGTTTGAATGGTTGGTTATATCTTTAGGGTTGACCAACACACCAACAACATTCATGTGGATGAAGAATGACATTCTTAGGTTGTCCCCCAATCATTTGTTGTTGTTTACCTTGATGATATCCTAGCCTTTAGGTTTAAGGATAAAAATTCACAAAATTGAAAAAAGAAAAAAACAATGGTAAGACAAATTCATAGTCAGGCTTTCCTAACTGAAATACAAAGCTTGGAGGAGATGGATTTAGCACACAAAAATCAAAGAATGTTGGTGTATCAAAGAATATTTCAACTTATTGTATTATTAACGTGCAACAAAAATAAAAAAAAGTGTTAGCAATAGTCTATATCAACTAAGAAATGCTCAAGTACTGATGGCACACAAAACAAGCATGCAAATGCGACCAAGTAATTGTTCTATGGAAACTACCTAGGACATACACTGTTAAAGAAATAATATTATTATATGCCACAATGTAAGTCTATCATCATTTAGCATTGAGTGATGGACCTACCTGCACTTGCAACTGAAGCTTCTTAAGATAGTCAATCGCTTCATTGAGCATGACCTTATCAGTCAGCCAAAACAAAAAACCAAGTAAAGATCTTAGGAGGACAATAGGTTTTGATGAATTCCAAATTGTAACAATGTTTTACAGAAAAAGGTGAAATAACATTCCCCTGATGGGTGAGAGGTACACTATGGATAAAAACATCCAACATAAACATAAACCAAAAAACCAAAACAAAATAACTATAAAGCCAAATGCCAGAATACAACGATGCATGTAACACAAAAAAAAGAAACGACCATAACTAAGCACCACATGAAACAACAAATTCTTAAAAAAATTAAGCCATCCCATGGGATATAGTCATATAGAAGCACCACCGACCACTAGGGCTCACTAGCACTATTGCGGTACTGTCACCTGAAGTCAATACCACTTCTGCCACAGATGAGAAACCAGAGTCAAGCACTAAACAAGAATACAAACACCTTCAATAATATCAACATGCTTAAGAGAATAGAACAAAATATCATTTGCAAACTATGGCAATGAGAAACTGCTTGTAACCTCCAACACTCCTCCATAATGTAAAATAACTAGGTGTTTAATGACTTTATGGAGATACTGAAGCATATCCATTGCAATACCAACATTTTTGCAAAGAGAATTGAAATCCTCCTCCAAAAATTTTATATTCACCTCCACCAGAAAAAAGAAAGCAACATTTCCCTTTCCAAGTTAGAGAAATCCTACTCCGTTGTGAGCACAACAAGATCCTCAATTCACATGTGAACCTCCACAGTTTTAGGCTCTACATTGAGAATTTCTCTTTTATCAGAGTTAATATAATTAGTTTTCTATTAGTAGTTTCTATGTTTCATTGTAATTAATTGAAGGCTCAAATTGTAGTTCATTCATGTTCATGTAGTCATCAAACTTTCATTGTTCATACAAGTTTTTTTATCAACTTTGCTCTAACTTGTAACATGTCTTGATTAGTATAATCATTCAATTAGAGAATGTGAAGTGATCAAGGTTGGTGCCATCATCTTTCATTGAACAGTTTGCAAACAAGCTTGAATATATTTTGAACTATACTTTCCTATTGTGTTTATTTTTATATAGTATTCTATCGGCGTAACCCTTGCACCCCCTCTAGTACAAGTGCTAGTATAATGTATGTCTTCAACAATTGTGGAATGGAAAAAATGAGACCATGTGAGAATGAGAGACATAATTATTATTTATCTCTTGATGACTTGGAAATATAGTTACTTGAAAATTTTGAATGAGGTTACACAAAAATGTCAAAATTGAGAGTTATTAAACATCTTACCAAAATAGGTACATTACGACATGCAAGTATTGCTCCCAATGGAGTGCTTATGATTGAGAAATATTTTTCATAATGATTTATGATATAAAATAATGACATGTAAGTAGTGTAAGATGAGTTACTTGTTATTCAAAGATATTTGACCATTGATTATGGGGTATTGGTGTTTGCATGAGGAATATGATGTCTAATTTTGGGGCCATGGGTTTGAACATTATTTTGGAAATGATTCTTGATTTCTAGTTTCTAATTGTTTTATCTAATGAAGGTATGAGATAGAGGTTTTATGGTTGATTTTGTAGGTACTAATATGTTGATGGATTGTTGTCAAACTGAGGGAATGAGTGGATTGTGTTGATGTGATTACACTATTGAGATTAATAAGTTTGGATCTCTTTGGTGGTCAATTTTTTTCTTGCAAGAGTGACTCCATGTAGATTTAGTGTTCTTATGTGTTGTTAATTTCTCATATGCTTCTTCATGTTACATTTTAGTTTAATGGTTTATTGCACGTTTCTTAATCAAAATTGAACACTATTTTGTTAGTGTTTCTATTGCACTACTTATCTTTTATTCAACATTTGGTATCAATGTTATGACTTGATTAGAGAGGAATGCCTTTCTTGAAATGATGTGTGTTTTTTGGTTATAGTGACAACATTTGATTTAGTGCTTTTGTAGATTTGTGTGGTTGAAATTATGACAAATCCATCTCATTCAGAATTGAGAAATTCAATGGTTTTGGTTACAAATTGCGGCCACTAAAATATAAGATCTTTTGGAGGAAAGAGATGGATATAGAGCTATGATAGACAAAGAAAATATTGTTGGATGAAGAAAAGAATAAATTCAACAAGAAAGCACAAGGAACCATAAGATTGTGTTTTTTATTTTATTCTTTTGAATGTTTCTAAAGATACTGCTACATATAGTTTGTGAAGAATATGCAAAATATATCAAAGAAAGAGTTTTGTAAATAAATCATGTTTGAAAAAATTGTATTCATTATAAATGAACGAGGTTCAATTACCAAATATTGAAATGTTTTTAATCTTATTTTAAGTGAGTTAAGATATATTGATGTTAAGTTTGATGAAGATGACATATGCACTTTGTTACTTTGCTCTCTATTTGAATCATAGAAAATTTAATTTGTGCAATTAGCGAGGTACTATTGTAGAGCTTATGATGGATTTTTTTGTTGCTACTTTTCTTAGGAAAGAAAAGAAAAGCAAATCCATTGATGAGAGTTTCAAGGGTGCACTACATGTTGGGGGTACTAATGAAACAGGTGGTAAAAAAAGAGGATAAACGAATATTTAAATATAAGGAAAGGTGTAAACCTTTGAAGATAAAAAATTCAAATGTTGGAACTATGGGAAACATGGAAATTTGAAGGAATGTAGAATCAAGAAAATAATGATGGTTTCTTTACTAAAAAAAATATTTGATGATGATAATGATTCTTTATTTTTATTTTAGTAATTGTTGGTGATGGCTCATGGTTGATTGATTCAAGTTTCACATATCACAACTCTTCACAAGGAATGATATTCTTATTAGAGAGTATATGATGGTGGTGAGGTGTACCTTGGTGACAACAATTCACACAAGATTGTTGGAAAATGGAAGATAAATATGATTTTCAATAATGGGAGAATATTATTTTTTACAAGTGTGTTGTATATACACGTCTTGCATGAAATTTTATTTTATTTTTTAATATGAATGATGTTGTGTATGTCATTTTAAACAAGAATGGTTGCAAATTGGCTAAAGGGAATTTGGTACTAGTTAAGGGCATTTACTGTGATACCTTGTTTAAGCTAGAAGCATTTACATAATGTAACTCTACCTATTTTGATTCACGTATGTTGTTAAACCAAAATTGAGTCACATTAGTGAAAATATATTGAAAAATTGTATTAATAAAACTATGGTGGGTGGTTTACCTCATTATTTTGCAAACTTTGATTATTGTGAGCATTGTGGTTGGTAAACAAATAGAGTTTATTCTCTTGCCAGCAGTATCAAAGTTAAAATTGTTTGGAAGTTATTCATACCAATATATTTGGTCATGTTGATGTTCCTTTTATTGGTTAATCATATTAATGTTTCATTTATTGATGAGTTATCTAGATTTACATAGATTTATTTTTTTGAAATGTAAATATGAAGTTTTCTCTAAGGGTTTTAAAGTTCTTGTTGAGATCTAGTTAGATAGGAAGATAAAAGGTCTTAGAATTAGGTAATGAAGGTGAATATTGCTCCAAGATGTAAGGCCAACCTCTCCCACATGTTCATACCTTGCCTCAAAAGGCTAGGTAGCATGGAAATATTTGTAAAAGTGTTGATCCTGTCTGCATGAAGGATACAATTAGGATACTCTAGTAGTTGAGTTTCAAATTGGACATTTCATGTTATGATTGATAGTGATGGTGTTTGATGCTCTATTTTTCCAATGTCTATGAATTGTTGATAAGTTGTTAGTACATATTAATCTAGAACATTTCAGGATGATATTTTCTAATTGGCTGATTAAATTATGTTATTTTACTTCCTATGAGATTCACATGAGTAATTATAGTGACAATTTGATCTTTAAGGATGCATTAAGATATGTTACAATTTGAACGATTCTAATACTATCCTTATAAATTATGTTCTTAGTGAATTTCAATATTGTCAAATGCGATTGTGATGACCATTTGACTTATGTAATGAATATGCCTCAATGGTCATGGTCCATATGCATATGTTGATTCATGTTTTCATATATTGGGAAACAAAATGTTCCTATGACGATTGATAAGATGATAAATAAGAAATATGTAATTAATTTTATATGAAATGTGAATGCATTAGAATGTTTGATTAGAAATGTATAGTTGGTATATGTGAAATTTATTTGTGTTGCTTATTGATGCTTCAACTATGATAATTGTATATAACGAACTAATATCTATGCTTAAGTGTGCAAGTGAAGTGCCAATGAGAATCAAGATCACATGGTAAACAAAAAATTGTGTTCTATTGGTTAAGTTGATCTTAGTTCATTTGGAGGAACTAAGGTCATATGTAGTATGTGCAATATTGTGACGTGAATATGTTTGTAATATGAATTTGATAGTCTTTTTGGTGTGAACTTATTTGCTTGTGAGAAAATATGCATAGAAGTTTGTTCTTTTGAAAGTTGATTTTTTTCGTAATCCTTTACTAGTGAGTTTAAAAGGGTTTTTAAGTGGTTAAATAAAATATTTTTAATTAATTAAAGTCCCTAATTATTTAAAAAATTTAAAGGTTATTTTATTAAGAAATTAAAAGTCCCTAATTATTTAAAAAATTTAAAGGTTGTTTTATTAAGAACTTTTAAATTGATTTAAGTGAATATTTTTATTCATTTTGGTTAATTTTTAAGTATCTAAGTATTTTTTATTAAAAGGTAAAACATGTTTTGAAAGGACCCAAAACCCTACTTATAAAATGCTGCTAAAAGAAAAAGCATAGCCAAACAATAGCCTACAAAAAGAAGAAAAACAACAAAAAAAAGCTACTACTTCATCTTCTTCAAAGTATCAACTGCTTCAAGCTCCTGTTTGTAGAAGTTCTAGTGAAGATTAGCAAGGCCCAACAACTCTTTCTTATCTTCCTCAAACAATTTCTTTTTGCTTCCTCTATTCCTGGAGCTTGGACCCTTTGTATCACTCTGCACCATTTTCTTTTCTTTGTCCTAGTTACTTTGTTCCTCCTTCCTTATCTCCATAGATGTCATCTCAACAACTCTCTCTCTTCTTTCAACTCAAATTTTTCAATTAAAATTCTAATTCCCTCTGCATTATTTTTAATGGAACAATGATTGATTTTCATAACTTTCTCCAAATTTTGATTAATAAGTGGATTTTCTCCTCTAGACAATAATTCCTTTCTCATACTCAATTTTCAAATCATTAATAGCTTTTTTATTTTATCCATTATGTCCTTCACCTCACTATCCCCTAGCTCATGCCTATCCCTTTCCTTATTATCATTTTTTTCCTGCAAAACTCTAAGTTTGATATTGATTTTATTTATTTCGAGGAAGAACCATTTAGAAATTTTAAATTGATATGTTACCTCTTCCCTTTCTAGGCCCAAGACATCATATATCATATATCTCTTTCCTATTCACATGAAGGTAGGTAAATCCCTCAATAATATCAAGGATATTATTGATTCCCTGACCATCCATGCCACTATCCAAATTTGGAAAAGGGTATATCTCTTTCCTATTCGCATGAAGGTAGGTAAATCCCTCAATAATATCAAGGATATTATCGATTTCCTGACCATCCATGCCACTATCCAAATTTGGCAAAGGGTTCATTCCAATCTTCTTATCCAAAACCTTTTCCTTCCATTTGTTTCTTCCACCATCTTTAGTTTTTTTTATTTTTCATCCTCATAGTTCTTGTATTTTCTCCCTCATTCACATCCCCAATTTGGGAACCCTCAGACCAAGAAATCTGCATTCTAGCTTTCTTCTTTGGGGTTTTATTCTACCTAGTGATCTTCCATTTATTTGATTTGTCCTCCTCTGACGATGATGAAAAATATTACATTTTGATAGAGGCATCTCCCTCATTCTCTTTGACTCATTCCTCATCCTTTTCATCTCCACTAGTGTTAGAGCTCATATCCAAATAATGCATCACCATGGGTTTTTTTCCTTTTCACATTAAGCTTTCCCTTAGAATCAATCTTTGGGATTTGAGCTTTCATAAACTTCATTATCGATAAGATTAATCCTTTGTGCAACATAGAGAGCTTAGGTTTTTTTGCAATGCTCCTTAATTTCATGGTCCATAGAAGCCAAAAGAAAATAGTGAATGAAACAAACATTTTATGATGAAAATGATTTAGAAAAATAAAGTGTGCACCACAAACAACGATAAATCTATCATCCAAGGTAATGTACCTCATGGTGACATCTAAAACCTCTACCCAAATTGGTTTGATTGACAGATGATCACAACCCTAGGAAGAAAGCTTCACCAATTTTCTATGTTCATTCCCCTTAAATAACTAGTTTAAGGCCTCTTCATTTTCTTCTTGTACTTGAATAATTTTCTCCCTTGCATCGAGAGGCTTGTGATTTGGGAAATCACATCCTCATTAATAACCAAATCCCTCCCAAACATATTCAACGTTCTATTATTCTAGCCTTTAATGAACATTTTTGTTGCCTTAGGGTTGTGGCCATGAAGCTTCTCCATGTAGGGAATTAGGCCCCCCTCCTCGATAATCTTCCAAACATTTTGGTTTCTACGAACCCCATCACAAGAAAGGGGCTCCATCTAGATCCTTTCACCACCCAAATCAACTGATTTGATAATGGAACTGTTCAGGATTCCACAAAATAAACATGAATTGTAATTACTCAAGCAACACTAGTCGAGATAAAGAGGAAGACACTCAAAGCACCCAAAAAGTGTGTGAAGTGTCCTATAGTCATCATATCCATGTCCAATCAGCCCTTAATACGCCTATTGACATTCATAGTTTATGATGGAGTGAGCCTTGATGGGGATGGTATTGTACCTATCCCGATATTTTAATGATTAGCAGTTAACACCCACATTAGAAAACACATCTGCAACCTTATTCCCCTCGCAGTATATATGAGATATGATTTTCTCATCAAAGGTTTTGATCATGTTGAGGGGGCCTCTAATGAAAGTTTCAATTGACCAACTAGGACTTTGTTCCTATTAAAGACATTGAATTATGTTGAAAGAATCCCCTTCAAGCCAATTTTTTTTATAGCCCTTAGAATGAGCTAATTTAAGACCATTGTAGGCCACCACAACTTCAACATAGTGGTTAGTCTGAGTACCCAAAGGGAAAAAAAGAAAAGAAAAAATGTAAGTGTTAGTACTACGAGTAATGAGTATTTTGAAGTGTAGGAATTTTTCTTTTAATTAATTTTTAACCTCCTAAAACTGTTATTTTAAAAGTGACAAAAATTGGAGGTAGTTTGAAGGTGGTTGGGAGAGGTGTTATCATCTCATCCCTTTCTCAAAATTAGTTTTGGGGTGGTTATAAAAGAAGTTAAGATCTATTTTGGAGATGAAACTTGTCATAAGATGAAGAAATTTCCTCTCCTATTTATGCATTTCTCTTCAGGATGGAAAACACATTTTTTTGGGGCTTTATTTTTAGTAATATTTTTTTTAAAGATGAGAGAACAGAGACAAAAATTGGCAAAAAAAAAACTTAAAAGGAGAGGAAAAACTTAGGGGAGTCTTCATAAAATATGTTTCATCAAGTGTGTTGGGAAAATCTTTCTCAAAGTATGAGTTAATCCCTTTTAGTAGTTTCACATTTGAAAATAAAATTTGCATGAGTGTGTAGTAGTATTATTGTTAAATTTTGTTATGATTGTTAAAATTTGTAAATTCATGAGAAAGTGATATTGTCTTTATAATTAGATTATGTTGTATATGTTGGGTAGGTTAAGTTGTAATTTTTTTGTGTTATATTTGTATTGGAAATATATGTTGGGGTAGACTCTCTCTCAAGAGTAGAGGGTCCTTCATGTAAGGAGTTTGAGAGGGTGTGGCTCTAATCTAGGAGGTCTTGGGTCTGAGTACCCATTAATTATGATTATAGGTATGAGTACCCCATGATAGTAACTTATGATTTAAATAATGAAGTGTGGAAGGTTGTAGAAGGAAATATATTTTGGGAGAACTTGGGAGAATTGGAGTATGTGCAAACATCTTATGTTATGAAATTTAGTTGAAGTGCTAATTAGGATTATACTAAGTTAATTCTTGCTTATATGAATTCAAATTTTATTTTTTTTAAATAATGATTTAAGGTTTTGGGCTTCTTTATGACTCTAAGTTATCTTAGTCAAACTCGAAGGATTATAATTTTTTCTCATAGAAACCTTGTTGTAACTTTTGGATGATTTGAAAAGAATAGAACTTTAAAGAGTTATTATCTTTATTTTCTTAGAATGTTTAATTTATTTGATGTTTTGTATTTTATGTTGAGTAGATAATGTTATTTTTCTTAAAAACATCTAAATTGAATATCATTGTTAAATAGATGGACTTTGTGATTGCATTTTATACTTTTCCATATATGGAAAATGCTAAACAAGGTAGTTGAATCTAGTAATTGGAGTTCTTACCATCTCTTAATCCATGCTTGTTTTGTGATAAATTAAGTTGGGGTAAATGGATTACTAGGGTTGGAATATATCTAGTCATACTATTATAGTCTTAAATTAGTATTGATGCTTTGAAAAACTTTAGAAACTTTTAAATACTCCTATAGTGTGTAGGAGCTGAGATATAGCTCATAGAACATGTTTGAGTCACTCAAGGACTCAAGCCTCCAAGATCATCTAGAAAAACTAACCTTCCACAAGAGGGAAAAGCAAGAACATGAAATTGCAACAATAGATGCAAGATGTGGCCAATATGCAATATTCAAGATTGCAATGATATATTGGACTTACACAACACTCAACTGAGCTTTGTATTGATTGATGAAATGTACATATGAAGCCTTTCTTATATAGGCAAGGAGTGAGATAGGATTAGACAAGATCATGAAAAGTGTCTTAATCCTATCACATGAGACAACTAAGTCATAACAATCTAGGACACACACTAAATTCTCAATGCAATTATTAAATGCATGAGAGAATTATTAAATGCTTAGATAACTAAAAGTAAATAATGAGACATGACCCTGTTATAACCAACTTCTAGAAATGACAACTAGGAAACTTAACTCCTAAGTAAACTTATAATAATGTGAATAGGTCCTCACTAATAACTAGTTAGGAAATAACCCCATTCACACCAACACCCCCCATAAGTGCAACTTAGGGAGTCAATTATTATGCAAATGACACAAAGATGGGTCCCGACTACAAGGCCATGTTAGGTACCCATGTACAAGTGCAATGCAAATAAATCTCTCACAACAAGAGAAAAGGAGAAAACCCATTGGGACAAAACTCTTCCCCAAAAGAGAGATGAAATATAAAATACTCCAAATGATGCATGAGAGGGACAAAACCCCATCCACAGAAAAAGACCCCCCATAAGAGAGACAAAGAAGAAGAGACCATTTAGTTCCCCCTCAATGATTCCATCACAAATCCAATCAATCTCCATCCACATAAAGGATGATAAGAGAAACCATATAGCCCCCCATAATGAGATACCCTGCTACAATGAAGCATTTGAAGCACACTATGAAGTAACATTGGAATCCTTAATTCAAAAAGCAAAGGAAAGATAATTCTGTTTGTTAGAAACCATATTAGAGTCACCCAAGGACTCAAGTTGGAATCATGATAAAGCAACAGTAGACCCAATGCCAAGGAACACTGGAACACCCACTATATTGCACAACCCTTGAATCTATGAAGCAACAGTTGATTGAAAAATGATCTGGACGGAAATGAGGTGCAGCGAAAATGCAAACCTAATGCACGCAAAAAAGGAAATAGTGCATGCAATGATGAATGTTCACATCTACCTCCATGAATAAAAATGACCTTAGATCTATGAAGAGGAAAAAATCTGAAAAAAAGACTTGCACACCACTGTGAAGTGCTCGAAACTAGCTTTCTGTTGATATCACATTTGCCAAAAATTGACATCGTGGCGAAACGTTATGAATCTTTTAAAAAGGATAAATTTTGCCAGTTGACAGTTAGTAGAAACAACCATTTTTATTTGATTTTTGAAAAAATTGATAGATTTATGCAAAAAATAATAGATACCCAGATAATATTTTGATGCTACCAACAAAACCCAGAAAGCATTTTTGAATCCAAAAACCAAAACATGCGATTTGGTAAAAAAGTAAAATTCACCTGTAGGGAAAATAATTGTGCTGGGCTATTTTGACAACCATTTTTGAAAAAAATTGCTCACTATCTGCAAAATCTAGTAGATACCCAAATGGTATTTTGTGGTTTTGAACAAAACCCATAAATTATTTTTTTCAAAAGTGCATGAGGAAAAATATATATCATTTTTTTATATCCAATATGCACCCTACAAAAGCTCAAGCTCAAATCACCCTCAGATCTGAGAAGGGGTTTTGCAACTCTGAAGCTTTGATACCATGTAGGAGTTGAGATATAGCTCATAGAACATGTTTGAGTCACTCAAGGACCCAAGCCTCCAGGATCATCTGCAAAAACCAACAACCTTCCACAAGAGGGAAAAGCAAAAACATGAAATTGCAACAATAGATGCAAGATGTGGCCAATATGCAATACTCAAGATTGCAATGATATATTGGACTTACACAACACTCAACTGAGCTTTGGATTGATCAAGGAAATGTACATATGGAGCCTTTCTTATATAGGAAAGGAGTGAGATAGGATTAGACAAGATCATGACAAGTGTCTTAATCCTATTGCATGACAACAAAGTCATAACAACCTAGGAAACACACATTAAATTCTCAATGCAAATATTAAATTCCTAGATAACTAAAAGTAAATAATGAGACATGGTCCCATTATAACTAACTTCTAGAAATGACAACTAGGAAACTTAACTCCTAAGTAAACTTATAATAACATGTGAATAGGTCCTCACTAATAACTAGTTAGGAAATAACCCCATTCACACCAACATAGCAGTTTGGTTAGGCTTACACTTTAATCTACATTATCATACCTTACCCTTTCTTAAGCAAGAATGTATGCATTGTACTCCCTTAAGTATATCTTGCAGTTTCATGTTGACACATGGATTATTCAATAAGGTTGGTGGCTAGTGAACTAAGTTGCAACTAGAATTGCTCATATTTTCTTTGTCCTTAATAGGACTGGAGTTGCAACTGAAATTGCTCAATTAAACACAGACAAGAATGCATAAGTCTAGCCCTTAAGACTTGTCTTCCAATATTTTCTTCGAATTTAATAATTTCTTTGATGAAGATGTAATCTCTATGCTATGTTTATGCTTTTCCTTATAAATTTGGTTATGATGTATCAAAATAGTTGTATAATCTAAAAGAATTTAATGAGACAACTTAATGATTGTATGTTTAATGTGTCTATGTTCAAATTATTTATGTGCATTGTAAAACAAAATAAAAAATACATAAGTCAATTCTTATGGATGGTTTTGTGTATTGTTTTGTGTCCTTCAAATTTAATTATTTCTTTGATGAAGACGTAATCTCTATGCTATGTTTATGCTTTTCCTTATAAATTTGGTTATAATGTATCAAACTAGTTGTATAATCTAAAATAATTTAATGAGACAACTTAATGGTTGTATGTTTAATTATGTCTATGTTCAAATTATTTACGTGCATTGTAAAACAAAATTAAATTTGGTTTCAGAGCATAGGATTTCTAATCTAGAACCTTATGGGTCTCACTTATTTTGAATGAAGGACTAAATTTATGATGATATTTGTCTAACTTATGGAACTTAGTCATGTCCTATGAAGATACCAGTGGAATTGTATGTTTGTGTTTCTAATGTGATATAGGGTATCCGACTCAGGATAAGTGTTTGTGGATTTTGTACATTATTCACATATGTACACCCTCCATGATAGTTGTGTGATGTTATGGACTTTATGTGTTGTTCATTAATGAGTTGTACTATGGTTGTGATTTCTTGTTGAGTAACAAGTCTTTGTAAATGGGTTGTGTTGGGTAAGAGAAGTGTTTAGAAGGGGTTGGCCCTCCCAAATTGATGAAATCACCCCTTGTGTGGGGTTGAGTGGGGAGAGAAGGCCTCCTTTATAACCTAACCTATCCTAGGGTGAGGTGAGCTATCGTGTGGCCCTCACCTATCCTAAGGTGAGGTGAGCTACGATTGTTAAGAAATATGTATCAAACTTAGTAGTGTAAAAGGTGTTGGTCGAAGGCTTATTGGGATGACAGGTGAATGTCGACGAGACTTAGTGGCAAGTATCCTCGACATCCTGATAAGAACTTTAGGCTTTAGGCTTCAGATTCATCAGGTTGACAAGCAAATGTCAGTGTGATGAAATGAGCAGTCTCTTCGACATGCCGATAAGTGCTTCATCTATGAGACTTCACCATGTTAGAGGGAGGTATTTTGCAGTCCCTTCGACATTCCAGTTGACTACAAGAAAGGGACATCAGAGGGACATGTTAATGTTAGAGGGATCTGTTTTGCAGACCCTTTGAAATTCTGATGAACAACATAAAGAGGTTTTTCAAGGAGACAAGAGGATATCAGTGGGGCCTAAAATGTGATCCCTTCAATATTCTGATGGAGCTATATTGAAGTAACAATATGGTATCGGTGAGACCTTAAGGCTTTTCTCTTCGATATTCTGATGGAAGGTAGGATCGATTCATCAAAGAGATAGGTGGATGTCAGTGGGATGACATGATTAGTCTCATCAACATTTTGATGAGATTTCATCGGTGAGACTTCATCTTATCAGAAGGAGTTGCTACAATGTCTCTTTGACATCCCGATAGGATGGAGCAGTAGGAGTGTCGAGGTGAAAGTGGGAATTCAAAGAGACATGGTTTCATGTCCCTTCGACCTTCTGATAGAACTTCATCGAGGTGATGGTTAAGTTTTTCTGGTATGGAAGTTGGAACATCAATTTCTTGGTAACACTTGAGGAGCATGTATTGAATGTCATAGTGCATTGAATTAGAGTGTGTAATAGGAAATGAGTGAGTGAAGATCAGAGAATGTATTGAAATGTTGTTGAATTCATTCTATGGATTAACACCTGAAAGAGTATAGCTCTACACTTGTATACAATTTACGTTTTACTGTAATACAAGAGATCTCTGCTTTGGTGTGTGGGTTTTTTTTCTCGAGAGGGTTTCCCCGAGTAATATATGGTATTCATTCTTTATTGTCTATTATGTTATTCATGTATGTGCATCTTTATGTTCTGTAATTGAAAGTTTTGAAAGATTTTTTGCATCTCTCTCCTGAAGAATAGTATTAGGAAGGCATATTCCACACTCTGATTTCCTTTCAATTGGTATCAAAGCTTGGCTAGCTTTTTTGTCCTTGTGGGTAAGACGGGTTTTTTGTGTCGATCTTGTTTAGTGGGAGTTTTTCAGAGAAATTTAGTTTATAACTTATTGCAGATTTAAGATGGTGAGCACATCCAGAAGAATAGAGATTGAGAAGTTCAATGGTGGTAATTTTGAGTTGTGGAAACTAAAAATGGAAGATTTACTCGTAGACCGAGAGTTATGGGATGTAGTGCCCTCTAAGAAACCATCAACAACCTTGCAAGATGAGTGGGATGCAATGGACTAGAAAGCTAAGGTTCTGATCAGATTGTGCTTGGCCGATTCAGTTCTCTTGAACATCCATGAAGAGAAGATAGTGAAACTTTTGTGGAAGAAGCTTGGCGACATTTATTAGGGGAAATATTTGGTAAATAAGTTATTCCTGAGGAAGAAGTTGTATTCTTTGAATATGGAGGAAGGAGCGTCTATTGTAGATCATTTGAATGCATTTAACATGATCATTTCTCAATTAGGGTCTGTTGGTGTGAAGATAGATGACGAGGATAATTGCATGCTCTTGTTGTGTTCTTTACCTGACACATGGGATCGCCTGGTAATGGATATTGGGAGTACAAAAACCACTTTCAAGATGGAAGATGTGGTTGCTTCACTGTTGTCAGAAGAAATGTGAAGGAAGTCTTCTGAGATGGCCAAGGAGGCCCTTGCTATTTGAGGCAGATCAAATGAGAAAAGCAAGAAGAAAGATAAAAATTCAAAATCCAAGTTAGAGGAGAGATCAAAGTCTCTTGGTAAAAAGTCCAAGGTGAAATGATGGAACTGTGGGAAGATTGGATACATCTAGAAAGATTGTAAAGAGGAGAAGAAGAAGAAATAGAAAAATAATTCTTAAAATGAATATTCTCAGAGCGATGTAGATGCCTTCATAGCAACCTTGGCAATTCAGGCATCAGAAGATGTTTGGTTGATTGACTCAAGTGCGTCCTTTCACATGACCTCTCACAGAGGTTGGTTCTCAAAGTATGAAAAGTATGTTGGTGGAAGGGTGTATTTGGGTGATGATTCTCACCTGGAGATTGTTGGTCATGGAAGAGTCAAATTTTGGTTTCCTGATGAAAAAATGAAGTGAATCGATGATGTGATGCATATACCAAGGTCTGGCTTGAAATTTACTTTCTATAAGTAAGCTTAATGATGGTGTCCACTCTTTCTCGAATGGTGTTTGTAGAATGACTAGAGGCTCTATGATGCTGGCTAAGTGTGCACAAATTGGCATTTTTTATAAGCTAGATGCATGTGCAATACAATGTAATAGTGCTTCTGCAAAGTCAAGTAAATTTGATCATATAGAGAAAGGAGGTGTTGTTCCTAAGGGCATAAAATCTTTGGAGATGAAGCTCCTAGTAGAGAAAACAATGTTTTGACATTAGAGGCTTGACCACATTGGTGAAAAAGGCTTAAAATCCTTGAAAAATAAAAGCCTGGTTGAAGACCTTGATGATTGTAATCTTGAGTTTCATTTTTTTGAACATTGCATATATGGAAAGAAACACCGTGTTTTATTTTATTCTAGTCCTCATAAATCTTCTGGTATTCTAGATTATATTCATGCTGATGTGTTTGGTCCAGTTAATGTTCCTTCGTTATTGAAATCTGTGTATTTTTTTTCATTCATAGATGATTATTTGAGAAGGACATTTGTTTATTTTCTTAGAGATAATACTAAAGTTTTCATTTCGTTTAAGTAATTTAAAATCTTGGTTGAAAATTAGACTGGTAGAAAGATTAAGTGTTTGAGGATAGATAATGGTGGTGAGTTTTGTGCAGAAGATTTTGATAAGTTTTGCAAGAACCACATAATTAAAAGGCATAAAACAACTCCTTACACTCCATAAAAAAATGGAGTTGCAGAAAGGATGAATAGAATGCTAATAGAAAGGGAAAGAAGTATGTTGAGTAGTGCTGGTCTGGAACAATAGTTCTGGGTTGAGGCTGTAGATACAACATGTTATTTGATTAACAGATCTCCCACTATGACGCTCATGGACAAGACACCTATGGAAGTGTGGTCTGGTAAGAAGCCCTCATTGAGACACATTAGAGTCTTTGGCTGTGAGGTGTATGCATATGTTCCTAGTGAAAAGAGATCTAAATTGGAGAACAAGGAAATGAAGTGTATCTTCATTAGTTATGGCATCAGTGTGAAATGGTACAAGCTTTGGAACCCAGTTACAGAGAAGGTGTTGTATAGAAAAAGTGTGATCTTCCATGAGTTGCAGTTGATCTATAGCCAGAGATGAAAGAAGAAGAAAAGGAGGAGGTAGTTGATGTTCCTCTTACTCTAGATAAGGACAAACTATGTACTCTTGGTGGACCTATTAATGAGGAGAGCTCAAGTAGCTCTGAAAATTCTGAACAAGATGAAGAACCTCAACCTCAGCTTCTAAGGAGATCTACATGTGCTAAGTGGCAACCTAAAAGGTTTGGATATTCTATGTTAGATTCCAGTTGTGCCTATGCTTTGATTGCTAACACTAATGAGCCTAGGACTATTAGAAAGGATATGGGTATGTCTGATTCAGATTCCTGGTTAGGAGCCATGAATGAAGAAATGGCGTCATTGAAGAAGAATGAAATGTGGGATCTAGTACCTTTTCTTGAAGGATGAAAGCCTGTTGGATGTAAATGGGTGTTCAAGAAGAAGATTTGTTTGGATGGTAGTGTTGAGAAGCATAAAGCAAGGTTGGTCATGAAAGGATATTCCTAGGTGAACATAATTGATGATGGAGAAATATTTTCTCCTATAGCTAAGCTGACATCTATCATATTTTTGTTGTCACTTGCAGTTGCATATGACTTAGAAATCGAGCAGATGGATGTGAAGACAACGTTTCTTCATGGTGATTTGAAGGAAGAGATTTACATATCCCAACCAGAGCACTTCATTGAAAAAAGTAAGGAAAACGTGGTTTGTAAATTAAAGAAATCTCTGTATGGTTTGAAGCAGTCGCCTAGAATGTGGTACCAAAATTTTGATACCTATGTGTTGTCTTTGGGGTTTGTGAGATCAAATTTTGATCATTGTGTTTACTTTAAATCTAAAAATGGTTGTCTTCTTATTATTTCCTTGTATGTGGATGATATGTTGTTCATTGGGAATAGTAAGGGTATGATTTTTGAATTGAAGTCTCATTTGTCAGTATAGTTTAAGATGAAAGATCTAGGTTCAACTAGGTATATTTTGGGGATGGAAATCATAAGGGATAGGGGAAATATAAAAATTTGGCTCAGCTAGAGCAAGTATATTAATTATGTCCTAGAGAGGTTTAATATGATAGATTGCAAGCAATTAGTTGTTCCAGTGTTGCAGGGAATGAAACTTTCTGTTGAAGATTGTCCAAAATATCCTATTGAGATAGAGGACATGACCAAGGTGCCTTATGCAAGTGCAGTTGGCAGTTTAATGTATGCAATGGTCTGTACTAGGCCAGACATTTCCCAAGCAGTGGGAGTTCTTGGTCAATTTATGGCTATTCTAGGAAGGCCACATTGGGATGCTATGAAGAGAGTTTTTCATGGTTACTCTACTGGATCTTAGAGTTCAATAGCATTCGTGGATATGTGGATTTTGATTGGGCAGGGGACATTGACAACAAAATATCCACCAATGGATATATATTCAAGTTGTTAGATGGTGTAGTTAGCTAGATGAACAAGTGGCAGGATGTAGTCGCTTTATCCACTACTAAGGTTGAGTACATGGTAGCAACTCATGCCTACAAGGAAGCCATTTGGATTAGAAGATTGTGTTTTGATGCAGGGAAGATTTTTATTTGTGTGATAGTCAGAGTGCAATTTGTTTGGCAAACAATCCAACCTTCCATGCCAGGATGAAACATATTGACGTGTAGTACCACGTTGTTCTTGATATGGTGGAGGATGGAAAGCTTAGTTTGGAAAAAGTTGATAATCTGGCGAATGTTACTAATGCATTGACGAAGCCTATGAACATGAATAAGTTCAAATGGTGCACCGGTTCGATGGGCCTTGGGGCCTAGAATATTTAGTGACTTCAAGCATTGGAAGGAGCCAGTAAGTTCTTCATCAAGTAGGAGAATGTTGAGAAAGATGTCTCAAAATTACTAGTGTGAAAGGCGTCGGTCAAAGGTTTATTGGGCTGACAGGTGAATGTCGACGATACTTAGTGGCGAGTCTCCTTGATATCTCGATAAGCACTTTAGGCTTTGGGCTTCAGATTCATCATGTTGACAAGAACATGTCGGCGGGATGAAATGAGTAGCCTCTTCAACATGCCGATAAGTGCTTCATCGGTGAGACTTCACCATGTCGAAGGGAGTTGTTTTGTAGTCCCTTTGACATTTCGGTGGACTGCAAGTAGGGGACATCAAAGGGATAGGTCAATGCCAGAGGGAGTTGTTTTGCAGTCCCTTCGACATTTTGATGAACGACAGGAAGAGGTTTTTTAAGGAGATAGGAGGATATCAGTGTGACCTAAATGTGGTCCCTTTGATATTCTAATGGAGTGGTATCGAAGTGATAATATGGTATTCATGGGACCTTGAGGCTTGTCCCTTCGACATTCTAATGGAAGGTAGGATCGCTTCATCAAAGAGACAGGTGGATGTTAGTGAGACAACATGATTAGTCTCATCGACATTCTAATGAGACTTCATCAACAAGACTTCGTCTTATCGGAAGGAGTTGCTACAATGTCCCTTCGACATCCTAATAGGATGAATTAGTAGGTGTGTCGGGGTGATAGAGGGAATTCAGAGAGACACGGTTTCATGTCCCTTCAACGTTCCGATAGAAGTTCATCGAGGTGACGGTTAAGTTTGTTTGGTATGGAAGTTGGAATGTCGGTTTTATGGTAATGCTTGAGGAGCATGTATTGAATACTGTAGTGCATTGAATTAGATTTTGTAATTGGAAACGAGTGAGTGAAGATCAGAGTGAATGTATTAAAATTTTGCTGAATTCGTTCTATGGATTAACACTTGAAAGAGCATAGCTCTGCACTTATATGTAATTTACATTTTACTGTAATACAAGAGATCTTTGTTTTGGTGTGTGGGTTTTTTCCCGAGAGGGTTTTCCCACATAAAATCTAGTATTTATTCTTTATTGTCTATTTTGTTATTCATGTATGTGCATCTTTATGTTTTGTAATTACACGTTTTGAAATATTTTTTGTATCTCTCTCCTGAAGATTAGTATTAGGAAGGCGTATTCCACAATATGCTTTCCTTTCAACTATATGGCCCTCATACTCATATTACAATGTGTTGGATAGGACAACTGAGAGGGGGGGTGAATTAGTTGTCACAAATTATAACCTTTAATTTAATTACTGAAACTAACACATAAAATGATTAAGTGATTAACCATCAAATGCAAGTGCACAAACACAATAACACCAGATATACATGGAAAACCCAATGAGGGAAAAACCACGGTGATGATTAAGTAACACTATAGAGAATATCAAAACCGATCACAAAAAGGCTCACTGCCTAAGATAAGGCTCACTACTTGAAATAAGGACTCATTGTCCATAGGGCTACAACTCAGAGGGATCACTGCCAGAAAGATACAAAGAAGACAAATAATACTTGTTGTAGAGAGACAACAATTCCAATGCAACAAAGATTCCACCGCAATCACTAACCAACTCGCATGAATGATAGAGTTCGCCTTTTGCTCATTGCATCCGAAAACTCAGAGTTAAGCTTTGCACTAAACAACCACACACTTAACTCACACACCTCAACAATAGCATCAAGGTCGCATCTGCTCTTTCACTTATCTTCCTTCTTTTCTTATGTACAATTTTCATCGATAGCACATTCTGTATTTATACTATCTCCAACCTTGAAAAGATAGAAAGTCGGCCATCCAACTTCAACTTTCAAATTAGGTTGGCACCAAACATCCTAGGTTGGAATTAGAATGAGGGTGACCCAAACACACACTTCATCAAGATCCATAATAGATCCAACATGCTTCATTAGCCTTGAAAGTAGTGCTTGACACACGGTCGACCATACCAGTGTAAAACACATAGATCAATTAAGCTCGATACATCTAAATGCCAAAAGAAACTTCAATAGAACCAGGGCAACACAAATTTTGAACCATACACCATAAGATTTCATCAAAGAGAAATATGGACCTGCAACAATTCTTCCGGACCTTAATCAACACACAAAAAAACATAGTTCACAAGCACCAGAACCAACAACCTTCTTTTAATACAATTTTCACAATATCGTCAACATATATAATCAACAATAGTAGATAACTAGTTGATTGGTTGACATAATTAGCTGATCGGTTGACATCAATGACAACACTTCATTCCTTTTCAATTCTTGAAACAATCTCCCCCTTTGTCATTGATGGCAACACATGATGTGAAAAATCATCAAAGACTCCATACCTATTCTGAAAATACTTCTCAAGATTTTTTTGCTTCTCCCCTTTTAGAAGATCATCTTCCTCATTAATTTCTTTCTCTTATTAAATTTTCACATGCTCTCTCTCCCCATTTGAAATTAATGACAAAAGAAAAAGATATGTCCATTGAAACTTCCTTTGACATGAAAACAAAATACTCATAATGACAACACTTCAGAAAATCTGCCTGCTCCCCCTGAGGGAAACCACCAACAAACATCAGTCCAAAATATAGAATCATTAATTCACTGGATTAATGCATCTCCAAATGCATCTTAGTTTATAAAAGGAGGGGAAATAACCCCTAGCTTATCCTAGAGATAGTCAAAAGTATCTTTAGGAAGAGCCTTTGTAAATATATCCACAATCTGATCTTTTGTTGAAACATACTCAAGCTTGACTTCATTCTCCATAACCTTCTCTCTTAAGAAATGATACCTGATAGATATATTCTTCATTCTCGAGTGCATCACAAGATTCTTTGAAATGTTAATTGCACTTGTGATATCATAGAAGATAGGAATAGGATCATCATGTATTACTGTGATATATTTCAATGTCTGTTTCATCCATAGCACTTATATACAACACGATGCAATAGCAATATACTCATCTTCAACAGTAGACAAAGAGACCGAATCTTGCTTCTTACTCAACCATGCCACCAATCTACATCCAAGAAAGAATGCACCACCACTTGTACTTTTCCTATCATCTATACTTCTAGCCCAATCTACATCTGTATAAGCACTGAGTTTAAAATTAGTATCTTTAGGATACCATAATCCATAATCTGGAGTGCCTTTCAAATATCCTAATATTCGTTTATCTGTAGTAACATGTGTTTCCTTCAGATCTTCTTGAAATCTATCCACAAGACAAACCACATGCATGATATCCGGTCTAGTAGCAGTCAAATACGATAGTCCACCAATCATAGATCTATACTTGCTCTGATCGGTCTTAGGTGAATCATCATCTTTTCCAAAATTGCATCCAGTCACCGTAGGAGTACTTAACAATTTGGAATCATCCATACCAAATTTTCTCCACATTTCTCTCACATACTTAGATTGTGAAATGAAAATTCCTTTCTTTGTTTGATTAATATGTAACCCAAGAAAGAAATTCATCTTGCAAAACATAGAAATTTCAAATTCTTTATGCATTTCTTCCGCAAATATCTTGCACATCTTTTCATTTCCTCCAAAGATAATTTCATCAAAATATACCACTATAATCAAGATTTTGTCATTCTTAGTCTTGAAATACAAATTATTGTCTGTCGTACCTTTGTTAAATCCTTCCCGATTCAAATACCTATCTAACCTTGCATACCGGGCTCAAGGGGTTTGCTTCAGTCCATATAAAGCTTTCTTCAATCTACACACCATATCCAGTTGATTTGTTAATTGAAATCCTTCTAGTTGTTCCATGTAAACCTCTTCATCTAGCTCACCATTCAAAAGGTCTGACTTGACATCCATTTGATAGACACAGTCATGTTCATCAGACACATATCCATCAATATCAATAGAATTCTTCATTGTTTCATCAACCTTCACATTCGAGCTTTCCACAATATTCCCCAATCTTTTGTTGAAACATTTATATGCCTTGCTTTTAGTAGAGTAACCAAGAAATATTCCTTCATCTCTTCTTGCATCAAAATTTCCCAAGGTTTCCTCATGTCTTTTGATGTAGCATTTGCTTCTGAATCCCTTGAAATATTTAATAGTAGTAATTCTTCCATGCATTAGCTCATAGGGAGTCTTTGTACTATTTGTTCTTGCCTAAAATCGATTGAATACATAAATAGTAGTGTGAATAGCTTCTTTCCAGTAAAATTTCGGTAATCCAACTTCAGTGATCATTGACCTAGCAACTTCGTGAACTATTTTGTTTTTCCTTTCAACAACTCCATTCTGCTGAGGAGTTCTTAGAGTAGATAATTGTATCTTTATTCCATTCAATTCACAAAACATATTGAACTCATGGGAGGTGAATTCACCACCTCTTTCATATCTAAAGCATTTTATCTTCAAATTCGCTTCATTTTCAACCATAGCTTTGAATGATTTGAATCTATCTAATGCTTATGATTTTTCTCTTAAAAATGTAACCCATATATATCTAGAATAATAATCAATTAAAAGCATAAAGTACCTTTCACCAAGTAGGATTCACACTCTCATAGGACCACAAAGATCTGTATGAACCAAATCAAGCAATCTAGTAGTAGATTGCTCCTTTAATTTGTAACAATTTCTTGTCTGTTTCTCAAATTGGCAATTTCTGTAGAAAGCATTTACAGGCTTTGTGATTCTCGGTAGATCTCTCATGGATTGAACAGTACTAATACTTTCCAAGTTATCAAAATTAATGTGACACATTCTCATGTGCCATAACCAACTGTCATTTATCTAAGTCATAAAACATCATCCATCAACACCTTTAAACTGATAAATATTCCCTTCAGATTTCTGTCCTGTAGCAATCAAAGTTCTAGATCCTTTCTGGATCTCACACTTCTCATCCTTAAACACGAGATCATACCCCTTTATTCATTTTTCTCCTTCTCCTTCTCCTTCTCTTTCTCTTTCTCTTTCTTTTTCTCTGGAGGATTTTACTTTGACTTTCTTTTTGAATTAGTAGAAGTAGGTTCATCTTTAATCGCCAAGAACAAGTATTCATTCTCATCTGGATCTTCATATTTTGAATCTTCATCTAAAATACTAGCATTCTCATTAACATAGTAAGCTCTGTTAAAATTCTTTCCTTTCCTTTCTTTCTCATATGTTTGTTTATTCTTTTTAACTCTTTCCAAAAACTTTGCAGCATAGTGATCAATCTCTCCACAACTAAAGCATTTAAAGGGAAATTTACCTCCATACTTACTAGATCCTTTTCTTAATCTTCTTACAATGTTAGCCTCAATTTATTCAAAGTTCTCTTCATCTGGATCTTCAGCTCTTGTAGCTTTAAAAGTAGTTTCTGTCTTGCCTCCACTTCTTAGATTTGACTTCCTCATTTCATAAGATATCAAGACTCCTAACAACAGATCCTTAGTACATGTATTTTAATCTATAGTCTACTCAATAACACTCACCTTTTCACTGTAAGCATCAGGAAGAGACCTAAGAATTTTCTTTACAATTCTAGTTTCATCTATAGTAGTTCTAAGAGATCGCATTCCAGCCACTACCTCATCCAATCTCTGTACTTAAGCTTTAACATTCTCATTCTCGGTCATATGTAAAATATAAAACTATGTTTCAAAATTATATAATTTTGCTTCTTTTACCCTTTCATCACCATCGTGCGCTCTTTCTAAAGCATCCCAAACTTCCTTAGCTATCTTCAAATTTTGAACCTTAATCAACTCGAAATGTACCAAAATATTCTTGAAGATGAACTTTGCCTTGTTATTCGCTTCATGCGCTTTAATTTTCTTAGAAGTACTCAGACCATTTGCAGGAGGAGTGTAGGAATTCTTGTATGATTTCTCAACATCAAATATGCAATACTCTAGATATTCTTCCATCAGTACTTTCTAGATACTATAGTTAGTTCCATCAAACTTTAGATAATCAAAGACAATTTTGTTAGCCATCCTAGACCTTCCTCAAGTGGTTAATCTCTTCACAAGGGAACCAATCTCTAATAAAAATTGTTGGATAGGACAATTGAGAGGGGGGTGGTGAATCAGTTGTCACAAATTATAACCTTTAATTCAATTACCAGAACTAAAACATAAGCTGATTAAGTGATTAACCATCAAATGCAAGTGTAAAAACACAATAACACCATATTTACATGGAATATCCAATGAGGGAAAAACCATGGTGAGGATTAACTCACACTATAGAGAATATCAAAACCGATTACAAAAAGGCTCACTGCCTAAGATAAGGCTCACTGCATGAAATAAGGACTCACTGTCCACACTCACTATCCATAGGGTGACAAATTGGAGGGCTCACTTCCATAGAGAGACAAAGAAGACTTGTTATAGAGAGACAACAATCCCAATGCAAAAAATATTCCACCACAATCACTGATCAACTCACATGAATGATAGAGTTCACCTTTTGCTCATTGCATCTAGAAACTCGACGTTAAGCTTTGCACTGAACAACCACAAACTTAACTCACACACCTCAAGAATAGCATCAAGGTTGTGTTTTCTCTTTCACTGATTTTCCTTCTTTTGTTATGTACAATTTTCATTGCTAGCACATTCTGTATTTATAATATCTCCAACCTTGAAAAGATACAAAGTTGGCCATCCAACTTCAACTTTCAAATTAGGTTGGTGCCAAACATCCTAGGGTGGAATTAGAATGAGGGAAACCCAAACACATGCTTCACTAGGATCCATAATAGATCCAACACACTTCATTAGCTTCGAAAGTAGTGCTTGATACATGGTTTTCCATACCAGTGTAAAAATTGCACCGAAACCAACAACATTCTTTTAATACAATTTTCTCAATATCCTCGACATATATAATCAACAACAACTAATAGATAACCAACTAATTGGTTGACATAACCAGCTGACTGGTTGACATCAATGACAACACTTCATTCCTTTTCCATTCTTGCAACAATCTCCCCCTTTGTCATTGATAGCAACACATGATGTGAAAAACCGTCAAAGACACCATACTTGTTTTGAAAATACTTCTCAAGATTTTTTTGCTTCTCCCCTTCTAGAAGATCATCTTCCTCATTACCTGCTTTCTCATATTAACTTTTCACATGCTCTTTGTCCCCCTTTGACATCAATGGAAAAGGAAAAATATATTTCCATTGAAACTTCCTTTGACATGAAAACAAAATACTCATAATGACAACACTTTAGAAAATATTCCTGCTCCCGCTGAGGGCAACCACCAACAAACATCAGTCCAAAAGATAGAATCATGAATTCACTAGACTAATGCATCTCCAAATGAATCTTAGTTTATAAAAGGAGGTGAAATAACCCATAGCTTATCCCAAAGATACTCAAAAGTATCTTTAGGAAGAGCCTTTGTAAATATATCCACAATCTGATCTTTTGTTGAAACATACTCAAGCTTGAATTCATTGTCCATAACCTTCTCTCTTAAGAAATGATACTTGATATATATATGCTTTGTTCTCGAGTACATCACATGACTCTTTGAAATGTTAATTTCACTTGTGTTATTACAGAAGATAGGAATAGGATGATCATGTAGAACTGTGATATCTTTCAATGTCTATTTCATCCATAACACTTGTGTACAACATGATGCAATAGTAATATACTCAACTTCAGCAGTAGACAAAGAGACCGAATCTTGCTTCTTACTCAACCATGCCACCAATATACATCCAAGAAAGAATGCACCACCACTTGTACTTTTCCTATCATCTATACTTCCAACCCAATCTGCATTTGTATAAGCATTGAGTGCAAAATCAGTATCTGTATGATACCATAATCCATAATCCAGAGTTCCTTTCAATTTTTTTTAATATTCATTTACTTGGAGTAACATGTGTTTCCTTCGAATCTTCTTGATATCTAGCCACAAGACAAACCATATGCATAATATCTAGTCTAGTAGGAGTCCAATATAGTAGTCCACCAATCATAGATCTATACTTGCTTTGATCAGTCTTAGGTGAATCATCATCTTTTCCTAGCTTGCATCCAGTCACCATAGGAGTACTTACTAGTTTGGAACTGTCAATACCAAATTTTCTCAACATTTCTCTCACATACTTAGATTGTGAAATGGAAATTCCTTTCTCTATTTGATTAATCTGTAGCCCAAGAAAGAAATTCAATTTTGCCATTCTCAGTCTTGAAATACAAATTATTGTTGTTCGTACCTTTGTTAAATCCTTATTGATTCAAATACCTATCTAACCTTGCATACCAGGCTTTAGGGGCTTGCTTCAATCCATATAAAGCTTTCTTTAATATGCACGCCATATCCAGTTGATTTGTTAACTGAAATCCTTCCGGTTGTTCCATGTAAACCTCTTCATCTAGCTCACCATTCAAAAATGTTGACTTGACATCCATCTGATAGACTTTGAAATCATTATAAGCAGATAGTGCCAAGAACATCCTTATAGCTTCCATTCTTGCTACTGGGGCAAAGGTTTCCTGAATATCTATACCTTCCACTTGTGAGTAGCCTTTACATACAAGCCTTATTTTGTTTCTGACAACTTTCCTGTTCTCATTCAACTTGTTTCTAAATACCCATTTTGATCCAATGATGTTTTTGTCTGCCGTTCTTGGAACCAATTCCCAAGTTTGATTCTTTTCAATTTGCAAAAGTTCTTCTTTCATTGCTTTCTTCCAATGTTCATCCTCGCAGGCTTCTCTTACTAACTTCAACTAAATTTCAGAGAGTAAGCACACATTTACTTCATCAGTAGCTTTGCTTCCAGTCAACACACCTTTTGTATTGTCTCCAATAATCTAACTTTCTGAATGATTGCTCTCTACATATTTTGGTGTTCGAGGGGAAATTACCGGAGCATCCTCTTCTCTTTCATTTTTCTCTTTCTGCTCATCTCTATCCTGTTCTTCAATTTCTTCTATTCTTGCACAATCATGTTCATCAGACACATAACCATAAATATCAATAGAATTCTTCACTGTTTCATCAACCTTCACATTCGAGCTTTCCACAATCTTCCCCAATCTTTTGTTGAAACATCTATATGCCTTGATTTTAGTAGAGTAACCAAGAAATATTCCTTTATAACTTCTTGCATCAAACTTTCCCAATGTTTCCTCATCTCTTTTGATGTAGCATTTTCTTCCGAATACCTTGAAATATTTAACTATAGGAATTCTTCCATGCCTTAGCTTATAGGGAGTCTTCGTATTATTTGTTCTTGCCTGAACTCAATTGAATACATACACAATAGTGTGAATAGCTTCTTTCTAGTAAACTTCTAGTAATCTGATTTCAATGATCATTGACCTAGCAACTTTGTGAACTATTCTATTTTTCCTTTCAACAAATCCATTCTACTGAGGAGTTCTCAGAGTAGATTATTGTCTCTTTATTCAATTCACTTCATAAAACATATTGAACTCATGGGAGATGAATTCACCACCTTTGTCAGATCTCAAGCATTTTATCTTCAAATTCACTTCATTTTCAACCATAGCTGTAAACACTTTGAATCTATCTAATGCTTTTTATTTTTCTCTTAAAAATGTAACCTATGTATATCTAGAATAATCATCAATTAAAAGCATAAGTTACCTTTGACCAAGTAAGATTCACACTCTCATAGGACCACAAATATCTGTATGAACCAAATCAAGCAATCTAGTAGGAGATTTTTTCTCTAATTTGTAACGATTTCTTGTCTGTTTCTCAAATTGGTAATTTCTCCAGAAAACATTTACAAGCTTTGTGGTTCTTGGTAGATCTGTCATGAATTGAATAGTACTAATCCTTGCCAAGTTATCAAAATTCATGTGACACATTCTCCTATGCCCTAATCGGCTGTCATTTATCTGAGTCATAAAACATCATCCATCAACACCTTTAAGTTGATAAATATTCCCTTCAGATTTCTGTCTTGTAGCAATCAAAGTTCCAGAGCCTTTTCGGATCTCACACTTCTCATCCTTAAACACAAGATCATATCCCTTTCTTCATTTTTCTCCTTCTCCTTCTCCTTCTCTTTCTCTTTCTTCTTCTCCAGAGGATTTTACTTTGACTGTCTTTCTGACTTAGTAGAAGTAGGTTCATCTTTAATCACCAAGAACAAGCATTCATTGTCATCTGGATCTTCATATTTTGAATCTTCATCTGAAATACTAGCATTCTCATTAACATAGTAAGTTCTGTTAAACTTCTTTCCTTTGATTTCTTTCTCATATCTTTGTTTAATGTTTTTAACTCTTTTCAGACACTTTGCAGCATAGTGACCAATCTCTCCACAACTAAAGCATTTAAAGGGAAATTTACCTCCATAATTACTAGAGCCTTTTCTTAATCTTCTTACAATGTTGGCCTCGATTTCTTCAAAGTTCTCTTCATCTGGATCTTATTTTCTTGTAGCTTTAAAAGTAGTTTGTCTTGCCTCCACTTCTTAGATTCGACTTCCTCATTTCATAAGATATCAAGAATCCTAACAACAGATCCTTAGTACATGTCTTGTAATCTATAGTCTGCTTAATAGCACTCACCTTTTCATTGTAAGCATCAGGAAGAGACCTGAGAATTTTTTTTACAATTATGGATTCATCTATAGTAGTTCCTAGAGATCGTATTCCATCCACTACCTCATCCAATCTATGTACAAATGCTTTAACATTCTCATCCTCAGCCATGTGTAAAATATAAAACTTTGTTTCCAAATTCTATAATTTTGCTTCTTTTACCCTTTCATCACCATCGTACGCTCTTTCTAAAGCATCCCAAACTTCCTTAGCTGTCTTGAAATTTTGAACCTTAATCAACTTGGAATGTACCAAACTATTCTTCAAGATGATCTTCACTTTGTTATTCAATTCATGTGCGTTAAATTGCTCAGGTGTACTCAGACCATTTGCAAGAGGAGTGTAAGGATTCTTGTAAGCTTTCTCAACATCAAACCCGCAATACTCCAGATATTCTTCCATCAGTACTTTCCAGATACTATAGCTAGTTCCATCAAACTTTGGATAATAAAAGACCATTTTGTTAGCCATCCTAGACCCTCCTCAAGCGGTTGATCTCTTCATCAAGGAACCAAGATTTGATACCAATTGTTGGATAGGAAAATTGAGGGGAGGGGTGAATCAGTTGTCACAAATTATAACCTTTATTTCAATTACCGGAAATAACACATAAACTGATTAAGTGATTAACCATCAAATGCTAGTGTACAAACAAAATAACACCAGATTTATGTGGAAAACCCAATGAGGGAAAGCCCATGGTAAGGATTAACTCACACTATAGAGAATATCAAAACTGATTACAAAAAAGGCTCACTACCTGAGATAAGGCTCATTTCCTGAAAGAAGGACTCACTGTCCAAAAAGCTACAACTTAGAGGACTCACTGCCACAGAGATACAAAGAAGAAAAAGGAGACTTGTTACAGAGAGACAACAATCCCAATTCAGCAAAGATTCCACCACAATCACTAATCAACTTGCATGAATAATAGAGTTTTCCTTCTACTCAATGCATCTGAAAACTCAACATTAAGATTCACACTGAACAAATACAAAATTAACTCACACACCTCAAGAATATCATGAAGGTCGTGTCTGATCTTTCACTTATCTTCATTATTTTCTTATGTAGAATTTTCATTGCTAGCACATTCTGTATTTAGAAATTCTCCAACCTTGAAAAGATACAAAGTCAGCCATCCAACTTCAACTTTCAAATTAGGTTGGTGCCAAACATCCTAGGGTGGAATTAGAATGAGGGCAACCCAAACACACACTTCACTAGGATCCATAATAGATCCAACACGCTTCATTAGCTTTGAATGTAGTGCTTGAAACATGGTCGTCCATACCAGTTCAAAACACATCGATCAATTAAGCTCGATACATCCAAATGCTAAAAGAAACTTCATCAAAGAGAAATTCAGACCAAAAAAATTTCTCCCAGACCTTAATCAACACACAACAAAACATAGTTCACAAGCATCGAAACCAACAACCTTCTTTTAAAACAATTTTCTCAATATGATTGACATATATAATCAACAACAACTAATAGATAACTAGCTGACCGATTGACATAAATAGCCGATAGGTTGACATCAATGACAACACTTCATTCCTTTTCCATTCTTGCAACAATCTCCCCCTTTGTCATTGATGACAACACATCATGGGAAAAACCATCAAAGACACCATACCTGTTCTTAAAATACTTCTCAATATTTTTTTGCTTCTCCCCTTTTAGAAGATCATCTTCCTCATTATCTGCTTTCTCTTATTAAATTTTCACATGCTCTCTCTCCCCCTTTGACATCAATGGAAAAGGAAAAAGATATGTCCATTGAAACTTCCTTTGACATGAAAAAAAAATACTCATAATGACAACACTTTAGAAAATCTGCTTGCTCCCCCTGAGGGTAGCCACCAACAAACATCAGTCCAAAAGATAGAATCATGAATTCACCAGACTGATGCATCTCCAAATGCATCTTAGTTTATAAAAGGAGGGGAAATAACCCCTAGCTTATCCCGTAGATACTCAAAAGTATCTTTAGGAAGAGCCTTTGTAAATATATCCACAATCTGATCTTTTGTTGAAGCATACTCAAGCTTGACTTCATTCTCCATAACCTTCTCTCTTAAGAAATGATACCTAATAGATATATGCTTCGTTCTCGAGTGCATCACATGATTCTTTGAAATGTTAATTGCACTTCTGTTATCACAAAATATAGGAATAGGATCATCATGTAGCATTGTGATATCTTTCAATTTCTGTTTCATCCATAACACTTGTGTACAACACGATGCAACAATAATATACTCAACTTCAACAGTAGACAAAGAGACTAAATCTTGCTTCTTACTCAACCATGCCACCAATCTATATCCAAGAAATAATGCACCACCACTTGTACCTTTCCTGTCATCTATACTTCCAACCCAATCTACATCTTTATAAGCACCGAGTGTAAAATCAATATCTTTAGGATAACATAATCCATAATCCAAAGTTCCTTTCAAATATCTGAATATTCATTTAACTAAACTAAGATGTGTTTCCTTCAGATCTTCTTGAAATCTATCCACAAGACAAACCACATGCATAATATCCGGTCTAGTAGGAGTCAAATACAGTAGTCCACCAATCATAGATCTATACTTGCTTTGATCAGTCTTAGGTAAATCATCATCTTTTCCCAACTTGCATCCAATCACCATAGGAGTACTTACTAGTTTGGAACCGTCCATACCAAATTTTCTCAACATTTCTCTCACATACTTAGATTGTGAAATGGAAACTCCTTTCTCTGTTTGATTAATCTGTAGCCCAAGAAAGAAATTCAATTTTGTCATTCTCAGTCTTGAAATACAAATTATTGTCTATCGTACCTTTGTTAAATCCTTATTGATTCAAATACCTATCTAACCTTGCATACTAGGCTCTAGGGGCTTGCTTCAATCCATATAAAGATTTATTCAATCTACACACCATATCTGGTTGATTTGTTAACTGAAATCCTTCTGGTTGTTCCATGTAAACCTCTTCATCTAGCTCACCATTCAATAATGCTGACTTGACATGCATCTAATAGAATTTGAAATCTTTATAAGAAGCTAATGCCAAGAACATCATTATAGCTTCCATTCTTGCTACTGGGGAAAAGGTTTCCTGAAAATATATACCTTGCACTTGTGAGTATCCTTTACATACAAGAATTTCTTTATTTCTAACAACTTTTCCGTTCTCATTCAGCTTGTTTCTGAATACCCATTTTGATCCAATGATATTTTTTCTGCCAGTCTTGTAACCAATTCCCAAGTTTGATTCTTTTCAATTTGCAAAAAATATTCTTTCATTGCTTCCTTCCAATGTTCAACCTCGCAGGCTTCTCTTACTAACTTCAGCTCAATTTCAGAGAGTAAGCACAAATTTACTTCAACAACATCTTTGCTTCTAATCAACACACCTTTTTTCTTGTCTCCAATAATTTGAATTTTTGAATGATTCCTCTGTATATATTTCAGTGTTCTAGGGGACATTACCAGAGCATCTTCTTCTCTTTCATTTTTCTTTTTCGGCTCATCTCTATCCTATTCTTCTTCAATTTATTCTCTTCTTGCACAATCATGTTCATTAGACACATCCATCAATATCAATAGAATTATTCACTGTTTCATCAACCTTCACATTCGAGCTTTCCACAATCTTCCTTAATATTTTGTTGAAACATCTATATGCCTTGATTTTAGTAGAGTAGCTAAGAAATATTTCTTCAGTTCTTGCATCAAACTTTCCCAATGTTTCCTCACCTCTTCTGATGTAGCATTTGCTTCTGAATACCTTGAAATATTTAACTGTAGGAATTCTTCCATGCAATAGCTCATAGGGAGTCTTCATACTATTTGTTCTTGCCTATACTCGATTGAATACATACACAATAGTGTGAATAGCTTCTTTCCAGTAAACTTTTGGTAATCCAACTTCAGTGATCATTGACCTAGCAACCTGTTGAACTGTTCTATTTTTCCTTTCAACAACTCCATTTTGCTGAGGAGTTCTTAGAGCAGATAATTGTCTCTTTATTCCATTCAGTTCACAAAACATATTGAACTAATGGGAGGTGAATTCACCACCTCTGTCATATCTCAAGCATTTTATCTTCAAATTCACTTCATTTTCAACCATAGCCTTGAACGTTTTGAATCTATCTAATGCTTCTGATTTTTCTCTTAAAAATGTAACCCATGTATATCTAGAATAATCATCAATTAAAAGCATAAAGTACCTTTCACCAAGTAGGCTTTGCACTCTCATAGGAACACAAAGATCTGTATGAACCAAATCAAGCAATCTAGTAGTAGATTGTTCCTTTAATCTGTAACGGTTTTTTGTCTGTTTCCTGAATTGGCAATTTCTGGAGAAAGCATTTATAAGCTTTGTGATTTTCGGTAGATCTCTCATAGCTTGAACAGTACTAATCCTTTCCAAGTTATCAAAATTCATGTGACACTTTCTCCTGTGTCATAACCAACTGTCATTTACCTGAGTCATAAAACATCATCGATTAGCACCTTTAAGCTGATAAATATTCCCTTCAGATTTCTGTCCTGTAGCAATCAAATTTCTGGATCCTTTCCAGATCTCACACTTCTCATCCTTAAACCCAATATCATATCCCTTTCTTCATTTTTCTGCTTCTCCTTCTCCTTCTCCTTCTCCTTCTCCTTTCTCTCTCTTTCTCTTTCTCTTTCTCTTTCTCTTTCTCTTTCTCTTTCTCTTTCTCTTTCTCTTTCTCTTTCTCTTTCTCTTTCTCTTTCTCTTTCTCTTTCTCTTTCTCTTTCTCTTTCTCTTTCTTTCTTCTTCTCTGGAGGATTTTCCTTTGACTACCTTTTTGAATTAGTAGAATTAGGTTCATCTTTTATCGCCAAAAACAAGCATTCATTGTCATCTGGATCTTCATATTCTGAATCTTCATCTGAAATACTAGCATTCTCATTAACATTGTAAGATCTGTTAATCTTCTTTCCTTTTCTTTCTTTGTTTATTCTTTTTAGCCCTTTCTAGACACTTTGCAGCATAGTGACCAATCTCTCCACAAGTAAATCATTTAAAGGGAAATTTACCTTTATACTTACCAGAGCCTTTTCTCAATCTTCTTACAGAGTTAGCCTTGATTTCTTCAAAGTTCTCTTCATTCGGATCTTTAGTTCTTGTAGCTTTAAAAGTAGTTTTTGTCTTGCCTCCACTTCTTATATTCGAATTCCTCATTTCAGAAGATGTTAAGAATCCTAACACCATATCCTTAGTACATGTCTTGTAATCTATAGTCTGCTCAGTAACACTCACCTTTTCACTGTAAGCATTAGGAAGAGTCCTGAGAATTTTCTTTACAATTATGGTTTCATCTATAGTAGTGCCAAGAGATCACATTCCAGCCACTACCTCATCCAATCTCTGTACATAAGCTTAAACATTCTCATCCTCGGTCATATGTAAAAGATTAAACTGTGTTTCAAAATTCTATAATTTTGCTTCTTTTACCCTTTCATCACCATCATGCGCTCTTTCTAAAGCATCCCAAACTTCCTTAGCTATCTTCAAATTTTGAACCTTAATCAACTTGAAATGTACCAAACTATTCTTGAAGATGAACTTTGCCTTGTTATTCACTTCATGTGCTTTAATTTTCTTAGAAGTACTCAGACCATTTGCAGGAGGAGTGTAGGGATTCTTGTATGATTTCTCAACATCAAATATGCAATACTCTAGATATTCTTCCATTAGTACTTTCTAGATACTATAGTTAGTTCCATCAAACTTCAGATAATCAAAGACCATTTTGTTAGCCATCCTGGACCTTCCTCAAGTGGTTAATCTCTTCACCAGGGAACCAATCTCTAATAAAAATTGTTGGATAGGACAATTGAGAGGGGGGTGGTGAATCAGTTGTCACAGATTATAACCTTTAATTCAATTACCATAACTAAAACATAAGCTGATTAAGTGATTAACCATCAAATGCAAGTGCAAAAACACAATAACACTAGATTTACATGGGAAACCCAATGAGGGAAAAACCACGGTGAGGATTAACTCACAATATAGAGAATATTAAAACTGATTACAAAAATGATCACTACTCGAGATAAGGGTCACTGCTTGAAATAAGGACTCACTACTCGGATTCACTATCCACAAGGCTACAACCCTGAGGGCTCACTGTCACAAAGATACAATGAGGATTTTTTATAGAGAGACAACAATACCAATGCAACAAAGATTCCACCACAATCACTAGTCAAATCACATGAATGATAGAGTTCGCCTTCTGCTCACTGCATCCGAAAACTCAACGTTAAACTTCACACTGAACAACCACAAACTTATCTCACACACGTTAGGAATAGCATCAAGGTCATGTATGATCTTTCACTTATCTTCCTTCTTTTCTTATGTACAATTTTCATCACTAGCACATTCTGTATTTATAATATCTCCAACCTTGAAAAGATACAAAGTCGACCATCCAACTTCAACTTTCAAATTAGGTCAGCACCAAACATCCTAGGGTGGAATTAGAATGAGGGTGACCCAAACACATGATTCACTGGGATCCATACTAGATCCAACAAGCTTCATTAGCTTCGAAAGTAGTGCTTGACACACATTCAACCATACCAGTGTAAAACACATAGATCAATTAAGCTCGATACATCCAAATTCCAAAATCAACTTCAATAGAACCAAGACTACACATAGCTTGAGCCATACGCCATAAGATTTCATCAAAGATAAATATAGACCAACAAAAATTCTCCCCGACCTTAATCAACACACAACAAAACATAGTTCAAAAGTACCAGAACCAACAACCTTCTTTTAATACATTTTTCTCAATATCCTCGACATATATAATCAACAACAACTAGTAGATAACTAGCTGACCAGTTGACATAACCAGCTGACTGGTTGACATCACTGACAACACTTCATTCCTTTTCTATTCTTGCAACATAGTGTTTTCCTTCATCTCTCCATCTTTATGGATCCATTGGAGATTCATAAGTGATTTCATTACCTATATAATATTCCTCTTGTCTCTCCCTCTTCCATTTGATTATTGTAAACCAAATGTTTTGGAGTTTGTGAGTTGAGGATGAACCTAAGTGTACCCTTATTTCTAGAGAAGATTTGTTATTGATGATTCGATTATTATATGCTTGTCCTGAGTTGTGTGGGAAATGTGGCATGGTGATTATTATATGATTGTGTTAGGTTGTGTGGACATGTTTATTGTGATGTGGTGATTCATCCATGAGCTATATGTGGTTTGAGACCACTATTTCCCCTCCTCCCCTTAGGTGACTTGTTTTAAGTCATGTGGTGATTGTGATGTGAAACTTTATGCAATTTTTGGACTCATATTTTTTATTATTGTGAATTTTTTTTTATTGATTAAGCCAACAATTTGAAATCCTCCTAGTTGTCGATTAATTAAATTTTTGAAGAAATCATTTTTTCCCTCAATGACTAGTTATTGTGACTTTTGTTTTCAAATTATGAATTTTTTTTGGTGGTCATTGTTGAAAATCTTATATTCTTATCATTTTTTGACTTTATTTGAAAATTAATTGATTGAAATTTCTTTGTTTTGAGGCTTTATTAATTTTTATTGTTGTTAGCATGTGTGTAGTAATGTGACCTATGTGAGGATGCCATACTCATGAGGGATATTTGAAATGTTGTATGATGGCCTATGGAATTATTGTAAAGGGGTAGATGAGACAAATTTGGGATGGTTGTAATCCATTCCCCCTATATCTATTTGATATTTCTATGTGGAGGCTTCCTCAAGGAGGACCTAGAGATCATCACCATGTGGATATGTGACACTATGATATAATGCATTCTCAAAGGAGGGTTCTTGAAATAGATCATCCTCATCCAATTGTGGAGTTCATGATGTGTTTAATGTAAATTTAATGCTATGTGATATATGAGTATTGTGATATGTTAATGAGATGTAAGAAATTTTCCATGTATGTTATGGGATGTAAATAAATGTATATATTTAATTGATTTATTGTAAAATAAAGAGAACATGTGATAGAAGTGAGATATGTTTTCTAACATGCACTGATGTGACTTACGAATAATATGGTTGCATAAGACTCTTGTTGCTTAATTATATGATGTGGTGAAATATGTATCCTTGTTGTTCCTATAATTGTTATCAAAGCAAGTGGGTCCATTCTCTTCCCTTGAGGATTTCTAGGAGGAAGTCAATACTAGGGGGATAATGTAAGGGACCACCTAGTACCTAGTGAGCATAGAGTTCATACTTTTCATAGTGCAAATGAGTATAGTTATGTGAATCTTACTTACTAGTTGTGACATAGTGATTTTGTCAAAAGATATTATAAATAAATGATATATTCAATCAAGTTTTGATTGAGCTTAATGATACTTTCAATTGTATGACTCTGAGGGTGAATTATTTAAATTTTTAATGCGAAATATTCTACTTAATAATGCTTTTATTGAGATTATCCATTGTTGAGACCTTATGAGATATTTAATATTATTAACAAGCTAAAACTAATGCAAGTTCTTGATTGGTGATTAGACCTAAGGACCATGCCAGTTACTTTATTAACAAATTCCAAGCAATATTATCAAATAATCAACTTGTAGAGGTATGATAAGTGCATGTATGAATTTTGTAATTGTTATGATTTATAAATTTTATGATTCTTTTATTATATATAGTTTAGGGTATCAATTCTATAACTTATACTAAGTTTTCATTTGCATTCATGTATAGTAAATATTCTTTATATATTCTTGCATGAATAATGTCTTGTTGATTGTCTCCATAAAATTTTATTATGTTTTAACAAATTTATGTATTATCCTTAATGCTACATTTGTTAGTATGATTGTTGTATAGACAAAGATTATAAAATAGAATTCTTCAAATTATTTTATAATAAGCCTAGTATCTACTTGAAAATAAATAAATTCTCTAGCATACATAAAGATCATAATAAACTTAATTGGACATTTACTTTGAGGTTTTAGTAAATCTCTAGAAAATATATGAAATCATGTATGTCCCATGACAATATGAGTCTACTCCTTTATCTTGGAATAATGAATTAAAACTAGGTTTCCCTCAAAGAGATAAAAATCTATAATTATTTAGTAAGGTTATAGCATTTTTATTTATATTGATAATGATCTTGGGCTCTCAAGCCTACAAGTTTTGATCTAGAGGTTCTCTAAATCCTTAGATAGGCTCATTTTGGCTAACAATTGTAAGTGGTGTGAGTGTCACCTCTTCATATTCCACCTTCCTCTGAATTTTTTAAATGCACTCACCTATATTTTCTTTTTCAATTCTCTAAGCTTATCTCATTGTAATCCTCTTTTACATATTACATCCAGATATTATTTTTTCATATTGGTAATTTTTGTTATTTGTGAATATCCCTTAGCTTAGCTTATTTTGGGTAGCTATCTCCATAGCCAAATAATACATGGTATCAAAGCAAACTTTATCTAAATTTATCCCTCTTCAAAACATTTAGGTTGAAGATCTCTTGCTTTCTTTAAAATTGACTACACTCTTATCTTGCATTATGTGATGGTCTAGAGTTGAAAAAAATTGAGAGGGAGAGGATATTATAGAGGGTTAGTTCTTTTGTATATTAACTACTAATTTGTAGGTTCATCTAGTTTGTGTTTAGTGGTTTTTAAATTGCTAACCTTTTTCCCTTCATCTTGTTTTAATCAAGCCATAATGGTAATTTATGTACTAGGTTGGAGGTTAATTTTTTTATTGGGTGTTTGTATATCACTTATATTTAGAGCATTTTTTAATCAAATGCAACATTTCCATCACATCCAAAAGGCCTAAAAACCTTAAGAATGATTGCAAAATTATTAAAATCATAGCACTTTGCCTCATACTCTTGAGAAAATTATCTACTCCTAAAAAACATTCCTTGGCATCTTGAATATTTCCATTCCCTACACAAGTATGGAGGTATTAATCTATTTTTTAATTTTTTTATATTTAAAAAAATCTTGTGAGTGCCATACTACCCCCCTCTAGATTTGGTTTTAAATTTTTATACTTAAAAAAGTAAATTAAAAAGTTCTTTTCACTTGGGTGGTAGCTATTTTGCAAAGGCCAATGACCTATGCTAGGCTCATATCCTACACAAGACCACACTTTGTGCTAAAAGGGTCATGGAATCCTTTAGGGTCATAGATCTTTAAGATCTTCGACAAGACCAACCATGACCTCTTCTCAACAATCACCCACTCTCCATTGCTGCACCTTATGCAAATAATCCTTGTGGAAATCCAATATGCAATCCAATAAACTCAATCAACCTATTTTGGCATAGATTCTCTCTAATTTTAGTAGAGTTCTTAATTTATTTGGTGATTGCTAAATTGGCTAGTGAAGGAGGCTATATTATTGGAGTTTTATTTTTTTAAAGCTTTGTGATTATGTAATGTGTTTTCACTTTTGACCCTCTAATTTCACATAATTCATATTTTCTTAGGGTTTTTATAGCATAGTTTCCATTATGAAATCTTCAGTGGGCAATGTCTTGCATAAAAAATCCTTTTTGGGTCCCAGTTTTTGAAAGTGCATATTTTTTCATACTCCATGCTAGCATCCTATGTTTTTCTCATTATATATCTAAATTTTACTTTCTACATTATGCTCTCTTGAGAATTCTAAAACATTACAAGTATTGTAAATGTATTAATAAAAAATTTCCACATTCTTATACTTATTTTGGGGGGGTAGTTTATGGGTTTATTGTATCTATCAAATTAAGATAAAGTTTAATTTTAGGGGTTTGTAGGTTGGTTTGTGTGATTGATTTCAAGAGATAATCATGGGTATCAAAAGACATCATGTTGTTGTCAAACTAGATAGATGAAACTATAAGTATTGATGAGATGAACTCCTGAAGCATTTCATATGGGCTAAACTCGTTCCCATTCTTTATGAACTAGTTCGTAAACCTAATTATTGGTGGAAGCAAGTGTGTGATAGAAAAAATGAATATGTCTTGGTCCAGTGATTCTATGTAATATCAATATTGACATCCAAATGGTCACCACTCACATTGAGAACCCTTGTGACCTATGGACCATAATTTAAGAGATGCATGGAGATCTAGATGAGCCTCCATTCCAAGAGGATTTCACTATGGAAAATATTATTCCAAAGGAATTATGTTGTCAAAATAGATATATGGAACTATAAGTATTAACAAGATGGCCTCTCGAAGCATTTTATATGGGTTAAATATTTTCCATTCTTTATTGATTTGTTCTTAAACCCATTTATTTATGGTTGAAGAATGTGTGTGATAGATAGATTGAACATGTCTTGGGAGTGATTCTATTTAATGTTGATATTAACTCTCAGATGACCACCACTCACATTGAGTGCCCTTGCGAACTATGGACCAAAATATAAGAGATGCATGGAGATATAGATGAACCTCCATTGAAAGATGATTTTTCTATGTACAATCTTGTTCCACTTGATGTTTTTGATAAGGAAAAATAGGTTTTGAAGGGGCCCCAAAACCCTTTACAACAAATAAAAGATGCTAAAAAGACATAAACATTAAGACCCACAACCCTCAAAAATCAAGATGCTGACAAAAGATAAAGCCAGAGAACCCGTCAACAACCCAACAACAAAACATCAAAAACAAGGTTGAACAACCAAAAAAAACAACAAAAAACTACAACATTTTTTTAAGAACATTGGTCGAGGCCATAGTTTTAGCAATGATCCCGTCGTGCATCTTGACTACATCCTGAAGATCCTCGAATGAAATGGCTTCCCTTTTCTTAGTCTTGCTCCTCGTTCTCAGGCAAGGGCCAACCTCCAAATTCTTCTCCTCATTGGGACCATTATCCTCAATCTTCTCCTCCAAACTCATGCAGTTAACTTCAGCAATGGCCTTCTAATAAACTCCCAAATCCAAAGGCTTTCCATTCCACTTAATAGCTTTATCATTTAAAACTGACAAACCATTAGCACTAGATTTCAAAGATCGGTTATTGACTCAAACAACAGTCTACAAATCATTGCTAATCTTACTAATTCTTTCCTCCATATTCACAAACCTCTCCTCATTAATCCTTTGAACAACAATTTCTAGGGAGGTTAACCTTTCCTCATGACTTTTACGAAGTCTATCTGCATCAACAACTAATCTATCAAGAATAATATTTATAGTCTTGACGCTACCTTTAATAGACCATTCCTTTTGGTTGCAATTCACTAACACCACACATACATCTTGCCATTTTTTGAGCTTAGAATTGAGCTTCTTCACTTATGAGAAAAGCCACTTCACAAGAGAGAAAATTATGAGTACTATCCTCTGCCATTCTACAAAACAGGTCCATATCAATCTCCTCCCAATTGACCGGTTGCGTAGCAAGAGAAACAACATTCTTAATAGGTTCCTCCTAAACCCCCTTTTTTCCCCCCAAATCCTCCTCAATAGGGGAATCCTCAACTTCAATAATCTCCACTTTCACACAATGGTTATCAGGAATGTCCGCTAAGTTAGCTAGAATTTCAAGCCGCTCCGCCTTAACAACACTCTGCTTAACCTTATCAACACCAACAAGAGATTCAAATTCAACCTGGCTAGGACCAGCCACCTTGGAACACACAATACCCTCATTCTCCTGCCCAATATCTGCCATTGGTTGCTTGTTATCCTCAAAGCCATCACCCAGGACATCTTTAACATCAAGAACAAGGGAATTCTCCACACCTCTTAAATCATCCTCAACCTACTTGAAACTAGGCTTCCCTTTCTTGGGGCATCTTTTCTTCCCCTTCAAATTCTTTTTCATCAAAGGCACAACAACTTCCCTCATTTTAGTATAAATTTTGTAACCCTTAGACCAGGATTTTGAGTCCTTGGATTCATCAACCAACTCACCCTCATCCTATGAAGGTTCCTCATAATCAGAGTCTTCTTCCCCAGAATCTCCTTCCCACTCATTCGTCGACTCACCAGTATCATACCTAGTGTTTTTTCCACCCTTTTTATGAGCAGGGGTCTTAGGAGTAGCTGGTAACACCTTCATCTTAATGTGATAAAAAATGAGATTCATAAGGCCTTCGTGAAGAATAGCCTTCCTAGGGTTTTTCCTATGATCCTCGATACCAATTTCCATCGAAAGAATGAGGTAAAAAGGAAACGAAACCTGAGAGTTATGGTGGAAGTGATTCAATAACATGAAATGGCAGCCACAAATAATATAATACTTGCCCTCCAAAGTGAAAAATTGCATAATGGCCAGAGCAATTTCCCTTCAAAGCGACTTAATAGATTTATGGGCATACCCACCTCTTCCAATAAACCTAAGCTTCCGCTTCTCCAAGCCTTTAAAGAAATTGGCTAAGGCCATTTTGACCGCAACCCAGTCTCTATAAAATTTCCTACCCTTCTAAGGAAGACTAGTAATCTCAGTGATGAAGTTCTCATTGATGTTGAATTCCACACCCTGGTAGCACAAAACCCAGTTGTTACAACCACTAACAAAATCCTTTATCACCTCAGGGTTAGGACCATGGAGCTTCAACAAATAGGGGCAAACTCCACCCTTTTCCAAATGCTCCCAAATAGGTTTATTACTACTAAACTCTTCACAAGAGCTCGACTCCACTCTACAACGGGCACCACCCATAGTGGCATATAACAAACTACACTCAACTTGCTCTTTGATCTTCTATGCAGACAAGATTAGGAAAATAAACCACAAGGAAAAGAAAAAATACCCACAAAACGCGTGAGCCTGACAAACCAAGTACTGCCATACCTTAACTCCCAACCCATAATCTCAAGAACATCTAAAAAACAATAATTATAAGAGCATGCATTGAACTTGACATGCATAAACCAACCGAGGAAGAAATAAAATAACCTTTCTCCCTTCTTAACTGCTTCCTTGACATGACAACTAGTCATAATTAGATATGTTTTGAAGATTAAGTGGAAAGGAATCATAAGTATTCCAATTAATACGAGCCATCACTCCTAAATTAGCTAACCCATCAGCCAATGAGTTAGCCTCTCTGAAAATGTGAGTAATTCTCACCTCATCAAAAGTATTAATGATAGAAATAGCATCATTAATCAGATGGGCTATAGACCATGACGATAGATTACTCTTTAGAAGACACTTTATGATGTTAAGGGAATCCCCTTCTAACCATAATTGAGAAACCTCAACTTCTCTAGCCAATAAAAGACCATGATAGGCTGCTGCTAAAAAAAAAATGGTATTAAGGGTATGATCCTTTGTTTGTTGGCTCTACAGGAAAGAAGCCCCACCATTTCACCAAAGGGTCTCCCCTTAACACCAAGGTCAAATAGTCTTAATTTTTGACGTGGTAGGGAAAGACCCCGTGATATTTGAACCTTGGTTATTGGCTCTATAGGAAAGAAGCCCCATCACTTCACCAAAGGGTTGCCCCTTGTTCCACTTGATGTTTTGTGACCATATGATCATAAAATAACTAAGGTAATTATTGAATAAGAAGAGCTTAATCATGATGACATAGAGAATTCTCTTGATGCTCCTTCTCCTACTACAAAGACATCATTATATTTTACAAATATTATTACATATTCATAGGGTTCACTTTATTTATCATCTAGTCAATATTTCAAGGTTGAGGACTATTCTCTTCCAACATCAAAAAGTTTGATTTTTTTCCATAATCATCCATATTATGTGGACACACCACCTAAGTATTATTAGAGTATTCAGATGACATATGTATTGGGGCCTTATCTCCATCTTTTTTTATTTTTTAGTGTTTAATGTTGCTTCATCCATGCTTTCTAGTTATTATTTGTCACAATTTTATATAGGTCTTCTTGATCCACCTCATCGAGACATCTATCTACTCGATGTATCTCACATTTTTTAGTGGAGTCCCACTCATCAAACATAGAGGACACCATTAAGGACTTGAGATTCCTCTTTTGTGATAGTTCCATCACAACTATTGTCTCATCTTCTCTACCTCCTATTCTTTCTCCACATATTATTTCCTTCACAATGGAAAATTTTGTGGTTCAATATTATTCAAATTTAACTTTGTCACCATTGACATATTTTGTATAAGTACTAGGTTCTCGTTGGTGCAAATCTCTTAGTTGGATTGAGCACACATATGTATCAAGACCTTAAATGGTTCTTGATTTTTTTTATTATTGTTTGTGATAACATAATAGTGGTTTGGAGAGTTTTGATTAGTTTCCAGGGGGATCATCTTCATCTTTAGTTCCTATTCTTCATTAGTTCCCACATCATTCTAGATGGTCACTTTATTTAATTAGTTTTGGAATCTCGATTTAATTGTGATTTTAAGTAGTAGCATGGTGATATTTGACTGGTTTTCAAATATCTTAATCCTATTTCTACCTTCATTCCACCTTTGGAGTGGGAATGAAATAAATTTTTACCATTTGGTTTCTTTCTTTTTGAAGGAAGATGTGCTATTTAATACAAATGGGCCTAATTCAACACTTGTTATGAGACCATCTATGCCTATATTTTATTTTTTTGTGAAGTTATTAATCTTGCAAGGGGATTTTTTTTTTTTTTTGGGGGGGGGGGGATGCTACATGATTCTTACCAATTTCCTCTCCTTTCTTTTGGGTGGATTTTATCTCTCTACTTTGGGTGCCTTCTTACTCCTTTCTTTGGAGATAGGTGGTGGCTTCTTCTTTAAAAGAGATATTCTTATGTAAATGGGTACCTTATTAGACTACACATTACTAGGACCCATCTTTGTTCACTTGCCTAATCTATTCTTAAGGGGGGTATTGGTGTAATTTTTTATTCATTTTCATTAAATTATTAGGTATATTCTTACACCTAGTTTATGTTGGTGTAAATAGGTATTTTACCTAACTTGTTTTTTAGTGGGTACCATTTGCATGTTAAGTCCACTTAGGTCCTAGGAATATTTCTAGAAGTCTTAGTTGTCACCTAGATCTTATCTTATCTTTTTGGAATTTAATGCTTGAGTCCTAAGTCATTAATAATAAGTTGATCTTGTTGTCACATGTTATAAGATTGAGACACGTCATAATCTTGTCTAATCCTATCTTTTACCTTGTCTATATGTAAGAAAGGATATTGTACAATTTGTATCATATCTTCTATATCTTAATATCAAGAAAGTTCATTTCTTGCATGCTCTCTTGTGAAAGGTTTTCATTTTTTTTGCAAGGGATCTTGGTGTTGAGATAATCTACAACTCCTACATGGTATTAGAGTTATGGCCATGCAAAACCCTTCTTAGATCTGAGGGTAGAGCTATTTCTAGATGAGAGATCTTGGTGGATTTGAGTGGGTAAAAGCACAAACCTGTGTCACACTTTCGACCAACTAAATAGTTTTGAGTGAAACATTTCTTTCCTAAATAGTTTCAGTTGAAACAGTTTCACTTGAAACTATGCAGCCTATGTATGACACATAAAGTTTTGGGAAAAACCCCTTCGCCTGAAATATAATTTTGTTTCCCTTTGTCAATTTAAAAGCCAACATAATTTACATGTAAGTTTTTGACTAAAAGGGTTCCAGTCAAAAGGGCTTTGGTCGAAACCCTTTCACTTGAAACTGTCTATGTGGCATCCTTTTTGGTAGCAATTTCATCTTTTTTTCATTTTTTTTGAAAATTTCCACTTGAACATGATATTTCTTCAATTAGAATGATTTTTTCAAAAAACTAAAAATGTCATTTTGTAGAGCTCAGAGTCAAGAATCCATATATATATATATTTGATATTTTGATTAATTTTAATATATTTCTTTAAATAATTCAAGTAGGTTGTTAAAATGAAAAAAGAGGCTGATTAGAAATTAAAAAATACTAAAACATATTTTTTTTTTGAAAAATATATGGTGCACTCAAGGAGAGAATCCTCTCCAAAAGATTATGATTTATTTTTTGAAAATGAAAAAAAAATTAGATGATAGTTGACGTTAAATGAAAGCTATCAAATTCCGGTACATTTGAATTTAACACATTGTTACGAGGAAAATATACATCAGTTTTTTCCATGCACTAGATATTGAAGTTATCAATTTTTGAAAAAAAATGAAGGGAAAATAAAATTGTTTTCTATTTTTTTCTTTACATCAACTCAACGTCACTTTTTCTTAAAATTTTCAGCAATTCAAATTTTCTCTTAAATTTATAAAAAAAATATCATGACAATTTTTTTAAAAATTGAAAAATTACAAGAATAAACTTCATCAAGAGTTCTACATTTCATTAGTTTACATATTTTGAAATTCAAAACATAAAGACCACTTTTATGTGGTCAAAGTTGAGATTTTTTGTTTGTGTTGGCCGATTCCTTTATAAAAGTGTGACATTGATTTATACTTTTACTCTAGTAAAGTTGAGTATACTCTTCTCTTATACCATATGGCGATCTAGAGAATAAAAAAAAACTTGAAAAAACTACTAGATTTGGGGGTTTCTAACGTTGGTTGATTTGAAGCTTGTTGGTGCAAATTTGTGCCTCACCATTGATTTCAGGGAGTCAAATAAAGTCATTTTTTCCTTTCAATTCATCCAAATTAGACTTACAAGGAAAAATATATAAGGGTTTGAAGTTGGGAGGTGGTTGCCACATCTAGGAGGTAGCTGATATTCTAGAGAATTTTAGGCCAAAACAAACCTTTCCATCATGTTCAAAAGGACCAAAAACCCTAAGATCAACTATCAATTTATCAAAATTGGAGACTTTTTCCCTAGGTGGGCTCAAAGGATTTCATTGTATCGTTGCTATTATTTCACACTATACAAATCTATATGATCCATACGTTTTTGTAGGTATTGTACGCGTCATAGTCACATGCAAGAAAAGGCATATTCCGCATAATACTTCATATAGTCAATAGTCCACATACTTTTTCAACATCTGTGTCAACTTGATCAAGCGATTTGTACTTTTTTTGATCAATTTGTCACTCGACGTCATCTGTTGTACATTATGGTACAAAGGTATCAATTTGGTCACATGTTTTTTATTTAAAAATTATTCTATTGAAGAATATTTGACCTACATGTTTATTATTTATTTTGGTTAGTTGGTTAAAGATTTAAGGGGTGATTTAAGACCTATGGCCCCATGGCTTAGCCACAAGGCTAGATTCCTATGGGTGGTGCATGGGAGCCACCACCAAGGCTCCACTCCCATTGGAGAAATGATGCTGCTTCAGATGGCTATAATATTTTCCCTAGCTATGAGTTGATGGTCACATTGGTGACCAAGCGTTAGCTCCCAAGGGGTCGATATTTTGTCCTTGAGGCCCTAATTGTGCAGTTTTTTTCTACATGCCATAAATTTTTGCCTAGATATCAAAATTTTATAAACAAAATATTGACGAAAATCTAGTTCAAAGTAATTCATAGTGGTGTAGGTCATTTTTATAGATTTTATTGTAGCTGCAATTTATCATTGATTAAAGTGAGATCTCCATTTTAGACCTCCAAGATCATAACTTTTTTCCTAGCCCTACATATCATTCATTCATATTTGTGCATATATTAATTCAAGTTGATTACTTGGACATCCTAACTCCTAGAGATGTTCCGTCTTTTTTGGGAAGGATTCATTTGTGCAGTATACATCATGTTTGAGAAATTTTAAATTTTTATTGCAGGTTTCAAGTCTTTGTTATTTTAGAGATTTATCTTGGTCATTATGGTTTTTCATTTCATAATTCTCTAATCATCTTGAAAAGAGGAAACTATAAAAAATGGAGATATGGAATCATAAAACATCTATGTTGGCTTCATATGTTACCAAAATTGTATGGTCTTTCCCCCCCTCCAAGTATTGAGAGTAAAAAATTTGCTCGAAATTACAAAAGGGATCATGTATTAGGAGTTATTTCTATGCATGTTGATGATGGAATTTTAAATTCTATTGTTCATTTTGAGTGTCCTTGTTCTCTTTAGAATAAATTTTGGGAGATATATGAAGATACTGATACTTAGCCATTCCCAGATTATCCTATTTCAAACTGTCTTGTGCCTCTTTATATTTAAGACACGATACCCTATGACTATGATATTATTTGGGAATTTGATTATTTGGAACAGTTTGAATCTTCAATAGATGAGGATGAATTTATTCATATGACCATTCTTCTCATTTAGAGATAGTTGCTTTACCTTTACCTTCATTGATTCCTTGTGCAGAGTCATTGATTGAGTCTTCCATCATTCTTGTTCAATAAAATGTTTTTTATTCTTCAAATTTGGCTTTGTGGGATGATTTCTTGATAGGTATTTTAGACTTGTTTCTGGAGTCTCACATTTCAAATTTGGAGGATACATTTGAGGAGTTATCTATCCTCTTTGATGATATTCATTGCACTACTGTTGTCAAACCATCTTTGTCTTTGGATATTGTTCAACATACGGTTCTATATTGTCTTGATTTGTCATCTTCATTGATTGGGATTGTACTTGATTTGATTGTGGCATCTTCATCTTAAGCGGACAAGGAGACACATGAGCATATTTCAAAGATATCATCATACATATTTATGTTTCTATCTTTCAATTCCTATATAGAATGGGAAGCATTCCTACATTTGTACTTGATTTTATTTCTCTTGAAAGGAAGACAAGTTGTTTTTGACATTGGATCATGTTTTGTCTTCAGGCACTTATCATTTTTGTAGGAGATCATACTGTTACCAATTTTTTGCTACAACTCAATTGGTGGAGCTGGATTAAATACTGTTATATTTAAAAGTGGAAAATACAGTTATTTTTGCATATGCTAAGTGTTGATTGCATCTTATTTATCATTATTTATCAAGTGACAGTTATGCTTTGAAACGAGGAATCAAAATTTCAGAAGTTGCTTTTCAATGTTTCAGAATCAAATGGAGTACATAATTGAGCATACAATAATAAAGCATTTCAGATTGCTTTCATTTATTTCATAAAGTGATTCATATTTACAGAATTTTATTTGATTGCAAGAATTCAAATGATAGTACAAATTTGCATTGAGATGCATTTTTATTTTCAAAATTAAAAGCATAAGATTGAAATAAAATATCCACACAAGTCATGGATGAGACTGTCACAGTGCATCATAAACAACACATTACACTATGGAAGATGCATAAAAGGGAATCACATAAGCAAAAACATAATCATCATTGCATGTTGATCGATGACCGACGCAAAAGTGGTGCACCTTTTGTCTTCTTCGAGCTCTGTTGACCTGCAGGAAGGAAGAGAGGGGTGTCAGAGGCTCCGACTATAATATACCTACATGAACCATCAACAATAATGTAGTATGCTACTAATCATGCACTGAAACAATCAAGAGAAGTGCAGAAACATGAGCTAAAAGAGAGACATCAATATCATGATATTTTTTTTATGCTAACATCGTTTGCTTCTTTGTGTAGGTATAGGGAAAGTCATGAAGCTGATTATCATTTGAAGACCAAGCATGTGGAGAAAAACAAGATCCCACAAGGGTAGAGCTCGACATGTTGCCCCTTATCCATTACAAGTGGGCTAGATAGAGATTGCGATAATCATATTCAAATTAAAGTATTATGCAACTGAAAGACTAAAAGAGAGTTCATCTATCAAGCCATCAAACCAACGGTCCACTCATAATGAACAGAGGGTGCTTTCTGAAGGCTACAGGTGTACAGTTAATTTAATTAAGCTCAATTGATTTAACTAATTGAAAATCTCGACATTGCTGCCATAGTAGTTTTGTTCATCATGTTCATGATATTATGCAAGCTACAACAATGTTCTGTTTCTGATAGTGAACATGCATACATAATGCCTCAACGAAGAGAATTGTTTCAGATTTTCATCTCAGAAGAAAGCAAGTGCACGGAATAGTTTTATTAAATGGAGCATAAAAATGCATGAAGAGTGCCAGATAAGAAACTGTGATAGCATCTAATCAATGCATAAACAGTTTAGTCATTTATTAAGTGGTGAAGCAATCAACTTGCTTGTAAGTGCAAACTACGGTGATCAGCTGTGTTAGACACAATCATTTTGGCTGACATGTGAAGGAGTTTCAGATTTCAATCAGTGGAAGGAGACAAGATCAATACAGTGACTAGTAGCCAACTGATTGGTGAATGATTCAACAAGATAGCCAGTTTAAGTTTGGCTGAGAATGCAAGATACCTCGCTGTTTTGAAAGGAGGACAATCAAAATACATTGTTTGGACATCTGTGTTGTTCTATCATTCAATGGTTTTTGTCATTTAAGGTATACTTTCAGAAAATTCATAATTATCAGGCAGAAAAATGTGAGCAGGCTTGACAAAGATTTAAATACATAAAGATTGTTTCCAGAATGAGCAGAAAATGAAAAAGAATGAGGGAAGTGCTTTAGAAAGAGTTGGATGGCTGTAAGAGAAGATGCAGTCCATAGAGCTATAGTGTTTTAATTAAAATCTTTGCATAAATTCAAAAAAAAATTAAGATGCCAACCATTCTGAGGTTCTTCAAGGAGATGTCATGTCAATAAGGAGACAACATCAAAGTGACCTGTACGGAGTATAGATACCACTGTTTTATCATGGCCACTAAGCAATGAGATCATAATTGTTCTCATTCCTAGGTGTGAAATATGAGGACAAAAGCAAGAGTTGGTTGTAGATTAAATACATGGATTTTCACCAAATGCGGTTTACCAACATGGGTTTTTAAAGCCGAGCAGGAAGAAAAAGGTTTTGTCTCAGTCAAGGGTTACCCATATGAGGGTTTTCAACAATAAGGCAAAGGAAGTGTGTTTTCTTTTAAACATCAGTTATCAAGGTGGGGTTTTTCCAAGAGAAGAATTTGTTCAATGACCTCATGGTCAAATTTGAATATAATTGAAGATACATCCAAAAATGCATTTTTTTCAAAAATAACGAATACCCATATGATGGAGTTAAAATAGATAAAGAAAGTGCAGAAATACATAATGGGTCGAGTCCAGTTTTTCATGAATAATTAAATGCACATAATTTTCTTCATTTTAATTTTACCCACATTGGGGTTTGAACTTAAAAGATAGATTTCCTCAAAATACAGTTAACCCACATTAGGGTTTCGAGTTTAAAGACAAGATTTTCCATTTTTCTGACATATCCATGTGAGGGTTTTTATAGGAAACCACAAAAATTTCAAAGGAAAGCAACAATCATGGTGGTTGAGCTCCAGAAAGAGAATATAGATTTATTCATTTTACATGATACCCATATAGGGGTTCGTTTAAAATTTGAAAGAAGAAAGAGATTCCTTTCTTGGGTCGAGCCCAGAAAGCTTTAGTATGCCCTTTCAGAAATACTCATGGCTACGGACTGGAGAAGAGTTTTAGCTCTTGAATGGTCTATCTTTTTGTGATTAAAGGAAAACCCATGTAGGTTCCATCAGGTTTGAGGTTACCTGAAGAAAAATGATAGTCAAAGTGCATGGAAATCTCTATAGAAATCTATATTCGAGCTCACACATGGCGCGGCTTGTAGATGGCCTTTAAATTTATGAATGAAAGTGACTTCTTTGCAGGAATATATGGAACTTTTAAGCTTTTATTCTGTAGAAAGACAAATAAAATAATAAGAGCTTACCACTTAATGCATGTAGGAGAACATGTAAGCCGTGGCTGGAGCTCTACTGAGCTTTCAAGAACTAAGAGACAAGCTCTCATCATGGCAGCCAGAGCATTCACAAGGAACCCCAAGTTCAAAGTTTGAACTCCCTCAATAAACAATGAAGATAAAAAAATGCAGATGCAAGAGAAGGAAACAACAGAGCCAAAATGCATCAAAGATTACATAAGCAGCTGCAGCCTCAAGGCCAAAACCATGACTAAAAACAGAGCAAAGAGTTTTAGGGAACTCACAAGAAATTCACAAGAAACTCTTACCATCAGAGGACATGCAAATTCAATGAAAGCAGTGGTAATGGATCTCAAATTTCCTACAGGAAGCTCGAAACAATAGCATAGTGGCGGTGCTCTCAGCCAAGCTTTCTTTCCAAAATTCACTTTGCAAAATGAGGCAAAATGATAGGGTAGTCTTTGCATTTTGTTCATTAGGGTTTTGCTTTACCCTAGGTCGACTTAGGGATTTTCCCTTAGTTTTTAAAAATTATCAATGTCTAAATCAAATACACATAGTGGTGGCCGATTGCTTGTGTTTGGTTTTGAAGATAAGTAACTCCTAAGTAAAAATATCACAATAAAAACTATAATGAGATCTTATTTTTGACTTAGAGTTTTTATTTATAATTGATTTTGGAGAAGATCAATTAAAATAGGAATGATGTAATTAGTTTTGCCTTGGAGATGAGCTTTCATATTTAGGGCTTATTTTATTTTCAATTTATTTTAGAGAAAATCAATCAGGATATTGATGAGTGGAGTTGTGCTTTGTTTATTTTTATGATTTTTTAAAAGAAAAATCAATTGTTGTATTGGAGAAATAAGGTGGTAGTTGTTTTTTGCAAAAGATTTCAAAGCAATCTTTAATTGCAAAAATAGGCCAAATTGTAAAAATTTGCATATCATGTAAAGCAGGATTAAAGCGGTGCTTTTATAAATCGCTTTATTCTTTGCTATTTTTAGCAGATTGTTTTGTTTTCTTCCTGGGTTGGATTTGAGTTTCTTCTTGGAGAAATAAGGTGCTTTATTTGCTTTAAAAAGAAAATTTAGTTTGTTTTTAGGAGTTTTTCATTATGAACATGGAAATAGTGAGTTTTTTCTACTTTTATGCTAACTTTTGAGACAGTTTGAGGCCTTTTCGTTGAGCTTTCTTTGTGAGGTCGGATTAGGGTTTCTAGAGGGTTATATTTTGAAGAAACTTAGTTTTTCTTCCTTCTCAGTTCATCGAGTAGTTTCTGGCTCTTAGCATTTGGAGCTTGTAAACTTAGTTGTACTCAGTTCAGAAAGATACACTCTTTCAGTTTCAATAAATCAACAAAGTTCTTCTCATTTCTTGTCTCAACCTTGTAACAACAATTTGATGTCTTTGTATTTTCAAGTTTGAAGCCTTAAATGTCTTGCTTTTATGAGTCTTTGCACATAATTTCATGTTTTCAGGTTGTATGATGTATTCAATGCCTTCGAATCTTCATGCAAATTACTGATGAAACCATGTACCAATGAGATTGTGAGAGCTATTGTAATAGAGGAATTGTTGTGAGTGGTAAAATCTAGATTTTTCAGAAATAATAGTTAATCATCAATTAGTGTTAAATTTCATTTTCAAGCTATCCTTCTATCCCTTTTCCCAGAAATCACTTAGAATAATATTTATTATTCGGAGAACTAGCTCACTCTAGAGATTTGTTCTCGCAATGAGTTACCCACAACTCAAGAACGTTTCCATGTGTCAATAGATTACTGAACTTTTAGTTTCAGTAGGGTGCAAATCTATTTGATAACAGTTTTTGGCACGCCCGGTGGGACTCTGAAAGCCATTTCAGAGAAATTTTAGAGTTTTTAATTTGCTGTTTGGTGTATGCAGCAAATTTGTTCAGCCTTTTGGAGGCTCATTTCAATATACCTGGCGACTCCGATCCTGATTTTGCATGCTAGTGCAGCCTGCGCATGAGAAAATTATAGACCAGATCAAGTATTTTAGCCCTTGAAATATCGAGAGTTGTCCCCACCACGAAGAAGAGGAAGAGCAACAAGGATTCTCTTTGAGACACTTGCAAGATCGAAGTCAACACCTCCTGTATTCAGTTCCTTGGTTTTATCACCAGGAGTACCAGTTCCAATGTCACGAGTACCGCCAATGGCAGCACCAAGGCAACACCCGTTCGTGCCTTTCAATGGAGGGAGTCCATTAAACATCGTTCAACATGATGACATCCCAGTTGCAACCCTTAGAAGTCTGCCATACTTCACCATGGAGGACCTCACTACACCGGTTGAGGACATCCATGACATAGCCACATTATGCTCGGTTCACAACATCACGTAGGAGAACGTCGCTTTAAGGATTTTAGCTGCGTCACTCAAAGGGAAGGCGTTACAATGGTTCAGAGGTCTTGCGGCCAACTCAATCGCGACATGGGATGCATTAGGTAACGGTTTATATCAACATTGTGCTGATAAATATGATAATCTGTCTTTGTTAGAGTAGTTGAGCACCATTCAGAGGGTGCCACACGAGCACTTGGCTGATTTCAACTACCGATTTCAGAGAACCTGAGACAGGATTCTGCAACGGTAAAACCTTTACCAGCACATGCTTTTCTATTTTACTTAAAAGCTTTGAATAGTAAGATTTCAGTCATGACTCAATCTATGGGTGGACTTACACTCCCTAACGCCTATGACATAGCCATTAGAGCTGAAAAATGTCTCATCCAAGCTGGAGACATAACCCCTAAACCTCCTATGCCTTTGTTTCCACAAATACAGTCACCTAGCCCTATTGCTGTACCTCCCTTAGCTGTTGTCCCACCTATTCCAGCAATAGGCTATCATAACACAGCCCAAGAAGTTGCTGCTCCAGCCTTGAACAAAGAATTTCAAGAGATTAAAAGTATACCCAAGACCTTCGGGAATGATCTTGTGAGCATACAGAAGCAAGTAGGTCATGAACATAAGCCTTATCAAGCCACTTATCAGCAAAACCAGCCAAATAGGCCTACTTTTTAGAATGATTACCAAGCCCAAAGAAGGAATTTTAACCCTAGGCCATTCCAACCATACAATCCAAACGCAACCAGTTCGTCAAAGGAACTTGTGCCCAAAAATAATGTTGCCCAGGATTGCGATTGGTGTTATCTGTGCAATCAACCCCATAACCAATTAGCGTGCGCTAATGGAATGAGAAATCAGGCTTTAATGGTCCAAAACAGCTATGCTGGTTCGAAAAATGTTGCAGATCAGAATCAAGAACAACAAGATAGCGTGGAAGTTGCCTTGCCAAACTGGCAGAGTTCTGAATTCTATGGCGTGAATGGTCAAGATCAGCAAAATTCTCCTATTTTGGCTAATACCAGGTCAAAAAAGAGAGCTATGGATCTAGGACAGCAAGATGGAAATTCATAGCAGCAACCCACAAATAGTAGGCAGCCAGTTTCATCAAATGTTAACGCTACAACGCAGCCTAAAATGCAGATTCTACAAAGAGGCCAAGAGATACCTAGCAAGGAGCAGTCAAGAATGCATTCACAGCCTTTACAGAGGAAAAACGATGCTGCTGTCACAAAAAACCAGCATAAGGTAAATTCTTCATCATTTAATATTGTTGAGCATCTCAAGAAAACCACTGTCAGTATGTCGGTATTAGATGCTTTGCACATCCCAGGTCAGAAAAGCTTTTTGCAAAACGCTTTAGCTAAGTTGTCTATTTCTGATGATACTGATCAAGGGGTTGCTAAAGTCGTGCTTGATGATGATCTGGAGGTAAGAATGAGTAGAAAATTAAAGAGGTAAAGCCTCCCCCATTCTACTTAAGTCTGATTATTGGTGATAAGATTGTTCATAATTGTATGGTTGATTTTGGTGCCAGTAGTTTAGTCATGCCTAAGAGTTTAGCCGATAAGTTAGGTCTTGTTTATGAGCCTAATCCCCAGAAGGGCGTAGTGCAATTAGATGGGTCTACTATTAAAACTGTTGGTATCATCAAAAATTTGGTTCTTACTTTGCACGCATCCCCGAGTTTTTCTATTCATCAGGATATACATGTCATTGACTTACTGCCACACTTTTCCATGTCTCTCGAGGGATTTTACAGCCAAGTTGGGTGGGTTTCTATCTTCTGATTGGTCTCATTTGTTTTTTAGAACAAGGTATGGTATGAAAGTGACCATAAAGTCTGAGCCTCTCGCTAAAGACCATATCGAACCATATTCACCAAATCCTATAAACGCTAACCTCTACACCACCTCTGCACTGGAAGAGAAAACCATGACCTTAGACTGTAGCACCCATATAAAAAAATATCAATCTAGATGAATGAGCAATTGAAGATCATGAGCTTGATCCGTTTCAGCACACAGATGAGATAGGATTAGGAGTCTATATGATTCGAGAACCTGATTTTGATATGCCTAATCTTTGTAAAGAGGAGGAACAGTCTGCAGAAATAGGAAATGAGCTTTGGAAGCTTTACTTCGATGGTTCAAGAAGCAGTATTGGTGCTGGAGGTGGGGCTATGTTGATTTCACCAGAAGGAGATAAATACTTTTCAGCTTGCAGATTTTCTTTCAGCTGTTCAAATAATACAACTGAGTATGAAGCGTTGGTGCATGGCCTCGAATGGGCCCGCAAAAGAGGTATTAAATGCTTGCAAGTTTATGGTGATTCAGAACAAATTGTAAATCAGATCATAAATTTAAATGCTGCCAAGAATGATTTGCTTAAGAAATATAAGCATCGTGTATGGGATTTGATGGAATATTTTGATGCTTTTAATATTGTTTTGATTCCTAGAAATGAAAATAAGCATGCTGATAGGCTCGCTGCCATAGGATTCCAATTTGACATTCCCAATGAAATTCATAAAGTAGAGGCACGTCAATATGTAAAAATAGTGGTTAGACCTTCCACGCCTGACAATAACGTGAGCTGGCAGGTTTTTGACAGCGATGAGCAAATTGTAAATTTCTTGATTGCTGAAGCTAAGTTTGTAGATGGAAACCAACAAAAATGGCAGCATCAATATGATGAATAGATTGTGCAGTTGAAGACTAACAAGCTGCGAAAAGGATTGGTGACTTTGGAATTTATTTTCAATTCAGATGACTAAGCGCGAAAGGACAAGTGTGGCCTGACTGTTAAAGAAGAACATTATGTAGCCATTGAAATCTTCAAAGGCAAGCTTCTCAAGCTGGGAAAGGTATGTAGTAAAGAGGAACAACAAGCATTTATTCTGTTATGTCAGAAATTTAGTGATATTTTTGCTTGGGAGTATAAGGATTTGAGAGGTTTTAACCCAGAACTAGCCCAACATACTATTGAATGAGAACCTGACGCAAAACCAGTATGGCAGAAACAGAGACTGCTTAACCCCAAATTAGAACACCTTATGAAGGCTGAATTGAATAAATTAGTTGAGAGTGGTATTATTTTTCCTATTAAGCATACCTCTTGAGTGTCAAATTTAGTACCAGTCAGGAAGAAAAGTGGGGAAATCAGATTATGTGTCAATTTCTGAGATTTAAATAAAGCATCATTGAAAGACCATTACCCACTCCCTTCCATGGAGAAAATTCTGCAGGTAGTTTCTGGTTCTGATAGATTTTCTTTGCTAGATGGTTACTCATGTTACAACCAGATTTTGGTTAAGCAAGAAGATCAATTCAAGACAACATTTACCACCGAGTGGGGCACAATGGCCTACAAGAAGATTCCTTTCGGCTTATCTAATGCTGGAGCGACTTTTTAGTGAGCGATGGATATGGCCTTTCACGGCCTTATGAACAAGTTCATTCTGGTATATTTAGATGATATTACTATTTTTTCCAGAAATGCTAATGAACACCTTGATCATTTAGAGCAGATTTTTTAGAGATGTAGAGAGTTCGGAGTGTCTCTCAATCCGAAGAAATGTATCTTTTCAGTGCACGAAGGCAAACTGCTCAGACATATTGTTTCAAAGCAAGGTATTTCTATAGACCCTGAAAGAGTCTCTGCAATTCTTGAATTGCCATTACCAACTCACAAGAAAGGCTTGCAAAGCTTTCTTGGAAGAATAAATTTTGTGCGGAGGTTCATACCAAATATTGCAGCTTTGCTACAACCTCTCACTTCTATGCTTAAAAAGAATATGCCTTTCAGTTGGACTAAGGAAGGAAAGAGGAGCTTTGAGCAGATTAAGGAAGCCCTCGCAGCTGCTCCTACTCTCATTAATCCAAATTTTGACAAGGACTTTATCCTGTATGCCTTTGGAGGAGTAGATACTATTTCATCTATGTTATGCCAGCAAAACGATGAAGGCTTGGAGCAACCTGTAGCATTTTTCAGCCAGGTATTACATGATTATGAGGTGAAGTATTCGTTTGTCGAGAAGCATGTTTTTGCTGTTGTGAGAAGTTTAAAAAAATTCAGGCATATGTTGTCCAACAGCAAGATCCATTTGCTGGTAGCTCATTCAACTGTTAAGGATTTCTTACTTAACAAAGATATAAATGATAAGCGTGCTGGTTGGATTACCAAAGTAATGGAATTTAACATTGATATAAAGGTAACCAAGCTCATTAGAGGCAAGGGTTTGTGTGAACAGATCGCTAGAAATGAAGACAACAACTTAAAAGAAGCTGAAAGTATGGATACAATGCTAAATAATGATGTTGCAGGTGTTGTTCCAGCGTCTCCTGCTACTTGGTTGCAACAAATGATGCATTATTTGCAAACTAGTGAGTGCCCTGAAGGCTTAGATGGAGCAAAAAGAAGGTATTACAAATTACAGGCCATTCCTTATGCAATTATTGATGGCATTCTTTATAGGAGAGATTTCCAAGGTATTTTATTGGGATGTATTCAACCTGATCAAGTTGACAAGCTTTTAGCAGAATTTCATGATGGGCCTTCAGGAGGCCATTTTGTTGCAAGAACAACAACTCTGAAAATTATGTGAGCTGGTTATTATTGGCTAGATTTGTTCAAAGATGCTATTGCTTGGGTCAGAAAATGTGAGAAATGTGCTTTATTTTCTGGAAAAAAGAGGCTTGCAGCGCTGCCCCTGCATCTGATTCAGGTAGAACAACCCTTTGCTAAGTGGGGCTTAGATTCTATTGGTCATATCAATCCACCTTCAAGCACGGGTCATAGGTGGATACTTACTGCCACAGATTATTTTACAAAGTGGACCGAAGTTTCTTTAAAGGAAGCAAATGAAACTTCAGTGCTTAACTTCTATCAAGATCTCATATCAAGATTTGGTGTTCCAGATTCAATCATTTCTGACAATGGCTTGGCTTTTATTGGTTTGAGGATTTCTGATTGGTCAGTTAAAAATAATATTTATTTGAACACGTCTTCTAATTATTATCTGCAGGGCAATGGTCAGGCGAAATCTACAAATAAGAATCTGATTCGGATAATCAAGAAGACTGTTGAGGATAATCAATGAACATGGCATGAAAAGCTAAAATTAGCCCTTTGGGCTGACAAAATAACTCCTAAAAGAGCTACTGGTTGTTCTCCTTTTGTTCTAACTTAAAGAAGCTAAGTTACCTGTTTCCATTGAGTTACCAACTTTAAGTTATGTTAAAGAACTGGAATTGCTTAATGAACATCCTCTTGAAGTGAGATTTGCACAACTGGTAGAGCTCGAAGAAACTAGGAAAGAAGCTCTAAGGCAACTTGAGATACATCAAGCTCAGATGAAGAACTCTTTTGATAAGAAGGAAAGACCACGCGATTTCATTGTTGGAGATCTAGTTTTCAAATGGAATGAATTTAAAAGCAAACCTAGACGACATTCCAAATTCGATGCAATTTGGGACGTGCCTTATGTGATCACGGAGTGCAAAGAACACAACGCATTCCAACTTTCTAAGTTGACTGGAGAGGTACTGTCTATCCCAGTTAATGGGATCCACCTCAAGCATTGCCTCTAAGATAAGTTCTATCTTGTAGATAAGTAGAGTAGTATTGCAAATAAGTGCGTTACACACATTTATTTTCAGTAGTTTTGTTTTCCCTAAGCGCTGTTGTGCATGTTCTGTTGGCCATTAGGGCCTGTTAATTTGCTTTTAGTTCTGTTTCATTTTGTTTTGTTGCTGTTTGGAGTGTTGCTGTTCAAGTTTCTGAGTTTCATGAAGGGGCAGATTTGACTCTGCACCCAATGGAGTGTTTTAAGGCAACTGATCTATGCTTAGCAGGAAAGCATTTAGCGGAAATCGCCTAAATGTTACCAATTTTTCGCTACAGCTCAATTGGTGGAGCTGGATTAAATACTGTTATATTTAAAAGTGGAAAATACAGTTATTTCTGCATATGCTAAGTGCTGATTGCATCTTATTTATCATTATTTATCATTATTTATCAAGTGACAGTTATGCTTTCAAAAGAGGAATCAAAATTTCAGTTGCTTTTCAATGTTTCAGAATCAAATGGAGTACATAATTGAGCATACAATAATAAAGCATTTCAGATTGCTTTCATTTATTTCATAAAGTGATTCATATTTACAGAATTTCATTTGATTGCGAGAATTCAAATGATAGTACAAATTTGCATTGAGATGCATTTTTCTTTTCAAAATGAAAAGCATAAGATTGAAATCAAATATCCACACAAGCCGTGGATGAGACTATCATAGTGCATCATAAACAACACATTACACTATGGAAGATGCATAAAAGGGAATCACATAAGCATAAACATAATCATCATTGCCTATTGATCGATGATCGACGCAGAAGTGGTGCACCTTTTGTCTTCTTCGAGCTCCGTTGACCTGTAGGAAGGAAGAGAGGGGTGTCAGAGGCTCCGACTATGAATATACCTACATGAACCATCAACAATAATGTAGTATGCTACTAATCATGCACTGAAACAATCAAGAGAAGTGCAGAAACATGAGCTAAAAGAGAGACATCAATATCATGATATATTGTTTTATGCTAACATCGTTTACTTCTTTGTGCAGGTATAGGGAAAGTCATGAAGCTGATTATCATTTGAAGACCAAGCATGTGGAGAAAAACAGGCTCCCACAAGGGTAGAGCTCGGCATGCTGCCGCTTATCTATTACAAGTGGGCTGGATAGAGATTGCGATCATCATATTCAAATTAAAGTATTATGCAGCTGAAAGAGTAAAACAGAGTTCATCTGTCAAGCCATCAAACCAACGGTCCATTCATAACGAACAGAGGGTGCTTTCTGAAGGCTACAGGTGGACAATTAATTTAATTAAGCTTAATTGATTTAACTAATTGCAAATCTCGACATTGCTGCCATAGTAGTTTTGTTCATCATGTTCATGATATTATGCAAGCTACAACAATGTTCTATTTCTGATAGTGAATAGGCATACATAATGCCTCAATGAAGAGAATTGTTTCAGATTTTCATCTTAGAAGAAAGCAAGTGCACATAACAGTTTTATTAAATGGAGCATAAAAATGCATGAAGAGTGCCAGATAAGAAACAGTGATAGCATCTAATTAATGCATAAATAGTTCAGTCTTTTATTAAGTGGTGAAGCAATCAACTTGCTTGTAAGTGAAAACTACGGTGATCAACTGTGTTAGACACAATATTTTTGGCTGACATGTGAAGGAGTTTCAGATTTCAATCAGTGGAAGGAGACAAGATCAATACAGTGACCAGTAGCCAACTGATTGGTGAATGATTCAACAAGATAGCCAGTTTCAGTTTGGCTGAGAATGCAAGATACCTCGCTATTGTGAAAGGAGGACAATCAGAATACACTATTTAGACATCCGTGTTCTATCATTCAATGGTTTTTGTCATTTAACGTATACTTTTAGAAAATTCATAATTATTAGGCAGACAAATGTGAGCAGGCTTGACAAAGATTTAAATACATAAAGATTGTTTCCAGAATGAGCAGAAAATGACAAAGAATGAGGGAAGTGCTTCAGAAAGAGTTAGATGGCTGTAAGAGAAGATGCAGTCCATAGAGCTATAGTGTTTTAATTAAAATCTTTGCATAAATTCAAAACAAAATCAAGATGCCAACCATTCTGAGGTTCTTCAAGGAGATGTCATGTCAATAAGGAGACAACATCAAAGTGACCTGTAAGGAGTATAGATACCACTGTTTTATCATGGCCACTAAGCAATGAGATCATAATTGTTCTCATTCCCAGATGTGAAATATGAGGACAAAAGCAAGACTTGGTTGTAGATTAAATACATGGATTTTCACCAAATGCGGTTTACCAACATGGGTTTTTAAAGCCGAGCAACAAGATAAGGGTTTTGTCTCAATCAAGGGTTACCCATATGAGGGTTTTCAACAATAAGGCAAAGGAAGTGTGTTTTCTGTTAAATATCAGTTATCAAGGTGGGGTTTTTCCAAGAGAAGAATTTGTTCAATGACCTCATGGTCGAATTTGAATATAACTGAAGATACATCCAGAAATGCATTTTTCAAAAATAATGAATACCCATATGATGGAGTTAAAATAGATACAAAAAGTGAAGAAATACATAATGGGTTGAGTCCAGTTTTTCATGAATAATTAAATGCACATATTTTTCTTCATTTTCAGTTTACCCACATTGGGGTTTGAACTTAAAAGATAAATTTCCTCAAAATACAGTTAACCCACATTAGGGTTTCGAGTTTAAAGACATGATTTTCCATTTTTCTGACATACCCATGTGAGGGTTTTTATAGGAAACCACAAAAATTTCAAAGGAAAGCAACAATCATGGTGGTTGAGCTCCAGATAGAGAATACATATTTCTTCATTTTACATGATACCCATATAGGGGTTCGTTTAAAATTTGAAAGAAGAAAGAGATTCCTTTCTTGGGTCGAGCCCAGAAAGCTTTAGTATGCCCTTTCAGAAATACACATGGCTGCGGACTGGAGAAGAGTTTTAGCTCTTGAATGGTCTATCTTTTTGTGATTAAAGGAAAACCCATGTAGGTTCCATCAGGTTTGAGGTTACCTAAAGAAAAATGACAGTCAAAGTGCATGGAAATATCTATATAAATCTATATTCGAGCTCACACATGGCGCGACCTGTAGATGGCCTTTAAATTTATGAATGAAAGTGACTTCTTTGCATGAATATATGGAACTTGTAAGCTTTTATTCTGCAGAAAGACAAATAAAATAATAAGAGCTTACCACTTAATGCCTGTAGGAGAACATGTAAGCCACGGCTGGAGCTCTACTGAGCTTTCAAGAACTAAGAGACATGCTCTCATCATGGCGGCCAGAGCATTCACAAGGAACCCCGAGTTCAAAGCTCGAACTCCCTCAATAAAAAATGAAGATAAAAAAATGCAGATGCAAGAGAAGGAAACAACATAGCCAAAATGCATCAGAGATTACATAAGCAGCTGCGGCCTCAAGGCCAAAACCATGACTAAAAATAGAGCAAAGAGTTTCAGAGAACTCACAAGAAATTCACAAGAAAATCTTACCATCAGAGGACATGAAGATTCGATGAAAGCAGTGGTAATGGAGCTCAAATTTCCTACAGGAAGCTTGAAACCCTAGCATAGTGGCGGTGCTCTCAGCCAAGCTTTCTTTCCAAAATTCACTTTGCAAAATGAGGTGAAATGATAGGGCAATCTTCGCATTTTGTTCATTAGGGTTTTGCTTTACCCTAGGTAAACTTAGGGATTTTCCCTTAGTTTTTAAAAATTATCAATGTCTAAATCAAATACACATAGTGGTGGCCGATTCCTTGTGTTTGGTTTTGAAGATAATCAACTCCTAAGTACAAATATCACAATAAAAACTATAATGAGATCTTATTTTTGACTTAGAGTTTTTATTTTTAATTGATTTTGGAGAAGATCAATTAAAATAGGAATGATGTAATCAATTTTTCCTTGGAGATGAGCTTTCATATTTAGGGCTTATTTTATTTTCAATTGATTTTAGAGAAAATCAATCAGGATATTGATGAGTGGAGTTGTGCTTTGTTTATTTTTATGATTTTTTAAAAGAAAAATCAATTGTTGTATTGGAGAAATAAGGTGGTAGTTGTTTTTTGCAAAATATTTCAAAGCAATCTTTAATTGCAAAAATAGGCCAAATTGTAAAAATCTGCATATCATGTAAAGCAGGATTAAAGCGGTGCTTTTATAAATCGCTTTATTCTTTGCTATTTTTAGCAGATTGTTTTGTTTTCTTCCTAGGTTGGATTTGTGTTTCTTCTTGGAGAGATAAGGTGTTTTATTTGCTTTAAAAATTAGATTTAGTCTGTTTTTAGGAGCTTTTTAGTATGAACATGGAAATAGTGAGTTTTTTCTGCTTTTATGCTGACTTTTGAGACAATTTGAGGCCTTTTCCTTGAGCTTTCTTTGTGAGTTCGGATTAGGGTTTCTAGAGGGTTATATTTTGAAGAAACTTAGTTTTTCTTCCTTCTTCTCAGTTCAGGGAGCAGTTTCTGGCTCTTAGCATTTGGAGCTTGTAAACTTAGTTGTACTCAGTTCAGACATATACACTCTTTCAATTTCAATAAATCAGCAAATTTCTTCTTCTCGTTTCTTGTCTCAACCTTGTAACAACAATTTGATGTCTTTGTGTTTTCAAGTTTGAAGCCTTATATGTCTTTCTTTTATGAGTCTATGCACATAATTTCATTTTTTCAGGTTGTATGATGTATTCAATGCCTTCGAATTTTCATGCAAATTATTGATGAAACCATGTACCAATGAGATTGTGAGAGCTATTGTAAGAGAGGAATTGTTGTGAGTGGTAAAATCTAGATTTTTCAGAAATAATAGTTAATCATCAATTAGTGTTAAATTTCATTTTCAAGCTATCCTTCTATCCCTTTTCCCAGAAATCACTTAGAATAATATTTATCATTCGGAGAACCAGCTCACTCTGGAGATTCGTTCTCGAAATGAGTTACCCACAACTCAAGAACGTTTCCAGGTGTTAATAGATTGTTGAACTTTCAGTTTCAGCAGGGTGCAAATCTATTTGATAACACATACATTATGGAGGGGATACATAGTCTCTTTTTACCTCTTATGGGAGGGATATCGATTGTATTTTTATGATGGATGTAGTCCTTGGGGGGTAGTGATGATTCCTCCATACATCACTCATTTTGTTACTTGTACATGATTTATTTTTTCATTCTTTCTTTCAAAGAAGGGTTTTTTCCGAAGTGATTTTTCTCATTTTCTTTATTTGTGAGAGATTATTTGTAAATAGGTACCTAAAATGGCCATGTAGTTGGGACCCATCTTTGTATATTTCTATCATTTGTATAATAATCTACTCTTTGAGTTGCACTTAGGGAGGGTGTTGATGTAAATAGGTATTTTACCTAACTAATTTATTGGTGGGTCCTATTTACATGTTAAGTCCATTGAGGTCCTAGGAATATTTCTAGAAGTCTTAGTTTTCACCTAGATCCTATCTTGTCTTTTTGTCATTTAATAATTGAGTCCCAAGTTATTTAATAATAATTTGAGTTATTTATCACTTGTTATAGGATTGAGACACATGTCATAATATTTTCTAATCGTATCTTTCACATTTTCTATATAAGAAAGGCTATTGTACACTTTGTATCATATTTCATAGATCTTAATATCAAGCACGCTCCTTTCTTGCATACTCTTTTTTGGAAGGTTTTCATTGTTTTTGTAGGTGGTCTTGGGTGTTGATCTAATCTACAACTTCTATAATTTAGCTTGCTTAGGCATGCTCATTTTGGATAATAATGGTGAGTGAAGTTAGTGGTGTCTATTCATATCCCACCTTCCTCCTCCTTTTAGTTTCTTATTAATATACCTACCCAACCTTTCTTTTCTAGTTATTTAATATCATCTCATTGTAATTATATTTTACACTTTTCATCCTTTTGATATGAATAACATTATTATGTCGTATTGGTTTTGTGTGTTATCCATGTTTATCTCTTAGTTCGGTAGATATTGGATGACTATCTCCATTGTCAAATATTATAGGATAGGCAAGCACACAATATAAAGAAAAAAAATTGTCTAATAACGGATCTTAAGTGATACCCTCATTAATAAGTGTGTTAACCACCTTGTTACCTTCCTTAAAAAAATGTAGAAAAGGAGACATTAGTGATGTGTTGGTAGTGCTCTAAGGCTTCCTCAAGTAACCTACAAAGCTTCAAATTCAATAAATTTTGATTCTTAAGACTAATTATAACATTTTTTGAATCACCTTTAACAACTAACTCATTACATATTTTTTCAAAACTCAAATTTAAACTTGCCAATGTAGCTAGAAATTCTACCTTATTATTTATTTTATGGCCCAAGCAAAGATATCCAGTATGCAATAAACAATCTCTAACAATGATTCCTCCACCAACTAGACTAGGATTAACTTTGGACACACTATAAAAGTTTATCATGAGATTACACATAGGAGGTGGTTTCCAAATAATATTATTTCTAACAAAAATACCATCTATTACCCATTAACAAGGGCTCTTTAGACTAAATTAAAATTATATAATTTATTTTTTCAACTTTTTTTTTTTTGGCATGGTTTCTATTATTTATTCTATTACTCTTTAAAAAGTAAATTGGTTGTTCAAGAAAAATATATTGAAAATAATATTCATATAGATATAAATAAGTAATATACAATAATATGTAAGTAAGGATTGTGATGTACATATAAGGGTTAGTGCAATGTATGATCATAATTCTCTTTTAGTGTGATGCATATTTGATAACCACAATATATATGATTGTTTAAAGTGATGGTTATTGAATATTTCACTAAATATGACATCCTTCATGAATGCTTGATTAATGGCATCATGTATTATAATAATAATATATACATCAATTGTTGACGAAGAATTATTTCGTTAATAGAGTAAAAAAAATTGGAAACAAAATAGTACTTTAAAGTTATTGCTCTATATTTATCAAATGAATATATTTAACCCATTAATATAATTTTGGGTACTAAATTAATATTTTACATGATATAATTGTAGATGATACTAGCATAGATATCTTAAATGCATCTATTTTAAATATGCCAAGAAATATTAGCCTTGAGTTATTTGACTATCCTAAATTAAGATTCAATATAGGTGCCTCAAGACTAATATCTCTCAATATATTTTAGATAGACATATTTAATATATATGTTCTAGTTTAAATAAAATCAAGTGGTTATTTGAGGTAGGATTATAAGTTTAGAAAAATATTAATTGTGTTTCCATGTGGAAATATGTATTCATTCTATAGAATGTGTTGGTGAGAAATAAATTTGAAATGTGTAGACCTAAAGATAAATAAAATTGGAAAGGGTTGCATCTAGTGGATATTTCCTTCATATCATTTAGTGTAAATCCAATACACTCAATATTATTCTTCTCTATCTAGAAGGCTTGGAAATTATTAGACACCTTGTGGTTAGTAACTCTATTTTATGTGCTTTATTACAATGTGGTTTAGTGAAAGGAATTAGAAGTTTATGTGGTATAATTTCCAATGTTGAAATCAGTCGATGGTTAATTTTTTACAAGTTTATAAGGCCCCTTCTTGTCATAGGATAACTTAATGCTTTCTTTTTTATTGAAGAAAGACTCTATAGGGTTTACCTTATACTTTGATTCCCATATTTGGGATAAAATTATAGTAATTAAAGGCCCTCCTCTCTTTGATATTTATTGAAAGAAAATGTATGAAAACATATTTGATAGATTAAAGACCTCCTAGGAGATGTTATGGTAAATTTTGCCATTATTCTATCTTGTATATTAATTTTAGCCATATTCTATTATCATGCAAATGAAGCAATGAATAAGAACTTATACTACAAGTATACCAACGTATCCTTTTGTCTATCTTCAAACACATTGGTTCATGTAACTTTTCATCAACTTCTGCATCATAGATTACATGCAAATCCTACACCACTTGATACACATAATTATTAGAAATATATGAAAAATAATTGTATTGATCCTTTAATAATTATTTATATACATACATACTCCATACACCTCAATATTAGTACTTAGAGTTATTTTTCTTTACAACTATAGGAGTATGAATAGGAACTTGTCCCATAGTTATACCTAAATTATATATAGACAATTTTTTTAATTTAAAGTTAAATATAGTTTTCATAGACATCCTATCCTTAAATGTAACTTTATTTGAAATTAAATATAAGTTGCATATTCATTCCATCCCTAAATATAACTTACATATGATTATCTATAACTATTCTCATGGATGATATAAATTCATGCACTCCCTATCTAAAGTCAATCACTAAATATGGTACAAATACAAATTGTTACATTAAGGTACCAATAATTAAACCATACAAGTCCTTTTCAGAAAAAAATTACATCATAAGAAGCTTCTTGTTGGGAAAATTTTAGCTAGTTTTGGATTCTCTATTAGTCTTAGTGCATAAAAGAAGAATTATTTATTTATTTTCTTTTATTCTATTCATGCTAAATATGTGTAGAAAATATTTTTGTTGATATGGTCTTTGTATGTTGACAACAAGATTATTTGATCTGACATATTTTTTGTATCATCTTCTTAAAGAGGAGGTTAATGTCATAGTTTGAGGTTGTGAATTCTTTTTTCCATTGTGATTCTACAGGTTTTTTGGAAGATGATGAATAAACATGTTTTGGAAGGGGAGGTTAGGTATTTCATTGACTTAAATGGTGTACTCATATTTTCTTGTATTTTAAGTGGAATTTCTTATTAGAATTCTTGAGTTTGAATTTAGAGATTTCATTACTATGGGATCATTAAATATACAATTCAAAACTTTCTTTAATAGGGGATCCTTAAGGTATAATCTTTCCTTGCTTAATTATTATAAGTTTCTTATATTGGAACAAGCTCTAGATTCGATAATTATCATCACTCATATTTATTGAGTAGTGGTTGGCAAGGATGGATAGTATAAAATATAGCACAACAAGAAAAACCAAACCAATTTAAAAATTCATATAATAAGATTATAATTATTTATTCACTTAAACTTATACTAAGAAAATGATACAAGTGGTGGCTCACCAAGATTAAAATGCTTGAACCTCAACATAAAATATTTCCAATGTGATTAGTTGTTACTTTGAATCTAGTCTCCAAGTCCTTGAATTCCTCATTTTGTAAGGGAATTATGAAAGATGATCCCAACCAATGGAGGTCACATTTTATCCCATCTATTTAGTTGAGGTTGGAGTGATTAAATAGGTAGCTCGTAGATATAATTAAACTATTGGAAATTGGGTTAGGTTAGGGTAAAGGTTCATGTAATGCCCAAATTTTACTAAGGAAATTGGTGGGTCAAAACATGAAAAGAAATTCATTACAAATACAATATTAACATGTCAAAATGCACACTCATGCACCAAGATGTTGTGATGAAAATTGACGAAACACTCAAGCATGATACACCAATACATATATACACAATTGTATAAGTAGAAAAATTCAAGCCATCATGATATGACATCATCATGAAGAATGATAGGGGAGATAGGGTCTCATCCTATACTAATGATGTTGTACTCACCACCAATCACCAAGACACAACAAAAAACTAAAGTAAAGATGATATAAATAAGTTATAAGAGAAAAATAGCATAATTATATCTAAATTAAAAGAGTATACATCTAAGTTAAATGGGATAACATTTATTAAGCTAATCATAATTACATGCACAAGTGGTTGATCATTAGGGAGATTTCATAGCTCATTGGAACATAGAAAAAGGGGAACCCTAGGTCTAACGTGTAAACCTAGGATTAATTTTGTTCCTTTTTCTAGGGTTTCATTAATATGGAGATCAACAAGATGATTAGATTGAATTTGAACAATGGAGGTGAGCCAATCAAACCTAGATTTGTATATTTTTGAGTCTTGGAATGGATTGGCAATGATTTTCCTTGATTAACCTAATTAAACTATGTGCCCTAATATGAAAAATACAAGATACTGACAATCAACAAAATGAAACAAAGATTTGCAGGTAGATCTGGGAAGGGAAGAGTGATGTGTACCTATCTTGAAAGTTGGGTTTCAGTCACTATAAGAGGAAATAGGTTCCCAAGGGAATCTCCTTGTAGGGGTGTCCTATGATTTTACAGTCCTTTGATGTTAGATTTGAGATCCCTATTTTTGCTTGCAAACTTGTCAAATCACTGTTAGATAATTCTAAAGGTGATTTTTTATGAGTTGACAAGGTGTAGGGTTTTGAATGCAACAATGAATAATGAATCTTCAAACTTCTTTTAATCCTCTCCAAACTTGAAATCTACACATTCACAAAGAGAGGAAAAGTTGCACTATTTAGGGGATTGCCTTAGTCAAACCTCGTGTTAGTGTTTGCACTTCCATAATGACAATGTCAATAATTGTAATGTTGTAAAATTGCACCCATTTCAATTTCACTTACATTCTTACATCCACTTTAGTGTCCACTCCCTTAGCATTTGTGTAGGCTCATTTTAGCCCCTACATCATCCTTTTTCCCCTCTCAGGATGCTTAAGACCCCTTTTCAATAGCTACCCTCACACGTCAACTTTGTATCAAACCTTGTGCTTTTCCTGTTCTCATTGTTTTGTAGTGTGATATGTATGGAAACTAGCATGTCACGTAGACGTTCGCATGCCATGCTAGTGTCCTTTGACACTTTGACATTCAAATGACCACTTCCGGGCATGTTTTCCACTTGTCAACAAGTTTTATCAGTGGTAACAGCTCGGGATGCCTTGTAATCGCTCAGGAAGCTTCTTTTCCCTCCTATTCTCTCTTTTTAATCCATTCTTTCAATTCATTTTGTCTCTTTGGACCTCTCTAGCTTTGACTATGGCCTCTTCCCTTTTTCTTGATATCTTGCTTGCACAACAACACACTCAAGCTCTTATAACGCTCTTTGTAACTCCCTTGGCTCTTGCAACTATATCTCACTTATCTTGTGCTTGTGAGAATCTTGGGATTTCTCACATCCCCTATCAATTAAATCTCTATCTCATGATATGGGTTCTACTCCTTGAGTGGGGATTTCTTTTATCACTCCATATTTGCTTACTTTGTTCACGATCTCTATCTATCTGGCTGTCCATGGAGGTGGGAACACCAAAACGAGGGTTTGACTGAGGAAAACCCCTATACAGCCCCAACATTTTCTCCCAATATTATATATGCAGGTATTGAAGATATTTCCTTGTTGGAGGCTTCATTACTTGGGTGGTTGTAAGCACTTTCTTTCTTCTCTTTATCTTTATCATTTATACTTTACTTTACTTCAGTTCTGTTACTTTCCATCATTTTTCCTGTATTCCAAGAGTTCCTAGCAGTCGAGGTAGAAGTAGAAACTTTGTTATTTTCTGTGATAAAATCAGTTTCTGGTCCATATGAGACACCAATACGCCACACTTTCGTCCATTTTCCACACTAACGTCCTTTGGCCAAAAATTTGCTAGTTTATCCAAAAAACCTCTATGGCCTACTCTTTTTGATTTCAAAACTCTCACTTTGTTCCCTGAGGTAGTTTAGGGTAGTTCACCCCTTCACAATCTCTCGAGAATAAAGAGACTCATGAGTAGTGAATCCCCCTTCTCTACATTTTGGTGAACCTGACGTGAATCACAATATTTTTTAAAAAACTAGGAATTTATTTACCCCAACTTGGTGGGGTCATAACTTTTTACTCTGTGCTTGGAATTCATAACCGTTTACACCGTTGGGAAGGTTTCCAAGAGATCTAATTCAATCCCTAAAATAATATACCTTCGACAACCAAATTTTAAGGATCAATGCAAGTTTCGAGCCCAAATTTTGATATGAAGACCTCCAAAAATGCAAATTACTAAAACCTAGAAAATACCAAAAAAATAAGAAAATTAGGATTTTCAGGTTTTCTCAGTTTTGTCACCCCTGGATTGCTCTGGATCTACTGACATGTCTATATCTCTATTTCAAAATGTATTTTCTATCTTTCTTCCTTCTATCTCTTTTTAGCTTTGTTAAGAAGCTTCAAGAAGTACTCTTACAAGCATGTGAAAGTGAGTTCTTGTCTCCTTTCTTATTATTCTTTGTTGATCCCTCTCCTGGAATTCCTTCTAAGGATATTTTGGCACAAGAGGATGAAATAATTGATAATTTTCTTAACACTACTCTACCCTCTCTTCATTCCAATTCACTCTCTTCTAGAGATGTTGTATTTGTGAATGATGAGTTTGATCTTTGTTTTGACACACTCTCTTTTAGAGATGATGTATTAGTAAATGATGAAGCTCCACTCGCATCAAATCCTCCAAGGATAGATGCTAAGCATGTTTCTTCAAATAATTATTCCACTAGTTGTGATGATTTTGTAAATGTAATCTATGTCTCTACTGCCCCTCAAAGGCCTAAGAGACCAATCATTTATCTGACTCCAACTAGTCCTCCTAAAAGGATTTGTTCTATTGACGGTGTCCCATTTGATAACGATTCTCTTGATCTTTCAATGGATCCCTCTTATAGAGCGGTAGCCCATACTTATAAGAATAGAATGAATAAACAACGAAGCCTTCTTCAAGCCCCTAAACCTATGACTAAGGCACCTGGTGATTACGATCTTGTCGAGAAACTTCGAGTTGCTCCGGTTAAGATCTCATTGTGGGAATTGCTTCAGTTTGCTCCAATTTACCAAGGTATGTTTCAGGAAGCCGTGCAAAAGATCCTCTTTTCTTCTTCTACTAGGCTAGTGGATGTTAATGCATTGATAGATCATATTCATGTAGATTCATAGAATATTACATTCCATCCACAAGAACTCCCACCTCGAGAAGTGCAAAATAGGCGGATCCTCTAATGATTATAATTAACATTTAGAATATTGGCATTAGACATACTATCATTGATGCCATTTCGATGCTCAATGTATGTAGCATTGATCTATTGCCTTAGATTAATATTGATTCTTCCTCTTTATTTGATTCTTCTCTTGTTATTCATGGGTTTGATAATGTTGCTTGACAACCTTTAGGAACAATAGTCTTGCCTTTAAGGTTGGGACCGATTATCATACCTAGGCCTTGCAAAAGATCCTCTTTCCTTCTTCTACTAGGCCGATGGATGTTAATGCATTGATAGCTCATATTCGTGTAGATTCATTGAATATTACATTCCATCCACAGGAACTCCCACCTCCAAAAGTGAAAAAGAAGGTGGATCCTCTAATGATTATAGTTAACATTATTAATATCGACATTAGACATACTCTCATTGATGCTGGTTTGGTGCTCAATGTATGTAGCATTGATCTATTGCCTAAGATTAATATTGATTCTTCCTCTTTATTTGATTCTTCTCTTGTTATTCATGGGTTTGATAATGTTTGTTGGCAACCATTAGGCATAATAGTCTTACCTTTAAGGTTGGGACCCACTATTGTACCTACCCTCGTATATGTTATGCTAGAAAATTTACCATATAACCTTTTTCTCTGTAGACCATGGATTCATGCTATGGGTGTAGTCCCATCTACCTTGCATAAATCTATTAAGCTCATTTGTAATAATCAAGTAGTCATAATCAAGGCTGACCCTGAGGCTATGCACTTATGTGAGATGGTAGCTACTAGTCAGGTTTTGGTTGTGCCTACTCTTATCCCTTTAGTGTCTTCCAATGTGTTGATGTCTACTCTAGTAGTACCTATTACAAAGGATAATCTTGAGGTAGATGTCCCTAAAAAAGATCCTTTTGGAGCAAGAAATATTAAGTTGGCTCCTCCTACATCTTCTCAAAAGAATGCATGTATCGGTGATGATTGGGGTTCCTTAGAATTTATAGACTCCTTCATTGGGGAATATAAAGCTAACCCGATCCACTTAAACCTTTCGATAACATCATCCACAACCGCTGTCAAAGATGATTATTCTTCTATATCATGAGATAATGTGAGCAATAGTTGTAATGTCCTTAATGTTAGTCCTTCTCCTTATGAGGAAGATGATCACGCTTTTGTTAAAGAGGCTTATGTTGGAAGTCTTGTCAAGAAGGATGATGGTGATCTCATAGAAGAGTGTGATCCCCATTGCTGGAACAATGCTCTCTATAAAGATCCTCCTCCTTCTTAAGATCTCTAAATATGGCTATGGGCGTAACGAACAAGGCATTCAAGTCCCTATAGAATGTATGTCATGTAAGTGTAATTTGGGGCTTGGTTTCTTGAATGAGCAATCTAAAAAGAAACCATGATTGAATGTTGACATAATTTCCGCTCACCCTCATTCTCTTGGGTTGTTTCATCCTCCATTGTCTTCTATCTTCATGTCTTCTTCTTGTGAGCAGTCGAGTCTTTCTCCACAAGAGAAAGGGTTGCTTCCTGCTCCTTTTCCTCTATCTGAGCAAGAGTGTATCATGTTGAGGCTTCTAAAAGCCCACTTAATTACCCTTCCTCCTACACATAAGAAATTTCATAAGCAGGATAATGAAAAACGTTCTTTTTGTGCATACCATCGAGTGCCTGGCCATTCCACTAGTGAATGTAAGGCTTTGAAAAATAAAATAAAACAACTTCTTGATTCAGGTGCCATCACTCATTTATTTTTTGATGCACCTACCTCTTCTTCGAATGATAAGTGATATTGAGGTCTACCTCTATCTTGTATTTTTTGAGTATCTTGCATGGTTCTCCTCCCTTGTATATCAGGGGGAAGTGATAAATTGTTCTGGAGATGTGCGTCCTTCTCAGGACCTCTTCTCTTCTCTCTATCTTTCAATTGGTGTATCCCTTGAGTGGAACCCTTTTCTTTTGAAGGGTTCCTGAGGGACCCCCTTTGAAAGCTTTTTTCTCAAATGAATTACATGGCATCTAGCTTGGGGGAAACCTGACTAGACCTATCTTTTTTGTGACTATCTTGCAACGTAGCTTGAAGTAGCCATAGGTTCATCTGATTAGTCTTACTCTATAGGACTGAGAAGTTGTAGGGATCCTTTGCATCAAGCTTTCCTAATATGATAGTTTTCAGATTAACATGTTGCTTTGCAGGTGCACCTATGAAGTTTCTTTTCAATCGACCTTACAGAACTGAGCACCTATGAGGACCTAATCTGACTTTGCAAAGTACCCTACATTGGGATTCCCTCAAGAGAGAGTACCAGGGTCACCTTCTTTGCAATTCTGAGGACCTATAAAGTGCTTTAATCCTGCAGGATCTATTCATCATTGGTCCACGAGCCTCTGGTTCAGTTTTTTCAACTCTATAGGAGAGAGTACCTACATATCCTTTTGTTCACCTCCCATAGGTCTACAGATCTGTGGTACATTTTTTCAACTCTTCTTAGGTCTGAGGACCTGTGGAGTCATCTCCCTTGGAAGTTTCATTCCTTTCTAGCTCCTCCATCTCTCTCTTAAATTCTCTTTCTTCTCAGTTGTTTATACTGGATCAAGGATTTACATCTTCATCCTGAGTATATGCTCTTTCTCTCTTCGAAATTGGTTGCTTCCCTAAATTTTGGGTGCATTCTTCTCTTGAATCAATCAATCCTTACATTCTTCTCTCCTTTTTAGAATTCTTCCATATGTTATTTCTTAATTTGGGGATGATGCATAGTAATGAGACAACCTTTTACATCGAGGTCTCTTTTACGTTGCTGACTCAAATCCTTTAGTTTTTTGTGTGTGCCTGTGTATATGTGGTTTTAAATGTTCTAACCCCGTAATATAGTGGATTTTTTATGTTTCAACTTTTTTTTCTTGTGCAGGCCTTTCTTGTCTAATGTGTTTGTTTTGTAGGTCTTTAGCCTGGGGGAAAGCTTCCTTGGTTCAAAGAGTTGTCTGCTTCCTCTACAGTATCCTTTTGGTATCATGATGTTATTTATGTTTAGTAGATTTCCTTTAGCATGCATATTAGCATAGATTCATATGCCCGCTAAAGTGGGGGAAAATGTAATGTCATAAAATTGCACCCCTTGCAATTTCACTTACATTCTTGCATCCACTTTAGTGTCCACTCACTTAGCATTTATGTAGGTTCATTTTAGCCTGTGCATCAACATTTTTCCCCTCTCAGGATGCTCAAGACCCCCTTTTCAGTAGCTACCCTCACGCGTCAACTTTGTATCAAACCTTATGTTTTTCCTGTTCTCGCCATTTTCTAGCGTGATGTGTTTGGACACTAGCACGTTGCACATATGTCCACATGTTGCGCTAGTGTCCTGTGACACTTTGACATTCAAACGATCACTTATGAGCATGTTTTCCACTTGTTAGCAATTTTTTTTTATGGTAACAGCTCAGGATGCCTTGTAACCGCTCGAGAAGCTTCTTTTCCATCCTACTCTCTCTTTTTAATCCATTCTTTCAATTCATTTTGTTTCTCTAGACCTCTCTAGCTTTTGCTCTAGCCTCTTCCTCTTCCCTTTATCTTGATGTCTTGCTTGCACAACTCCATATAACTTGCTACAACAACACACTCAAGCTCTTATAGCGCTCTTTGTAACTCCCTTGGCTCTTACAGCTATATCTCCCTTATCTTGTGCTTGCGAGCATCTTGGGATTTCTCACATCCCCTATCAATTGCATCTCTATCTCGTAATACAGGTTCTCCTCCTTGAGTGGGGATTTCTTTTATCACTCTATATTTGCTTACTTTGTTCACTATCTCTATCTATCTAGCTATCCATGGAGGTGGGAACACCAAAATGGGGGTTTGATTGAGGAAAACCCCTATACAGTCTTGATATTTTCTCTCGATCTTATATATGTAGGTATTGAAGATATTTCCTTACTGGAGGCTTCATTACTTGGGTGGTTGTAATAACTTTCTTTCTTCTCTTTATCTTTATCATTTATACTTTACTTTACTTCAGTTTTGTTACCTTTTATCATTTTCCCCATATTCCAAGAGTTCCTAGCAGTTGGGGTAGAAGTAGACACTTTGCTATTTTCTGTGATAAACTCAGTTTCTGGTCCATATGGGATACCAATTCACCTTTGGGACTCTAGCGCACTGGGCTGCCGTCCATTTTCCACGTTGAAATCCTTTGGTTGAAAACTTGCTAGTTTGTCCAAAAAAACTCTATGGCCTACTCTTTCTGATTCTAAAACTCTCGCTTTGTTCCATGAGGTAGTTTAGGGAAGTTTTCCCCTTCAAAATCTCTTGATAATAAAGAGACTCATGAGTAGTGAACCCCCCTTCTCTACAATAATAAAATGGTTAGATGATAGGAAGGAATGATGAATCCATAAAGTGCTAAAAATCACCACCCTTCAATGGCTTCCTTGAAGGATTGAAGTCATGCACATCACCTCAAGGTCTTGGATATTTCTTTCTTGATTTATTGAATTTATTGGAGACCTACAACAAGGGTTAGCCTTCACAAACAATGATAACATAAACATGCATAAACTCACATAGAATTTGACATGATGCTTGGATCTTGAATTGCTGCAATAAATATCTAAAATGTTGTTCTTGACTTGATTGATAGTTCTCTTGACAATAAGTGTTTCCTAGATAGATTTCAAATGATAAAATAACTAGGTATTTATAGGAATTTATTCTATTTTCCCAAAAATATATATTCCAGTAGCCAACATTTGTAACTTGAATTTCAAATTTTAAAAACTGACATCGGCATTCAAATTTGGATCCCAACAACATAGGGGGACTCAGATTCCCAAGGGCATCCTAGTTTTGGCCCTATTTTTCAAGTTTTTAGGTGTTGGGGGAAAAACATTAAATCTATGCACTTGTTCAATGCTTGCAATTTCTCAAAAATTGGTAAAAAATAGGCCTCAAAATGCACAATTTAGGAAATTAGGGACTTAATTAGGCTCAATATTTTAGGGGGACAAAACTAGTGTGAAATTGTCAAGGGTGACAATTTATGATGCTACATTTAGCCCCCACTTTAGTGAGAGTATGAACTTACACTTAGACTCACACTAAAGTAGAAGATCTATGTCAAGAGGGGTTTGATTGTCCAAATATTGAAGATATAGGATGACTAAGGATCAAGGGGGAGCACACAAGCCTCCAAAATCCAAGATCCCATGGCAAACCAATATAAGAACAAAAGAACACACACATGTATGGAATGCAAAAACATGACATACACAAACATACATGATTCCTAAATAAAATGCAAAAGGAGGGTATGCATAATCATAGGCTAGTAAGTTGTGTTATGCTAGGATCCACACCAAAGGTGTTAATGACTCACACCATAGAAAAGTCTGGTATTTTCTAGGTGAATCACAAATTGAAAGGAAACATAGGCTAGTAAATTTTGATATTCACTTGGTGAGTCACCAATATAAGGTAACCAAATGAGAAACAAACTAGGTCTAGTGAAGTTTGCTATTCACTAGGTGTGCACCCATGAAAAAGTAGAAAAATGAGAAACACACTAGGTCTAGTGAAGTTCGATATTCACTTGGTGTGCACTCATTAACAACCATACCAAGAGTTATACTCCTTGATAACTCTAATAAGGTATGACAAAATGATCAAGATACTATGCCAAAGCGACACTAATTTCAACATGAGTGAACACAGTGAAGCAAAAAATACCAAAATCACTTAAGGAGGTGCAAAAAATTGCCTAAGGAGGTGCATAAATGATGAAAAGATAAAGCCAAGGGGTGTTATAACAACACCACTGCAAAAGATGATTTACAAAAATAACAAAGGGGATTTGCTCAATATATGAAAGGTCACACCTTAGGGAATATCACATATGACATCACCACCAAGAGAGGACTAATCATGGAATAGAAACTCACGCCTTAGGGCATACTAACCATAGAATTACCACCAAGGGAAATGTATCATATGCCAAGAAAGGTCACACTCTTATGAGACATTAATCCTAATATTATCACAAAGGAGACACTAACATAGATCAAGAAGGCCACACTTTGATTGACAAGGTCACACTTCCTAGGAGATGTATGCTATCATCACTAATAAGGGACCATTTCCCATGCAAACAATAAGTAGGGGACTATATGCCCCCCTTAAAATGTTAATGTACTTGCTACACTAATCTTTTAAGGAGAAATAAAGGGATCCCTTTGTAGAAGGAATGTACCTAACACAAGGCTACCTAACCCCTTGCCCCCCAAGTTTAGGCACAAAGATGAGCCCAAAATGGATGATGATATGTTGCTCCTTGTAAAATGAAATATGATCACATAAAAATTAATTTATACCTCCATGCATGGTAGTGAGTATTGTGTGATACTACAACTACCACATGGCAAGGAGCAACAACTGCTGCTATTTATCTCTTGTATGATTAAGTGAAGGTACTTTTGATGTTTTTTTTATGTTTGAAGGATAACAACCAAGACCTCTTGTTGCTTCTTGTGTGTTAGGCTCTATGGGGACACATATACCTTGTTATTTTACACCACATCCTTTTCCATTATAGCCAAGTTGTTTTAAAATTTGATAACCTCTTCCATAAATGATTTCTATTGCTTTCGAAGGTGGTTTTTCATAATCACTTTCATCATATGTAGATGTGTCATTTGTTTATTCCTCCTTACTAGAAATTGTGGAATCAGATATTTTTGATGATTCAATGATAGGTTATGTTGATACCATTGCAACTTCTTTCTCTTTTCCCAATTTTGATGGTGTAATCTTGTATTCCCTTATGAATGTAGGTGTAAAATATAATAAACCCAAAACATCATCCAAAAATTGTCACCGATGAAAGACATTCATCTTTATCTTCAGGTTGCAAAGGTTCCACTTTTGTAGTTGGTGTCAATGTTCTTAGAGGGTTTTTCATCCTTGTTTCAATTTGTAAGCAATTTTCACATTTTGGATCAACTTTTATCATGTAAATCTTATTGTTGTAAGTGTATTTCATTAGATGATGAAGTGTTGAAGGCACTCCTTTCTTCTCATGGATCCATGGTCTACACAAGAGAAGATCGTATGAAAGATCATGGTGCATGACATGTATGGGAGTTTGTAACACAACCTTACCAACTTTAACAGGTAATTCCATCACACCAAGAGGTTATCTTTCCACATTATCAAAAAAATTGATTGACAACTCAATGGGTTGAATTAAAGTTTTGTCTGCTCTAATTCTATCCAAAAAATTTACACTAAAAATATTAATCCTTGAACCATTATCAATAAGGGTACGTCTAATCCCAATCTTGTTAATATTAGCCATTATCATCAAGGCATCATTTTGTTTTTTTTTCCAAAGGGGGTAATTCATTTTGATGAAAGAAAACGTTCATACTAGGTGAATTAATACTCTTAATCAAAGTTGCCACATCATTTGGTTGCTCACTAGGAGGGACAAGAACTTTCTGTAAAGAATTTTGAAGCATGCCATGATAAACAGGTGATGTTTGAATTAAATCCCACAAGGAGATCATAGTAGGAGTGCTACAAATTTATTCAACAAGATCATATTCTTTACCACTATGTTGTTGGATATTAGGTGTAGGTGGGAGGTATGGTTGAGGAAATGGAATGGATGTTGGAAATTCTTTTGGTTGCTTATTATTTCTAGTGTTATATGCGTGAGTGACAATATGATAACTTGGTTGTTGCAACACATGATTACTAGTAGGTTGTTTTGCAAAGCTTAGGATATGGCCATGAGGCTTAGGAGGTCCTATAATGAGAGGTGACTTAGGAGGTCCAAAAGGAGTTTTAGGAGGTCCAATAATCAAAGGAGATCTAATATCCAATTGTGCATTCATAACCTCAATGGATTTGACTTCTTGTTGATGATCTTCTATTGAGGGGGAATCTAATGTCACCTTAGCATCTTCATCTATATAATCCATAATTTATCAATGATTTCATCCTCTTGTACCATAATATCTTCCTAAGTAGAAGTGGTACTAGGAGAGAAACAATCAAGATCCTCATGACGCTCAATGATTGGATCCTCTAACACCAAGATACCTTCATAAGTAAGTGAGGTATTAGGAGAACATATATGATTTTCATGATTGTCAACAATTACATATTCTTGCACCAAAACATTCTCACAAGTAGGGAAGATGTTGGGAGATGAATGAAGATTATACAAAGTTATATTAAGAAATGTGTGAATGATTTCATTCTCTTGTGCCAAAATACTCTCACAATTAGGAGATATAGTGGGAGAGGGATAAATGAAAAATAATAAAATAGGAGAAATAAACCTATTTTCACAAGTTTGTATCAAAAATTCCTTGAAATTCTTAAGATTTATCAATAAACATGAATTATGACAATAAAATATTTTTGCAATGAGAACATGATGTAAACTATTATCTTACAGCTTTTCCAACATAGAAATGTAACATTTTTTTTTCAAATTTGTATCAAACTAAGAAAAATGACACCTTTCTTACACATGCAATAACATCTTTTCAGAATTTCAAATCAGACATTTGCAAGTAGAAACAAATTGAAAATACAAAGATAGAGATCTGCGCAAAACATTTCTGAGCCACCAGTAGTAGGACATAGACGAGGATAGAGGCACCCAATGGTGTCTATGTCCTTGATAGGGCTGTTGTAAATTGAAAAATTGAATATTTATTAGGCTACCTAGGGGTTTTGTGTATGTTGGTAAACAGGTTTGAAAGTCAATATTTCTCCAAAATTTGCTCAATTTGAGACAATGTAACTCAAAATCAAATGTGTAACAATAAATGATAATTGTGAATACAATTTTGAATGTAGATCTGGCCTAAATGACTAAAACCAACCTTATTGCAACCTATGATGCAATATGATATGCAATTTTTTGAATTATTGTGATCTTTTATGATACAAAAATAAAACCCTAAATGAGAAATGTAAAACAATACAATGTAAAACCTAGATCTATGGTTGAATTAATTCATATTTTAGAAGGTTTATGATGTCAAAATGCCAGGTTCACCAAAATGAAACACATAAAAAGGGGAACCCTAGGTCTAATGTGTAAACCTAGGATTAATTTTGTTCCTTTTTCTAGGGTTTCATTAAGATGGAGATCAATAAGGTGATTAGATTGAATTTCAACCATGGAGGTGAGCCAATTAGACCTAGATCTACATCTTTTTGAGTTTCAGAATGGATTGGAATTGATTTTCCTTGATTAACCTTATTAGACTATGTGCCCTAATATGAATAATGCAAGATACTGACAATTAACAAACTAAAGCAAAGATTTGCAGGTAGATCTAGGAAGGGAAAAGAGATGTTTTCCTTTCCTGAAAGTTGAGTTTTAGTCACTATAGGAGTTAATAGGTTCCCAAGGGTGTGCTTGTCCTTATAGGGGTGTCTTGATATGCTTTTATAATCCTCTAATGTTAGATATGAGATCCCTATTTCCGCATGTAGACTTGTCGGATCACTGTCGAATAATTTTGTAGGTGAGTTTTTGTGAGTTGAAAAGATGTAGGGTTTTGAATGCAACACTGGATAATGAATCTTTAAACTTCTTTCAATCCTCTCCAAACCAAAAATCTACACAGTCACAAAGAGAGGAAATGTTGCACCATTTAGGGTCTTTCCTTAGTCAAATCTCGTGTTAGTGTTTACAATTCTATAATGGAAATGTTAATGATGGAATGGTTAAATGATAGGAAGGAATGATGAATCCATAGTGTTGCAACTCACCACCCTTCAATATCTTCCTTGAAGGACTGAATTTATGCACCTCACCTCAAGGTCTTGGATCTTGCTTGCTTGATTTATTGAATTGCTTGGAGACTTACAACAATGGTTAGCCTTCACAAACAATGATAACATAAACATGCATAAAATCACATAGGATTTGACATGATTCTTGGAACTCTAATTGATGCAATAAACTTTTGAAATGATGCTCTTGACTTGCTTGATAATGCTCTTGACAATAATTTTTTCCTAGATAGATTTTATATGATGAAATAACTAGGTATTTATAGGTATTTATTCTAATTTCCCAAAAAATTGATTCCAATAGCTAGCATTTGCAACTTAAATTACAAATGTTAAAATACCAACACTGACATATTCAAATTTGGATCTCGAAAAAATAGGGGGACTCAGATTCCCAAGGGCATCCCAATCTTGGCCCTAGTTTCCAAGATTTTAGGTGTCAGGCGAAAAACATTAAATCAATGCACTTGTTCAATGCTTTCAATTTCTCAAAAAAGGGTAAAAATAGGCCTTATAATGCATAATTTAGAAAATTATGGACTTAATTAGGCTCAATAATTTAGGGGGACAAAACATAGTGTTAAATTGTCAAGGGTGACAATATACGCCACTAAACTCATCTGTTTCTTGTAGGAGAATGTTAAAGTCCACTCAAGAGCACAAGTGCATGAAAATACATGTTAATTTTTTTAAAGAAGGAATAATCATAATTCTAAGTATATGAGGTGAAAAGTTAGGTCTCCTAGGTTAACCTTTTTTATAATTACTTTATAAAAAAGGTCTTTTCAACCCCCTACCTAACATTCACTCCTTTTTAGGACACATTCACCGTTTAAATTTTTTTATATGCACTCCATAGTATGTGCATTCACCTTCATAGATGCACATTCAACCTTACAAAAATTGGTGAATGCAAATAAAGAGGATATAAAAACAATGTAGATCAACTCTATTTAAAAACAATCAAACACATGTTTGGAAGATGTTCATCTATAGGTTGTATATGTTTTCAAGCCTAAACAATTATGTTTTGATCAAATAAACCATGTCCCAAAATTATTTTTATACAAAAACATGAGTAAAGCTACAACAAGCAAAGGGCTCTACATTGCATTTTCATGCATAATTTTATACGATGTAAATCTAGAAAAGGACAAACACTGCCATTGAATTTAATATACCAATAAAATCATAATCATAAAATAAAAGGTAATAAATTCATACTCATTAAATTCAATTAAAAAGTGCATTCTATTTACTCCAACACAATTTTCTATTTATAGATTCAATTTCATTTAAAACTTAATATACAAAAATTGTTACAAAATCATCTTTGTATCCAATGAATTGTAGATGTATACTTTTCAACTTCATTGAAATGTTCTAAAATTTACAAAGCTTAATAAATTTGAATGTATAAGGGAAAATAATAAATTGAAGACTAAGATTTTCCAAGTCATTCTCTACTATTCCAATCTCACAAACTAATGGTGGTGTCTACAATTTGGCCATATGGATCCTAAAGCTCAACCCCACTAGACTAGGAAAATAATATGTGGGTATCCAAACAAACTCACGTAAAACACATGGGGTTGGAAAAATAATCCCAATCATCATGGTTTCTCATACAACAAGATCCAACTCATAGGAGGAAGATAAATTAGGCCAATGGAAAAAGGAATTTCATCATTTTAGTTGTTGAAGAAATAAAGTGGGTTTGAGCATAGATAATAACCTCAAGAAAATGCATATCCATTATAGATGTTTCTCATGAATATTAACATGAAATAAAAGAGTTTGGAAATAGATGTTCCTTCATGATATTATATTAATCTTGAAGAGATTTGACAACTAATATTTCCCTTTATCTTGTTAAGGTTGTTAAGGTTTATTAAATGAGCCACAATTATTTTCAAGAAATTTAATTAATCTTGGCTCTTTCCACAACCATTAGTTCCTTTTTGACAAGGTTGGGAAGAGGTAAGCCACTCCATGCCTTCACTAGTTCTCATTTCCTACATACACTACGAAAGTCAAAATTCATATCATGGATCTTAGGAGAAAATTGTAAGGTTAATAAAAAACATACATATCTCACACCTAAGCCATTTCATTACTACATCATTCCATGAAGTTCATAGAATATACATGACCTCCATTAATGGGGTCTCTTCAAATTTTAATAAAAACTTGAAAAACACAAGGAAACTTGATCTTTCCTTAACCTATATACAAATTCACAAGAGAAACACTTTTAGTCTATAAAATTAAAAAATCCAAAGAAAGTATAGTCTTTGAGCTCAAATAAGAAATCCCTTTAGCAAATACTTCTAAAAAAGGATGAAAAATCTCCAAGGGTTTGAAAAAATAAAATTCTTCCTCTTCCAAAAATTGTATAAGGTAAATGATAGAGTAAAAATGAAGTAAAAGATAGATAAAACTGAACTCATTTTACATATGTATGACAAAACCTAAAACAAAATATATATTTCTTTCCTTTCCTACTCACAATTCATTATGAGATACTATATTTTAAATAAAATATCCAAAAACAACCTTTAAACTTTCCACGAGAGGTCACTTTTTCCTTTTAAATAAGTTATGAACACCCCTAAGACATATATACATATAAAACTAACCTTTTTCTTGTAAATCAAATATAAAAAATATTTTTTATAACATATGAAAAATAATTATTTAAAATAAAAAATTACCCTTATAGTTTGAATATATTTTATCATTCCAAAATTTAATGAAATCCTTCCTACTCACAACAAACAAGATGCTTATAAGGAATCAATTTAAAACATGCAAGGAATAATATATTTTATAGGTCTAGAGCATAATATGGTTCTTGACTTGAAATAAATTAGGAAAATGTTCTTACTAATTAAAAAAGTCACATGTCTTACTACTCATAGTAGATAAAGATGGGTAAACATAGTCAATCATACCCATGTGTACAACTCCAAATTAATTGTCAAAGTTTTACCTTGTGCTTGCACACTTAATTACACATCAAGCATATCACAATAATAATATACAAATCACAACATATAGGTAAACTTAAAAATAATTACTACATTCAAAATTATTACACTATATATCCAAAATCTTCAACTATTCTAGTACAATTATAGTCCTAATTTTAGGGTTACTACCATGTTTGTGAATGCCACCTTTGAAAATGTAAAAAAGCTCATAACTCGGTTTTGGTGTGAGACTCATGATCCTAACCTACAAATCATGCTAGAACCACAAGACACATAATGGTCCTTGTTGCATAGTGCTAACCTATTAGGCTTAGACCCTACTTGAAAGTTGTAGTTCCAACTCAATAGAGGAAATTTTTACTAATACAAAAGTTTCATAAAATAATAGAATATAAAACAAGTAATAAACCAATATAAATAATGCACAAATTATGGGGCATTTAGAACATAATTACATAATAAAATCAACTACAATTAATCTATTCAATTATTTAATTTAATAAAGTTAGTTAAATTAAATTGCACTTAGTCAAAATCATTGCTACAAGGATTTTTGTCCTACTATTAAGTCCATTTCCAATATAAATGAGTCTTCGCTAGGTATGTTGAACTAGACCATCATCAATTCTTGTTAATGAATCACATCTAAATTTATTTACTTATAATGAATCCTACATACATTTATTTCTTTTCAAATGAATCTATCTATGTTCATTTCCTTTTTAATAATATCCTACCTTGTCTTAGAATTTGCAAATTAGATATTAACCTAGAATATAGTGCAAGGATTAGATACAATGAAATTATAAATGAAAATGATTAAAGATAAAAATAGTATCACATAGTTAGTTCTAATAGGCATGTAAATGCTCAAGAGACACATATTTTTAGTAAGTAAAATAGCATAAAGGAAAGCTCACAATTGCATTAATTTATATGTTATGATTGTAAGAAAATAGTTACAAAATATATCCTTATAGTTTCTAAATATAGTGAGGATGAGGAAAAGGTAGTAAAAAAAAGGGATTGTCATCTAAGTTTTCAAATCCAATAGGATAAGAAAAAATAAAAATCCTATGATAGAAAGATAATATGTTTGGACTCATTATCCTATCCTACCTAATTAATTAAAAAATAAATAATCTAAATAAACTTAAAAAATAGATGTAATATCACACTTTAGAATATAAAATATTCAAGGTGAATAAAATATTACACCAACACCTCGATAGGTTGATCTAAAATTAATTTATTACAATTTAATTGAAAGTTGTATAGGTACTTAGTTTACTTCTACTAAGAAAATTCTCTTTGTAAAACTATAAGACATATGGGTCCTTCCTAACTATAGAGTATAAAAAATGAACTACTACGAAGGATAATCAAGTCCTCTAAGAATTCAAGTTTCAACCCTCCACTCAGGTAGGCCTCTAGGTAACCACGACCTCCAAGTTTACCCACTAATTAACTAAATGTGTGTTTTAGTAAAGCACATAAATTATGTAAACTCTTTAGGCCTCAGAAATTGAAAGTATAGAGTGCAGAGGTTCTCGGGTAGCTTGACAAGTGTTGGTTAACAAATTTGTCTTCTTAAATAAGTAAATAAATACAACTCTATTATTCCTAGAAATTAAGACAAATAAGTAACAAATAGCTGGGTAAGTTGTTGATTAAATTTTCTCTGAATTTTAATTAGGTACAACTCCCTCGTATGATCAAATTTTGTATTTTTAGATTTTAAAGATGGGGTATATTTTTAACCATAAAGAAGGAAACAAAAAATAACATTTATGCATAACCATGACATAAATGTGACCATAACATTAAATATAAAGGGATGAAACTGAAATATTTTCAAAGAAATGAATATCACTGACACTCCAACACAAAGATTGAAACATAAGTGATAAATAGGTAGCTTCAAATTTTAAATTTCACCACATCCTAGAAAGAAAATGAATGTCACACAAATAGATATCACATTTACAAAGAGAGGCAATGTCCAGATATTTACTCAAATTTACAGAATCTAAAATAAATACCAAAGCATCACATTTAATTTCACATGCACACAGACAAATGAATTCCTTTAGGAACCAACAAAATTTTATTGTTCCTTCTTTTGATTGAGTCTCACTCCTACACTACAATGTAATGGGGATCAAAATTTTAGACCTTTCTATTATCTTTTAATTACATATTTAAAGCTTTCAAAATGTAACCGTCAAAGAGTCTTGAAAATTGATTCTTTAAAAGAGTCATCAAAAAATAAAAATATAATTTAAACCATATAAAATTTTAACATAAAAGAAATGCATGAATATTGTTGAGGTGGTTGTTTTTGTGGGTCCACATTTTATCCATATATTGAGTCCTACTGACTCGATATCACATGTTCTTTGTAGTCCTTGAGCACCTAAGTGACAGTTGGAATCTCATTGTGCTGAGGACTAGTGACATTCTTGGTTTTGAGTTTCCAAAGAGCTTTGTTGCTATGAGGGTGTCAATTTTTGTGTTGATATTGGCAGGGAAATTCTCATACCAAGATAATACTAAATCAATTCTATCCAATCTCTTCAAATTATCTTTATTGAAAGCTTGTTCATCTAACAATGTATCAACAACTTTATGAAATCCTTACTTTAACTCATCGATCATAGCCACACCATCATTTTCTTTCTTCTTAAGTTGACAACTAAAAACTGAGAATAATTTTATGAGGTCAACATTTATAGGTTACATTCTTTTAACAGATCATTCTATTCTTGGACATTTTTCTTTGAGAAGGAGTTTTTCCATTCAATACTCTTCCTCCACATTATACATCTTTGGTCACTTGTAGAAGGGATGATTTTCTCTGTTGTAGCTTTGTTTAAACCCATGTCTAAAATTTCCTTGAGGTCTTGATCAACTTGCAACTAGAGAGACTCTTCTTTCTTACAATTTTCTATCTCAGTTTTGATATCATTCTTCACCAAAGTTAGCCCATCATGAACTTTCTTTAATTTATCAATCAAAGGGGGACCTTTGGCTTTTAAATCTATTACCCATTCTTGAATAATTTTTCCATAATAGTTATCTCTTTACACTTTGTTAACCATTTCCTTCTCGGCTTCAGAATTTGGATCAAAGGAAGAACTTGATTGTTGATAGGTTGGGGAGAAGGATATACCAATGAATTTAGGCATTTTGTGAGTATTCTTCAATTCATCTTTATCTTGTTTATCCTTTTTAGTCCTCTCAACTAACCTTGTGGAAGTCACCTGAAAATTGTGAATGTCACCATCCCTACTTGGGGATTCCAAATCTACTTTTTCCATATTGTACTCAGCTATAGTAGCCTAACTAGGTTATTTTTGTGTAGAAGGGTGTGCAATTTCTATAAAGAAGTTCCCAAAATCACTATCCTCCATTAACCTTTATGTGGTCTTTAATTTATTAGGCTTTGGATACCTTTTCAGTAATTGATCCATGATGTTATCATCTAGCAAACTAACTGGTATTGTCTTTCTTTTCTTAGGTAATCTGTTCTCCAACCATGAAGGAGAGGAGGTAGTACCAATAGCTTGAGATGTAGATTTTGGTGATGAAAAATGAAGTTTTGTCCTTAAGAGAGGAGTCCTTGCTACACTTTTCAAATTGAAAGGGAATGAGGGAGGATATTTACCCTTCTGTGTGGTCTTATCAGTCACATTTTGAGAGGGGTTTGGCTATGCTTCAGAGATATCAATATCCATTACTTCAATTTCTTGTTCTTGTTCATTATCTCCTTCCTTTCCTTCTCTTTATCCTTCTCTACTTGCTTCTCCACTCCACTATCTATGGGTGGGCCATCACCACATGTCTTCTTAGGGTTCTTTCTTCCCTATGGAGGCTCTTCTCCATCTCCACTTCCTCCTGGTACAAGAGTGTGACGTACGAAGGGAAACATGAGATTGATGAAGAAGTCCCTATTTGACTAGGGTTATTTTGTTCTCCTATCCTTTTCCTTCCTTTAGGTTGTGCTTTAGAAACCTCATCCTTTTTCTTTGCAATCCATATTTGAGTCCTTTTTAAGACTATGTCAGTCCTAGTCTTAACATCCTTAGGTTCTTTGAAACTCCAATCAATTGAAATGATGGGTTGCATCTGTCCATGTTTGATGTAGATTGGGTCCACCAATTTAGATATATCATCTTCAATGCCCTCAATGTCCCAACCCAATCTAAATGTAACAATCTATCTTAGATTCATTCTCATCCAATTCCTTTTCCTAACTTCATAGTAAGAGCAATCAGTCCAATAATCTTCCATATGAGGAATGTGATAGAATCTGGGTCCAAGCTGAAAATTTTCCTTTACAAAGTTCTTACTATGAAATGGGAATATCATCTCATAGGTATAAATGGTGTATTTCACAATATCCCTCTCAATGTTGATGAAATTTGATTGAGACTTACATAAATAATATCCAAGACTGATGGGGAATGGGATGCCAACTTTATTCCTTTCGACAATTCTCTTGTTCACCTTTACAACTTTCCCACAAATCCCAATGAGGATGAACTTATCTTTGTATATATCCGAGCCTACTCTGATGTAGGTGAACCTTTGGAATTGAATAAAATTGCTACCATACTTCTTTATCAGTTGGATGGCTTCCAGAGAAATCCTTTGACCCAAATTTCCTTGTAATTCCTTAACTAGCCTCATGGTGAATACATCATTCACCCTCCTAGACTTGTGATAACTTCTTTCCAACTGCATATTAGGATAGTAATGATATATCTAAATTTGATCATCAAAATATTTGACAAGCCAAAGTTCTAGCCATGGCCTAGTGCATGCCAAGGCATAAAATAGGTATGAAGATATGTAGAAAAACTTATTGATGGTGAAATTTGATATCATGTAATGTAGTTTGTCATTGTTGAGAGTTTCTCAATCAAGATATTGTTTCCTAGAAAAATGATCTATACAAAGAAAACATCCATTCCTCAAACTCATGGGCATTCACATTTTCGTTCAATCTATGTAACAATATGATGATGTCTAAAATTTCATTTTTGAAATGTGACCTATGCAAATTTTTAGGCAATTGGGAATTTCCCTTCTTGGGGACAAAAAACCACTCCCTAGTGATGATATTTAATAATATCATTTCTTCTCACTAAAACAACCTTGTGAAAAAGTGAAATTAAAGGCCACAAAAATTTCTCTCAAGCAACCTAAAACAACCACTGATGGTAGCTCTGTCTAGAGTAATCAATAAATTACTGTCCTCAATTCTCATTTCCCTAGTCTGAAGATCATAGTGGTTTATTTATTCAAGGACTAGATCTATGCATTGCACATATACGGGGAAGGAAACTACTTCGAGTAAACCAGTCTCAACCAGTGTTCGAGTAATTGAGGCTCTATCTTGGTTATTTTCCATTTCCCATAATTCACCAAGGTCTACATTCCCTAGCCTAGTATTGCCAATGTTCGAAAATGTGTTGGTTACACTGGATAGGTGCTTGTATCCTAGATATTTATACTTTATTTCTCCTAAATTTTAGCTTCAAAACTCAATTCTCTACTTTTAGGAAAATTTTGGCAGAGCATCACCTAGGATTTTTTGATTTTAACCATTGAATTTTTTTAGAAATTTTCTCAATACGAGCAATAGGAGAAACTACTTTATTGTTAGGAGTATGCACTTACTTGTTTGAATATCTTTCGAGATTGGTTTTTTAAATAAATTTTGTTCTTCACCTCGATCCAACTATCTGTCGCAATTCTACTCTTTGTGCTCTAGAAACCCTTAAATCTTGTTTCCAAATATGTAGAATGACTAAAATTCATGGATTTTCCCCTTCATATACATCAACATTAACTTATATCCCTCATATCTGAGAACAATTAATGCAACTAGATAGATTTGCTAGCACCAACTTTCAGATTTACTTTTGGATAGGAGAGTCAAAACTTTAGTTAGTTCTTGAAACCTCATCAAAGTTCGACAAAGGTTTCAAAACCTTAGTCAATCTCCACTTTATTGCTTCTTTTGTTTCTTTTTGTGTTCCTTCCTTTCATTTTCCATTTATTTATTTTTCCTTTCACTAGCCTTTAGAGGATTGGAGGTTGTGAGTTATGTGTTGGACGTCAAAAAGTTTGAGAAAACCTCATTGACTTTAGAAAAAGTTGTCACAACTCACAAAAATGTTTTAGAACTTTGAAAGACTAATTTTTATTTCTTCTTTCAACTAAAAAATATGAATTTATTGCTTTAGTATCAGAGCTCGACAAGGTTGTGAGAACCTTGTTAGCTCTCCTGACACTAGTTCTGAAACCAAGTGAACATATTGATTTACTCTTTATTTTGATAATTTTCTTCTTGAAGAAGAGCTTTTTGAGAGGGTGCAAGGTTTCAAAAACCTTGGCAGTTCTTGAGAGAGTTTTGAGAACCAACTTAAAGTTTTCCACTTAAAGAAAAAGACTTAAGCTTCATTGGAGCCAAGGCGGGTTGTGAGAACTCCATCGGGGCCTGATAGTAATTTTGATTCAACTAACTTAGGAATCTGATTATAGGAAAAATGACTAAATTTTGAAGGATTTAAGAAACTCAAGTGGAGTGGTAACGATCATAAGAAGACTTAAAAACCCATAGGACTCAGACCTAGTCAATTAATACATAGTATGAGACTTTGAAAATGGTTGGGAGGGAAGGTGAATTAAAAATAAGGAAACAACAAGGTTTTTTTTCAAGACTAACGTGCAACTATCAAATGATAGTATATCGCGCTAGTGTCTCATACAGAGAGATAACAAAAGTTGTCACAAATAAATATAGAACATTTCATATAGTGTTCTAGATGTTAAAGATTATGGAATAACTAGAATGAAAAGGCTAAATGAACTTAAATGATTTAAATAACAAAGGAAAATATAGAATATCACCGAAGATATCTAGTGAGATAAAAAAACTCTCTCCAAATAGCTCCTTCACCTGTACCTACACACATAAGACCAAAGAGAGGGGTTGGGTGGTTGTATAGCAGTTTTCCTTAGTCAAACCCCTATTTTTGTGTTCATACCTCCATAGACAACCTTAGAAAAGATGATAAAAATAGACATAAAACAATGGAAAGAACAATATTCTAACAAAATAAAGACAATATTCTCAATAGAAATGTAAGAGAGGGGGACCAACCACGTCAAGGCTCCAAGTCACGAAGAGCTGAGACTGGAGGTCTACCCTAACTTACCTCACTCTAAAGGGTTGTTTCAGATAGAGGTCGAGAATGATGAGGACTATAAAGTACTTCAATCACTCTTTAGACCCAAAATCCAAGTTTAGGCTAGGAAAGCTAGTTTTCAGAGTCAATAATGTACCTCAAACAACTCTTTGTTTGAGGAAGAAAGTGTAGTTTTGGGACGACAGCATGGCGCGCTAGTGTTCGTATGGCTAGACGACTGAAAGTATAATAGAAACTTCTAGAAAACAAACTAGCATCCTAGCTAACTATTCTTGAATGAGAAAACCAGAACAATAAAGTACAACAAGTACAAATGAAGATGATAAAGTAGATAAATGAAGGCTAAAGTAATGAAAATGATCTCACGAAGGCACTAGTTCGCCAGATAGCTCCAAATGCACGTCCACCTACACACAAGAAAGAGGGGAAAATTGTTGGGGCAATATAGGGGTTTGCCTAGTCAGACCCTTGTTGTGGTGTTTCCACCTCCACGAACAACCAAATATCAATGAAGTAGAAATATGTGATAAAGAAGTAAAGAAAGTAGAAGATGGAATAAACACTACAAAATAGTAAAGTGCTACTCAACCAAATCACAAAGGAGAGGAGTGAAACATTACCACCTCCACCCAAAATCTCACTAGCCAATGGAGGAGAAAGCAGACTTGACAAGGTCACCACAACCTCGATTGTGATGAAGGGAGGTCTCGCAAGATTCCAAGACCACACTACTATGGCTTGCTTCACACTTGATTTGTGGAGTTGATGGAGTATTATTGCTGCAATGAAGTGTTGAAGTGCTGCTTGAGAGTGAAGATAATGTTGGTAGTGCTAAGAGAATGCCAATTTGTTGCTTAGAGGGTGAAATGAGATGAATATGGATGAATTTGAAGGAGAAGTGGGAAGAATCTTCCATTTTTGGGGTTAGTTGGTTGAAGAGGAATGTTACAAATTGACCCCAATCGAAAGAGTAATGCCTCTACCAACTTTAGACATAGGAATTTGTTAGGGACCTAAGCGCACTATGTGGACATTTTCACACCGCACGCACATCCCTGACAAATGTTCTCTCACTGACACAAGAGACAAACACCAAGTGGAAGGAATGTAGTTGGGTGATGTGGAATTTCACCTTTAGATTTGATTTTCTAAGGTGAAGGTATGTGAAAGGGGAATTTGTGTAAGGGGTGAAAATTCACTCGTATACATTTTTTCCCCATTTTAGCAAGCACGAGTACTGATGAGTGCTTCAGTAAAGTAGATCACAGAGTTAGTAGGGTTAGAGATGTATACCTGAACCATTGAGGAAGAAAATTGCGATCTGGCGAGATTGAAAGCATAGGCTAGAACAAAAGACTCCATAGCCTCGTAGAACTATGAAGTTGCACAAGGTATATAAAAAGTCCCTCAGACCAACGATGGAAAAATCCCACAGGATGAAAGCATCTCACAGGCCCGTAGACCTGCAAGGAGGTAGCCCCTAAGATCTCTCACATGAAGGAAGCCCCATGAAGTATGTTCCTTACAAGCCTATAGACCTACAAGAAGGTATCCCCCAAGATCTCTCACATGAAGGAAACCTAGATGAAAGCACCTTACAAGACCACAAACCTACAAGGAGGCATCCCCCAAGATCTCTTTTATGGAGGAAACCCAAAGGAGGATAATTTTTAGAGTTGAATTGGAAAGTGGCTTCATAGGCACCTGCAAGGTGACATGTTTACTCGCAGATAAACATTTTCAAAACAAAGTGGCCACACATGCGATAAAGCAGACAGTCATGCAAACCATCAAGAAATTGGAAGGCTTTCAAAGGGGTCCCGCAGGAACCCAGTGTAAGAAGAGGGTCCACCCAAGGGATGCATTGTTTGAAAGTACAAAGAGACATTTTTTCTCAAATCAATTCATCATCAAGGAATCCTTTTGAAAGATGTTCACTTCATCAAGGAATTTGAAAGGAAGAAAATGCTCCCTTACGAGGGGAAGGCCAAAGCTACTTCCAGCTCAGAGGAAAGTTTTCAAGTTCTTTCTTTGTGAACCCATGATGAAGGAAACCCATTTCGTTAGGGGTCCTAGCTATGAATGTGGTTTTGAAAAAGAAATGTTCACAAGGATTTTCAAGAAAAGACTCGTACGAATGCATTTTCTAAAAATCATAGTATCATAGAAATGGCATTGTCATACATGAGAGGGACAACTCAAGAAAAGAAGAGAAAAAGGAAAGGAAGAGAGTGAAAAATAAATAAACATAAACATAGGGCATAGGGGTGATCTGATATTTTGGGGTCAGAACTACTCATAAATATAAGTATAATAGTAGTTTATAAATGAACTGTCATCAACCCCCTACTATATCAGGCCATGTGAAAAATGCACGAGAAGACAAAAGTAAAAATAAAAAATTGGGTCAACATGGAAGGGAAGCCTAAATGCCCCCAATGCTTTGCATCATCCCCAATTTGTCAAAAATAAAAACACATAACATAGGAAGAATGATGATATAAATAGAAGAAGGTTTACGACACAAAAACCACTCCTATATCCAAGCACCAAAAAGGGTGACAAGGGTCATCCAGGAACACATAACATGAGTATGGGGAAACACATCACAACACACACACTTCTAATATAAAGATAAAGAAGAGGTCTCCCCCTAACACTCATCGACCAAGAGGTCATCCACTTCCCACTCTAGATCATCATAAGGGGAAGGAGGACAAGTATGCAATGGTGGAATATTAAGGGGAGGAGTTTTCAACCCTCCCACACCAAGGGCTAAGGAAGAAGGCCCTGTAAGGTCTCCTCCACTTGGCTCTTGTGGAGCTATGGTCAGCAATTTTTTGAAGATCACTGACAAGGCCAAAATTTCATCCAGAGAGTTAAACATGCACTTCATTGGAGTTCCATGTTGTACCGAAATGGATAGAGAGGGTTGCATCCGAGATCCACCGCTAGGCTCACCGAGTGACTTGGGAGTGGTGACAAACTCAAGGGAAGCCAGGGCTGGTTCTGTCACTAAGACAGAACAAGCCATTGTAGGACCATTCTTTAGAGAGGGTGGGCTCCTCTTACACCCTCCATTGCTAGAAGGGCCATCCTCCATCTTCTGCTTCATCAAGGGATGAGAACTCCCCATAGACAAGGAAAGAGGTGTGGAGGAAGAGGAGGAGGAGAAAACCGCAACATACACTACTAGAGTATTCGACATATCCACAGGTTTTAGGAAAGGAGGGACATCTAGAAGGGATATCAACAAGGGTGGCTCAAACAAAGGAGCGATGAACACACACACCTTTTTGGGGTCAAGCACACTCACAATAGGAGCTAGAGTCAATACGAAGCTTGGTTGAATAGAACCAGAGCAGAGGAGAGATGAGGATGCAGTAGGAGGCCCTAAAGTGGGAGAGATCATCTCCCCTTCCTTCCTCTACAAGGTGGCCTACTCAACTACAAGAGCCTTTCACCAACGCTTGCACTCACGCGCAAGGAAATTTTTGTGACTCTTTGAGTTAGAGATCGGAGGTTGCAAAGGAGTGGAAGACTCCTGCTCAACTATGGGAGTGTCAACCACAGTTGTTTCCAGTGGAGGGACAAGCTCCTGAATAGGAGCAGGAGGAGCGGGTTGAGAAGCAATGGGGGAGTTGGCTCTAGTGCCTCAGCAGTGGGCCTCTTCCCATTTACTACTTTTAGAGTAGGAGTGGTGGGAGTTCGTGGAGGCTGAGACATAGAGGATTCGCCTCAGGGACCTTTCTTTCTACCATATCGAATAGGCCTAGGATCCATGTGAAGAACAAGAAGCTTGAATGTAGGACGCTTAGGCTTTGGCCAAGCGAGTACCATAGGATTCTCTTGCAAACATGAAACAAAATATGATGGCACCACAACAAGGCGAGAGGGAGCATTAGGTTGAATAGTGGAAGAGGAAGAAGAAGGATCCCAAGAGTGCTTCTCTTCTTCCCTTCTACGTGCCTTGGCGACATCATTGCCAGCTTTTAAGCAAGCCCTATGTGAAACAACATAAGGCAAAGGAGGGTATCTCACTCTTGGCATTAAGCATCCTTTCTTATACTTTTGATAAGTCTGGTACAAGAGGTCCTTCCTAGGAAAAAGAGGACCAACGGGTGCAGGCCAAAAGTAATCTAAGGAATAACTACCACGTTCAACTGATGGTCTATAGCCAGTGTCGTGGATCACATGTATTAAACCCTCATGCATGAATTTAAAACACTTATGCACAACTGAGGGAACTGCATTCATAGCTACTAACCAGGGGATACCCAACTTCACTTTGAAGAGTTCAAACCTTGAGATTATATCGAACAAAAGATTTACGGATTTAGGTCCAACGAGAACTGATAAAACAATACTACCAAGAGGAGGCATGAAAATTCTGTCGTACGTGTGGATGGTGCTCATAGGTGCATCATACCCATCTTTAAGCAGAAAGTTAATTATCATGATCTCCTCAATTATAATGTTCACTTGAGACGTCGGGTCAATGAGAACACATGCTATAATGTTTTCATTGATTTGCATAGGGATGTAGAGAGGAGAAAATTCCCTATTAAATCCCATTGGTAGATCCTATAAGGTGAAGGTTATACCTGGACTACTACTTGTAGGCTGCATAGAGGGGATAGGTTGATGCAAAAAAGAGGCCATCACACACACTAAATGATACTTTCACAAAGCCCCCAAAAGGTTGTAAAATAGGACAGCGAACCAATTAAGGTTTCGTTATGCAAAACTTATGGAACCTTCCAACTACATCTACTAGGGGTCACAGGTTGGGTTGCAAGGAAAGAGGCCCCACAACACTCACACCTACAACGCTCTTAGGACACAAGGAAAGGAGCTTTCAGTACTACAAGATGAAGCCAAAATGGTTCACGTCGGGTTCACCAAAAATGTAAGAGAGGGGGGCCAACCACGTCAAGGCTCCAAGTCATGGAGAGCCGAGAGCGGAGGACTGCCCTAACTTACCTCACTCTAAAGGGGTGTTTCTAATAGAGGTCAAGAATGATGAGGACTATAAAGTACTTCAATCACTCTTTAGACCCAAAATCCAATTTTAGGCTAGGCAAGCTAGTTTTTAGAGTCAATACTGTACCTCAGATAGCTCTCTATATGAGGATGAAAGCGCGGTTCTGGGATGACAACACGACACATTGGCATCTGTATGGACAAAGAAAATAAAGTACAATAGAAACTTCAAGAAAACAAACTAACGACCTAGATAACTATTCTTGAATGAACACAACAGAACAATAAAGTATGACAAGTATAAATGAAGATGATAAAGTAGATAGATGAAGGATAAAGTAATGAAAATGATCTCACCAAGGCACCAGTTCGCCAGCTAGCTCCAAATGCACGTCCATCTACACACAAGAAAGAGGGGAAAATTGTTGGGGTTATATAGGGATCTACCTTAGTCAGACTCCCATTTTGGTGTTTCCACCTCCACAGACAAAAAAATAGCAATGAAGTAGAAATATGTGATAAAGAAGTAAAGAAAGTAGAAGATGGAATAAACACTACAAAACAGTAAAGTGCTACTCAACCAAATCACAAAGGAGAGGAGTGAAAGGTTACTACCTCCACCCAAAAGCTCACTAGCTAATGGAGGAGAAAGAAGAATTGGAAAGGTCACCACAACCTCAACTGTGATGAAGGGAGGTCTCACAAGACTCCAAGCCCATGCTTCTATGACTTGCTTCACACTTGCTTTGCAGAGTTGATGGAGTATTGTTGCTGCAAAAGAGTGTTGAAGTGCTAAGAGAATGCCAATATGTTGCTTAGAGGGTGAAATGAGATGAAGATGGATGAATTTGAAGGAGAAGTGAGAAGAATCTACCATTTTCGAGGTCGGTTAGTCGAAGAGGGACATTACAAATTGACCCTAATCAAAAGTGTAACGCCTCTACCAACTTTAGATGCAAGAATCCATCAGGGATGTAAGCATGCCACACATAAGTTTGTGTGCCGCGTGCATGTCCCCGAAAAATATCCTCTCATCGACACAAGAGACAAACACCAAGTGGAAGGAAGGTAGTTGGGTGATGTGGAATTTCACCTTCGGATTTGATTTTCTAATGTGAAGATATGTGAGAGGGGAGTTTGCATAAGGGGTGCAAATTCACTCCTATACAAGAAAATATCAAAGAGTTACCACCCCTAAGAACAAAACCAACGTAGCTTGCTGGTGCAATGAAGAAGCGACAAGAATCCTCAAGATGAAAGTGACTTCTTCAAATGGTAAAAATGGATCTTTGTAAATTGTCAATGTGATCATAGCAATAGTGGAACGATGGAGTTTTAGAAAGTTTTGAATGAGAAAACCAGAGGTAGAGAGTGTTATAGAATGCTAGAGAGTTGTGTATCAAACTTTTAGAAGATTAATATGAGATACAAAGAAGGAATGTTTTTGGTTCTAAATAGCATTCCTAAATTATTCTCAAAAAAAGTGTAGGTTGGTAGAGGCATTATACTTCCAAAACATAGAAAGTGTAATGTCCCAACGCCTAACACAGTCACAGATTTTTACAAGATGATAGTGTGACACATAAACATTTACATGACACACATCCATCTAGGTGAAAATAAGACTTAAAACTTGAGAAACTAGACATGCATGGTGTTGAATGATGGTTCACACTAAAATTGAGATTAAAGAGCATAGTTATCTTAACTGTAACTAAAGGGGAAGGTGTATGTAATGTGAAATTATATAGAATGCAATTTACGATATTACATTTTTCCCCCACTTTAGCGAGCATATATGTTTAAGAGAAAATGTGAGCTAAAGTAAAAAAGAGCACAGTGTTTTACCTAGGAAGTGAAGGGGGAGTAGAGACTTCTATCCATGTAGGGTTGCCCCCAAGGAAGAGATCTGATCCAATCTTGTATAAAATGATTAAGCTACATCACCATAAACATGTTAGGTGAAAAGAAAGAATTAGACATCAAAAATTATATAGACATAATAAAATTTCAATATGTATGGGTAGTTGTGTTATGATAGGGACCATACAAAATTCTAATCAACGTGTGACTGCTACAAACTATGTTGTAGGATAGCTACAAAAAAGAGACATAGACATTCATAAAGACAAAGTCTACTGGAATTCCCCCATGCTATATGACTGATAAGATAACTAGATGCAGATATATTTTAAAAAGAATCATAAGATAAGAGATCTATAATATGAATATTGTAAGGAAGCTAAGGTAGCGAAACAATTTCCTATACTAACCTTGAGAGGAGAATAATGCAAAATTTTACAAATCTTTAATAGTTACAAAAACTTAAACAAAAATAAACACAAATATCATGCATACCACAACACCATGATTTACGTGGGAAAAACCCTTTTGGGAGAAAAACCCCACACTCCAAAATCCTCCCAATATATTATTCAGAAATAAAAAAATATTACAATATACTTGTAGAGCAAGCTTCTCACAAGAGTATCACCACTCAGAGATCCAGAGGAAACACAACCGCTATCAGAATCTCAGAATACATCACAATACATAGCCGTAATACAACACCCTCATAAAATAGGGTTTCCTTCTAGGGAAATTCAAGCTAATAAAATATCGTCCGTCGAATATGAGACATAATGATGAATGGTCCAGATTTACAATAATAAAATATAAATAAAATTTTCCTTTCGGGGGTGTTGCCCTCAAGCCCTCACTAGGGTGCACTACCCCTAGACCTTAGTCGGAGGGATGATCCCCCCAGATCCCTCATGGGGGATCCCCCCCATGCCCCCCCCATCATTGTTAGATGAACATTAATTTTTGTATCAATAGTATGTTATGTAATCGCAAGGTTGAGACACATTTTCTCAACAAATATGATAGCCCCCCCTTAGAATGGATTTTGCTATGCAGTGTAGAAAAAATTATTCTAAGGGGAAGAAAGAGAGATGTTGCATCATGAAAACATAATTAGATGTATTCATGGAATGCTACCTGGCAACATATAGCATATAGAACCCACAACATCAACAAAAATAAATGCATAAGACAAGGGGATCCTAGTATTCCAATTCAATAGGATTCATATCAATAGCATATGTATATAACTAAGTATGAATCATCATCGTATCCCCAAATATTTTAGATCATGAAGAAGGATCACATAAGGATAAAATAAAAATAAAAAATTGGATCAACATGGAAGAAGGCCTAAATTCCCTCAATGCTTTACATCATCCCCTAATGTAAAAAATGAAAGTACAAATAAAATAATAATGATGATATGAATAGAGGATATGTACAATAGATTGTCTCCCCTATATCTAAGTACCTACGAGGGTATCATGGGTCCTCTAGGAGAGACCACAAACATATATAAACAAGTATGGGGAAAACAAACAAACATGCATACTCTAATCTAAAGACATGAAGGGTACTACTCTAGTTGATCATTCCCATCAAGCCATCCTCCTCCCACTCTTTATCATAGGGGGAAGGAGGATGAGCTCACAAAGGGAAAAGAACTAATGCATTACTAGGCATCTCACTTGTAGCTAGAGATAGGGATGAGGCTTCCTCAATATTCCCATCTACTAGTTCTTGTGAGTCAAATGTCAATAATCTTGTAAAGGTAGTGACAGATCTAGAATATCTTCTAGAGAGTCAAACATACATTTATTCAAAGAGGAGTGTGGTGACTCAATTGTAACAAGAGTCTCAATTCCAACCTCCAAAAGAGGGGCAGTGAAAATTTCTAATGAAGGAGGAACCTCCTTAATGACAAGAATAGAAGAAAAAAGGGGAGTCGAAGGAGTGGACTTCTTATGATGGAATTCAAGGATGGGGCCCTAATCAAGCTTGTGCTTAGATGTTTGGTGTGATATCTTCACATCAATTGTGGAACCCTGATGGACACTAGGAAGGATAGAATATTGAGAGGAAGGAGGAGCAGATATGGCCACACTAGACATGAACTTTGTATGAAGCATGTCTATGAGTTTCACAGATGGAGGAATATCAGGAAAAGAAGTGATAAGAGGTGGTTCCAAAGAGGGAGAAATGAATACTTGCACCCTTTTGTTGTGAGGTTCATCCAAATCTCTTGAAAGATTCAGAAGCAAGATGGAAACAAGATCAAAAACAAAAGTAGAGATAGACGAAGAAGCAAAAATTGGAACAAGAATAAAATAAGACTTAGGAGTTGAAACAAAAGACTCATCCTCAATATTTTGTGTGACATCATGTTACCTTTCCATTGCACTTTGATGAAACTTAGGCTCATGCACAAGATGGTTCTAACAAATATGGGGACCAGGAACAAAAGCCTGAGAAGACTTTGGGACATTTTGTTCAATTGGTGGAACTATTTTCATGGTCGTTGTTGATGGAAGGATAGATTCCATAGGTGGAATAGGAGATGCCATGGATGTAAAAACCTTAGCCTCAACCATTTGCACCTTTCCTCCTTGTGCCTTTTGGGCAAGAGAAGGAATAGGAGGAACCCTCTGGGATCAATATTTTGGAGCTACACACGAAGGACCAGTCAAAGAAGACTTCTTACCCTTGCCATACATAGGAGGGATATCAGGAAGAATTGGAAGATCAAATACATGGGACTTCAACTTTGACAATGTGGGTGCCTTTCCTTTTCTTTTTCTAAGCACAGTTGAAGGGACAAAAGGAACCATTGGAGGTTATGAGGTCTTGGAAGAACAAGGATGTTTACTTTAGGAAGTGTGTTTGTCCTTATCCCCCAAAGAAGAAGGCCTTGATAATGAAACACACTATTGCATAGGAATTGTAGAAGAATAAGGAGGTGGAACCAAATCGAATGCTAAGCCTTTGGTATGATACTTATAATATGATTTTTATAATAAATCATTGTGAGGTAGCATGGGTCCCACTAGAATAGGCCAAAAATGATCAAGATAAAATCCCCCACATGACACTAGTGGCTTACATCCAGTATCCTGTATAATCTACACAATACCTTCATGAGGAAAATTTAGACACTTCTGGACAACAAAAGTGACAATGTTCATGGAAACTAGCCAAGAAATGCCTAGTTTCACTCTAAATAAGTATGATTCTTGTATCACAACAAATGTTTTAGAAACAATCTTAGGTCCCACAAGGACCAACATAGAAATAGGTCCTAGAGGGGAAAGATAAAGATGATCATGTGTACGAATGGTAGCCTTACACTCATCATAACTCACCCTGTGTAGGCCATTAATGAAGATCATATCCTCTGTTATAACATTAACTTTGCTAATAGGGTCAACCATAACACTAGTGACAACATTACCATTGACTCGAACAAGAATGTAAAAAGGAGAGTACTCTCCATGATATGCCAAGTTGTTGGGTGTGAAAGATATGTCAGGAATCTTAACATTTTGACTTGGAGGGGATATCAAAGTAATGGACACCATATTAACATATCCAAAGTCATCAGATAGGGTAGAAGAAGAAGCAGTAATAAAATTAGAAGAATGAGGTAGAAAAGGATTTGTGTAAATTTATAGCTAATTGTTGGCCTTAGCAACATATTCATTTAAGTTTTTCTTCTTACTATTAAGTCAAATGTTACCTCTATCTATGTGATCCTGAATTACATGTCTCAAGAGCACACAATATTTGGTGTCATACCTAAGCACTCAATAATATTGAAAAAACTTAGAAGAATCATAACAACCAGGGTATGGCTTATTATTGGGGAGCATACTAATCTCTAGGAAGATGATTAAATTGTCTTTTAATAACTTTTGAAGTAGACTTAAATAAGAATTAGATAATTTTTTGAAAACTTGATTATGTTGTGATCCAAGTGTACTATTCTTAGTTTTCTAAGGAATGGTTACCACTTTAGCTATTGCCATGTTTTTCTTTGACCCTTTGGAAGAAGATGCAACTATAAAATTATCAAGATGTGAGGATGAGGTAGAAGCCCCATACTGGGCCATCATTTGTTGATAATCTTGTAATGTAGTACATAGATGATGAAAAGAAGGATAATTAAGGACACTCATTCCTATTGACAGGTGTTTTTGCATTCACCAACATAGAATAAAATACACTAGGTATCATATTCTCTCTTGAAAGGAAATCTTATTTGATTACTCAAATATTCTAACCCTAAGGTTCTAGTAGTCAGGTCTTGACTGTGACATGGATAAATCAGTGAAATTGATGTGATAGTCCTGGTAATCACAAGGGGAATTACACTTTCAAAAAATTGAAAATTTCTTTTCTTCACTAAGACTGAGATTTTTGCAATTTCCTCTTCAACGATTTCTGATTTTTCTAAGATCAAAATCTTAGATTTGGCCTTTTCAACTCTGATCTTTTTTGTGTTTTCTAACTTTACCTCAAACAAAATTCAAAAGGATTAGGATTTAGAAGTCCTAATTTAACCTACGCCTAAAAATATATTAGAATCAATAGACAGGTTCCATAAAACCTAATTCTGCTTTACTAGCTTAACACAACTACATAGAATAGATGCAATCTTCAACATGGTGATCTTAATATTTTTAGATTACAAATAATTCATTAAATCAATCAAGTCAATGCAATTTAATCAACAACTTATAATTGAACTTAAACATAAAAATGGCTCAGACTAACCATACACTAAAACTTACAATCAACAAGAGTCAAATGGTATGAACCTAGAATTCCATCAATATCAACTCCAAAAAATCTTCAGATAAACTAAACTGATTTTAAAATATGAATCTTGAGAAAACACATGCAACCATGCTAAAATTCAAAATTGAACATAAAATAATTCATAAGATGAATTCTATATTAATTTTGGTAGTATTTTGGCAATAATTACTAGTTCTCTCTCTTTTATAATGAAAAAAGGCATACATTTTTATAGATTTTTTAAATATAAATTAAAGGCTAAGATTCATTATTGATCAATGGCTCAAATCTATTCAAAATAGGGTAGTTAAAGTAGGGAATTTTACACTTGGGTGGCCCATTTTTCATTAAATACAAAATTTAAAATAAATCTTTTCAGCACAAGGCACTAGGCGAGCCAACTAGGCATGGGATTTCTTTGCTTTAAAGAAGATCTAACACAAAATTCAAGAAATATCTTCTCCCAATATAGCTCGTCCAACCTCATTTTCTCTCATAGCATATTCCAAAAATATTGAAAGTGATAGGCCGAAACTGGGGTAAAGAATGAGAAAGATTTCATCTTGTTCTAAGTGTCAATCCGGGGATCATAAGCTTGCAAGAGGTGTTTCAACAATATACATAAGGGAGGAAAGTAGTGAATTAAGTGGGGATGAAATGCAGCTAGAACACACATAAATTCTCTAAGTGGAAATCTGGTTCAATCTTCCTACTTTTTCTTTCTGTCAAAAGGTGTGATAGGAACTATCACAGACTGCACAATAACAACAACACACTCTCTTATAAATCTAGAATATAACTCACACTTTACGCTTAAAATAAAAACACCAATCTTGACAAAACATCAATAGCTGAAATGACTATCCAATGAAAATTGATTTTAAACTAGATTGTAAATAACCATAAGAAAATTACACAGAAATAAAATGCTACAAGAAATTAAATCACACAACTATGAAATCTATTAAAATTTGATAAAAAAAACCTAAATATATGTCACTGTGCTTCACCAGGGAGTGGACCCTTGCTCCATGGTTCGTAGGTGAGAAGAGACAAGTCTCTTTCTACACTATTCTGATTAGAAGAAGCGTTATTTTATTTATCAAAAGTTTGATACAAAAATTTTCTACAAAAGTCTATGTTCCTCTTAGAGTATGCTTACTTATATGTGTTGTTTGAAATAAAAAAATATAAAAAATATTAAGTTTGTTTTGGCCTGCGGCCAACAAACTTAGAAGAGACAAAGATATGGGTCGCTAATCTGCATATGAAAACAATGCTATTATAATAGTAGACCAAAAATAAAGATGGGAATATTGTCAGTTTTTCTCTAGCTACCAAACACGTCCCTTTCACAAACTAATATTTGCATTTTCCTCAAGAAAGCACATCCACCATGTAGCTAGCAGCACATCCTTCATCATGGGTTTCCATATGGGATAGAATGGTGTTGAAGTGGCCACTATGATGTGGAAATATTGGGTTACAAAGATCCTAGCATGAAATAGATTCACATGGATGAAGAATAAATGTAGGAAGTTCCATGAAGAACCAAAGGAAAGTCTCCATTAGATAAGAAAATGCACAATTAGTACTAAACAGGTAATTGATGCCACCTTAGAAGCTGGCATTATCTTTTTAAAAGATAACATCAATAAATTGTGGGTTGGAAAGTAAAACACAGAAGCTTCTGACCAGAAAGTGACAGGAAGATGTGCACCCTTAAATATCCATGCTACAATATATATATTTTCTTGACATAGTGAAAGAAATATTAGTAAATACAATATGATATTATTCATTCACATATTTTATCTAAAAACTAAATTAAAGATTACTTATATATATTAAATCATATGCAACATAAAATGGTAAAATGGTATGATATGGAATGGAAATGGAATGTGGGAATGGGTATGAAGGCGTATGAAAATAGGCTAAAATATGCCATAAAATGGGACATAAATGGATCTCATCAGAAAGGACCCCATTAAGTTCCTCATTAGGAGGCATAGGAATTATTTTCACCCTATGTGATAGGGCGGCCAACTTAGCATCAAACCCTTTTATCAAATTCATACAATCATTTTGAGATTCTTTAAACCTATGCATTATGCTCAAAAACATAGATGCATCTTCCAAATGATCCCTTGTAAGGGTGGAATCTGCTAAGTGAAAAAAAATACTTTTCCACCAAGTCTTCAAAATATTAATATGTATATTTCCCTAGAGAAAATCTTTCCTGTCAATGCTTCCAAAAATGGAATGCATCCATCATAAATTTCATTCAAATCCTTTTCCATCCTTGTACAATCACTCAAGGCTTTGTCCATTATTTCCTTTATGAATTGCAAAGAATGCAACCAATATTCTAGCTCATTGACCTTATTCTCTATCACAATGTTTTCCTTAATCAAAGTCTGAAGTGGAGCATTCATTAACATGCTCAATCTAAGTAATGTTTTTTCATCAAAACTCTTGCAATTAGAAATTATCTTCTACACCTTTTGAGAATTTTTCTAAGTAATGGTGTAAAGTTGCACCAATTCATCCAAATTGGGATGCATTTGTTAAAAATGTCATTAATCCATTTGTGAGTCATTTTAGCAACTAGTTTCATTTTTTCTAATTCATCAATCAACTCCTTTGACAACATTTTTGGAGGAGAAGATGTTCCCTCAACTTGTTTTATGGGGCTAACCAAGTGCCTAATGTAACTTTGCAATTCATCTACTTGTGCCTTTAGTTGTTCCTTTGGTTTGACTTCCTTTTCCAATCTCTACACTATGGTCTCAACTGATTCTCTAAGTTCTTGGACCTCTTGCTTCTTCCTAGTAGGCCCCAAATTAACTGAAGAAATGTTATATTCTTCAAGGGAAATATCTCCTTTAGCCTTGTCTACCAAGGGAGTGGAAATGTGCACAAACCTATTATTGGAGTTATCCTTGGTAATTGTTATGCCCTGCATAACCACCCCATTTTGATTTGGAACAAAATGGGTTCCCCTTTCTTTTCCTTTCTTTGCCTTTGGTTGTTTGCTTTGCTTTTGGGTTTCTTCTATTTCTCCTTGTTTTATCTTTTGTTCTGTCTATTTTAAGTTTGGTTCTGCCTCAGTTGGAATTCGGGTTTTCTCTTGAGTTCGGGATTTTCCACCCTATCCAGATTTTCCCGGATCTCGCTCGAACTCCGGCTGAGCGTTGTCGTTCGAGGATTTTTGGTCTTCGCGGAAATCTGCGTGGACCGGATTTTCACGGATTTCTTTCTCCCCCAGATTTTCCCGAAATCCGTTGTTCCCTGTTTGTTCCGGTTTTTCAGAATGTCTTCTTCACGGAAATCCGTCTCGTGCGGATTTCCCCAGAATCTGGTGAAGTGTGAAGAAGTATGGAGTAGCAGGACTAGTTAATAAATGATGATGCATTTTTTGATTAATTGATGCTATTTTGAGAACTCACATGCTGTTCCTTGATTGATAATGATCGGATTAAGTTTCTAGTGGATGTTTTCATGTTTATTCTGTTGGAATCCGCCTGACATGGAATTCTCCGAAATTCCTCCCTGGTTTGGATTCCGTGGGTCGGCCTGAAACCCGAACTGTTTGTATGATCATTTTGTTTGAATATTTAATGGCACCTTACTGACATAGGATTTGTTTCAATGATGATTTTGATTAATTAACTAATGTTCATGTGATCTTTACTGTGGTTTTCTTTGTTGAGTGCATGATTAAATCGCACACAGGATGATATTTTCCAAGGGAACTCAGTTGGAAGGCATCCCTCAATCCAGTTGGTCATAAAAATCAGCTAAGAAGAAAGTCGACAAGACCTTGCAGATGTCTTGCCGACTACCAGTGCATTCTGCTCAATCTGCATCTATGATGCCTATCGACAAGACCCCAGGGATGTCATGGTGGGTAGAATTTACATACAGGCATCTATCGGCAGGACCAAGGTCATCGTCTCGGCGACATGGAGTTTCCTATCGGCATGAGGGGTTTCCTTCGGAGAAAAGTCTCGGTGAGATCCAAGCGTCTCACCGACCAGTGGCAAAGGGATTCGTATATCGGTGAAGGGTTTTCCCTTCACCAAGGAGTCTTGGTGAATCCGTGAACTCTCACTGACTACCGCACAACAAACAAGCACTTCACGGAGAGATCTGTTCATCGGTATAAAGTCTCAGCGAGTCCGCAATGTCTTACCGACTGCCAGTAAGTAAACGCTTCAGAAAGACTCAACTGCATCAGAATAGCATCTCACCGAACGGCTCCAGTCACACCGACTTGGCGTGAGGGATTCTATCAGTGGTCTTCAGTGAGAGAATTAATAAGTCTCGGTGACCAAAGAGAGAGCATGGGGAGGCTTTCGTCGAGACATGAGGTTTCTATAGGACATCTCCCCGACATGAGAATGCTACGATGACACATGTGGAAACAAAGAAAACGCATCGGCGTGACTAACAGAGAGGTCTCCTTGAAATGAAACCTTCGGCAAAAGGTTATGCCTTTGGCATGATGTATGGCCGAAGAGGTGAGGTCACTGTGACAAAAGTGACATCGGCGTAGTAATCTGGGATCGCTATGAGGTCTCGGCGACTGAGTGATGTCTTCCCAAAACAATAAGAGATCGCCAAAAGGTAGCGCTCTCGGCGGAAAGTCTCACCGACATGAGCAAGTCACGCCGATAGGATGTCTCTTCGGGGAGAGGAAAGGTATGTGCCAAGAGGTCTGGCCGACATTCAAGAGTCTTGCCGATAACAAGGAGGGGCTCAGTAAGAGAAGACAAATTTGGGGTAATGTCTCCTCGAAGCATTATAGTCTCATCGACATCAGAGATGAGCTCGCCCGAGGAATCTGGCATCGCCGTGACTCTTGCCGACAGAATAAGTTCGGGGATAAACCAAAAGCTCATCATAAGGTCTGGGCGACTACGGAGAGTTACACCGAAATAGAATGGGCTCGGCGGGGAGAAAAGAAAGATTGGGGAGACTCCAGAAGCATAAAGGGGTTTGATAAAAGGTCTCCTCGAGATTGAAAGGTCTTGCCAAAAGGAAAAGGAGCTCGCGGAGAGGAAAGACGTGCGCCAAGAGGTCTCAGCGAAATGAAGGAGTCTTTCTAAGGGGTTTTGCGGACTCGATATGACTTCTACTGCTCGCCGAAATGTCTTGCCGACTGCCATATGCTATGCCGATAACTGTTAAGACGAAATCGCATCAGGGAGACACGATGAGTGTCTCACCGACATGCAATTCAGGGTGGACCACTTTTGACCGCCTGATGAAGCTCGCGTGGCCAATGCCCGACCAATCAGAGGAAGCCAAAGAGTGACTCATTGGCCCATTTTGATCAATTGACCACCCCTGTGGAAGACCAACAGAATGCAAACCAGATGGATTCTTTCTGAGATCCAAGGGTGATGGATCGACTCGGGTAAAATGCAAAGATCTACAGGGAGGCCCGATGGTGCTTCCAGAAGATGGTCAAACATACAGAGAAGTCCAGAATAGAAAGGAGGTTGAAGGAAGGACCTGTGACTCTGAGGGATAGCTATAGTGACCATTGGCGGAAACAAATTAGTATTAATGGTGATATTTTGGAGCATTCAAGACTGATTTCAGAAAGAGTTCAAAGATGGACACGGAGACAGAAGAGTTAATGCTGCAGTAGCAAAAGATCTACAGATCTTTCCCATAAATCTTTCATCAGCATGGGAAGCAAGGCTTCACATTGAATGCAGCATTGACTCTCTTCAGAAAGATCTGAGAGCCAACACTCCTAGAGGCAGATATTTTGTAAAACCCTAGTGCTAGGGACAACACATTCTTTTGGTACACATTTTGTATATAAGGCATTCTTGCCTCTTTGTAAAGGTTGGAACTTTGTAGGGTTAGAAAGTAGTAGATAGAGCACTTCTAGATTAGAACTTCTAAGGTTAGAGAAATTTTAGACTGAGAATTGTTTAGAGTTAGAACTGTTAGGAGTTAGTCAGTTAGCAGAAGGAGATAGAGTTGCATCTTGATTCTCAGTAATGAGAGCTTCTCTTGTCTTCTTGATTAGCAGTTAGATTTCAGTACCGACTATAATGTACCTTTCAATTTTCTTAGTGTAAATGAAAACAATATGAAGTCACAGATTATCTGTACACTGGTGATTGTGCTAGCTTTGTAAATGTTGCTTATCTGTTTCATCAATAGTAGACGCAACCAGATTGAAATCTATTTCATGTTGTGTTTCAGAATGGTGTTTGTCTTGAATTAATCATTTGATTTGTGAAGCTTTCAAGGAATGAGGTTTGATTTTATGTTTTGTTTGAATGGTAACTTGCAATCTGCTATTGAAACCAACACTGTGAATGAATGAAACTATGTGTTAGTCACAAGTTAAGTTTGTTTTGGAGTTTTAGTTATGAATTCCTTGGAAGGTGTCAGGTTTGGTTAATTTGGATGAGGTATCATTCTTTTCTGTTCCAAAGGCCTGATCCATGTTTTTCTAGTTCTTTAAAAACCTTGGTTAGAGTAGGTTTGAATTTATGTTTACTCCAGAATAGTCCAAAAGCTCAACACTAGCAGGCCCCTTGAATATTACTATTACATTGACCACTGAGGGACATCACCACAGTTGAGAACCAACTACCAAGACCTTGGGAGCTAAGGCATCCATGTGTTGCCTTTCTCTTTCAGGAGAAACAGAGTAGCAATATTCTATTTACATGTTGTTGTGCCATTTGGGACGTCAACAGGAACTGGCGCTAGAAGGAGGGCTTGATGAGTAATTTTGGATTATTGTGAGTTGAAGTGGGCCAGGTCTTGGAAAGCCCAGCTCTAATGGGTAGCCCTTTGTATATACCAGGATTCGTCCATGAAATCCCTGATCACCTATATGATCGACTTCCTTTATTTTTCCCTAATAGTGGGAAAAATGCTTTTGAACATGTTGAAACTTGCAGGCGTATTCTCACTTTTCTCCAGGTTCAACATCAGGATATCATCTGCCAGTTATTTTTCGAAACACTTCAAGGTTCAGCAAGACAATGGTATGATAATCTTCTACCAGATTTTGTTTGTTCATAGACATAATTTAAAATCTCATTCTTAGATCAGTTTGATCCTCATGCTCTATGCCCATTACATGAATTTGCAGCTACAAGAAGGAGACCATCGGAACAAATTTGTCAATTTAATCATAGATTCTTGTTTATGTATCAAAGGGTTCAATCTTTAGGTTTGGTTGTAGATGAGCATATACTGATAGAACATTACTATTGGGGTTTAAACCCCTCATTTGCAACCAAAGTCAGAGGTTGTGGTAAGGCTATAGCCTTGCATGATGCATTAAGAACAACTCTCTTATTGGCACAATTTGGATGTGACACTAGAAATTCAGATAGCCAAACTCAGGGTTATAATCCTCTTGTGCTTGCAAACTGCCATCATCTGCAGCCTTATGCTACTCCACCCACCATCCCTACCAAGATGCAATCATCCTCACCAAGCAGCTACGACCTTCCTAAGGTTCCGAGCACCACATTTTCCCATACCCCATATAAGATCAATCACACACAAGACCACTGGGAGAATTCACTCCTGCAAAATCCAATCACAGAGTTGAGTACTTCACTCAATAATGAAGTTATAACCATATCATCTCTTTTCAGTCATATTCCAAAGCATACTCCATTACATCACAATGAAGTTTTAGATGAAACATTTGATTCACCAGAATATAATTTTGATGACTTGTTTGGTGAAAAGCATGAAATGGATGTAAATCCAGAGCATAATGGAAATCTCAAGATCGAATCTAGCTTTGTTGAGAATGCTAGTACTAACGATGGCTTTGAAAGAGATGAGGTAAACTCTTCTGATCAAAATGAGAATCAGGATGATAAGGGATGGACATAGAGACATGGTGCATGTTGGATTGATATCCCTCATACGCAAAGTTGAATAAGGGAGAAATTAGAAGAGCTGGGAGATATGAAATTATCAGAACTTGTTGGGCTAGGGGGATGTAGAATACATCGAACTAATCAACACTCTCAAATGGATTGCCATGTCTTCCTAGGAAGGATGGAGTTGTATTTCAAGAAATTGATCTCTATTGAGGGAATACTTATGAAGGACCCTTGGAGTACATATCCCCCCGATGAAGAGGATGAAGCAATGAGCACACATGAAAATGCCAATCAGTCCATCCGAACTAATGAGACTAACTGTGTGAGGAGATTTATTTCTTCCCTGTCTTTTGATGACCTTGATTCCTGCAGCAAGATGGATTCAACAATTGATGAAACTCCTCCACCTGGTGCAGATTTGATAGAAGTGAGGAATAGATTCACTGATGCATTCATAGATTCTTCCATGATGGTGAATGAAGAAGAGACACACCTTGATGGGTTAGTGCAAGAGGACTCTACTGATTTAAGTGGTGAACAGATTGAAACAGATGACATGCTTCAAGATGAGATTGCCAATGAACCCGGGGGTCAAAGACAAGGACTCAAAGGCCCAAATGAAATTTTAAGGGGAGAAGTTCAAGTAGATGTGCAGATCAGTCAATTGTTCCCTGAAGAAGTTCATGATAGAGTACATTTGGATGAAGCAGAGGAATGCCAAGAAAGCAACCAGGAGGTTATCTCAGAAGTTGAATCTCTTCAACATAATGAAGAGAATGAGACAAGGGAGTATTTTCTTGATTTTGATTCTGATTGCTCAAATGTGTTGTTGGAAGAAAGTTCTTGCTTAATATCCACTAATCAATTTTTTCTTAACACTGATGAATTTGATGTTAAGTGGCATGTCCTTGCTGATGAGGTGTAGGAATTTAAATTGAGAAAGTGTTTTCCTGACTCTGACTCTGTGCATTCAAGTGAGTTTGAAGGAAATCCTTGTTCACCATGTGCCAGTATCCCTGACATCAATGGTGATAAGCTGGACACAGATTCTCAAACCCTTGGGGATGACATGTTGTAAAAGAATGTTGAAAGTGAGACTTCATCTCAAGAAACTCAGAATTTTTTTGATTTCGTGCCCAAGATGAATACAGAGATGCTGGTGAGTGAGTATCCTAACTGCAAGATGAACACTGATTCAGTGGTGTTCCATGAGCTGAGACCTAGTGAAGAGGAGATCATACAACACAAGCCTGCATTGGTAACTAGAAATCTTCCGAATCAGGTGGTGTCCTTTCATTATCCTTTGTGCTTTAATAATTTTCAGTTTGATTATGACATTGGGGATAGTAAAACATGTCTGTGGGTAAATCATGACAAAACTGAGAACCCACAGTTGATAATATTTCAAGCTTTATGCCCTCAGAATGAACTTATTTCCTATAAACTTTATATTTATGAGTATAAAGATAAATTTTCTAGGCTTAGAACTGTGCCTAGTAAGTTAAGATTGTTGCACATAATGAAAAATCAGTCAAGTCAATGTATAAATTTTTACAGTTTTGTGTTTGTAAAGTTTAGCTTTTGAGTTAGTTTAGGATTAGGGTAGGTTAGTGTTAGTTTTTGGTTTTGTTAGATTTCTTTTGTTCTGTTGTTTTCCTTTTCTTGTTCCTTTTGTTTTTTGTTTGTAAATAGTTTGTTTTTCTGTTTGTAAATATTCTGTTTGTTTGTAAATACTTTGATGTTTGTTTGTTTGTCCTTTTTATTTTTGTCTTTCTGCTTCCTTGGTTCTTTTGGTTTCTGCTTTGTTTTGTTCTTTGGGGTTTACCTGTTCTTTCCCATCTTAAAATGGTGGTTGTTATCCCAGGTGTACTTTGGTCATTTGGAGAGAAATGGTTTAGATGTTTTCAGGTTTTCTGATGGGGTAATTTTGTCCTAAACTTTTGTTTTATGCCCATTATCAATAAGAGTTGTGGAACGTTTTGAAAACAAGGTGCAAAGTAAGTAGCCTTCATCAGCTCCCCTGAATCTGTCACAAATCATTAAGATCATCTCCTCTTGTAATGGTATATTTGTCCTAGAATGGCAATGTTGTAAGACTTGAGTGAAAAATCCGATTTTCCAAGTGCTGTCATGAGGTCCATGGTAGTTTTCAACCTAGATCAGGTGTTAAACATCTGACATATTGAAAAAGAGAATTAAATGAATATTTGAAACTTCAAGAGAAAACAAAAAAGACTCTAAAAAAAAAGGGAAGAGAAAATAATTATCTAAAAGAAAAAGAAGATTCAATATGAATGGGTGATTCCAGTATCTCTACCGGGGCTATGGACACCTGACTGACAGTAAAGCAGTGCTGTGAGAAAACTAGAGGTATCTTCGTCGGGGCTATGGACGCCTGACTAGCAGCGGAGCAATGCCCAGGATATCATTGCACGACAGCTAAAGGAAATCAACTCATGTAGTTCAAATATTACACATTGTTGTCCAAAAGATGAGGAAAAGCTTCATGAGAGAGTGATGCACAATCAAGCACACACATAGGTTTAGGGGTAGCCATTGATTGACTTACATTTGAGATCCTAGCTCAACCTTGCTTCTAAAACTGACCCAATTGGAGTTGTGATGTTCATGAACCAGGAGTTCTGGGTAGCTGAATCCTTCAGATTCTTGAAAATGGTTAAACCATTTTCCCAGCCGAGTCGCCATTTTTTATGCCCTGCATAACCACCCCATTTTGATTTGGAACAAAACGGGTCCCCCTTTCTTTTCCTTTCTTTTCCTTTGGTTGTTTTCTTTGCTTTTGGGTTTCTTCTGTTTCTCCTTGTTTTATCTTTTGTTCTGTCTATTTTAAGTTTGGTTCTGCCTCAGCTGGAATTCGGGCTTTCTCCTGAGTTTGGGATTTTCCACCCTATCTGGATTTTCCCGGATCTCACTCGAACTCCAGCTGAGCGTTGTCGTTCAGGGATTTTCGGTCTTCGTGGAAATCTGCGTGGACTAGATTTTCGCGGATTTATTTCTCCCTCGGATTTTCCCGAAATCCATTGTTCCCTGTTTGTTCCGAGTTTGTCAGAATGTCTTCTTCTTTGTGGAAATCCGTCTCGCGCAGATTTCCCCAGAATCTGGTGAAGTGTGAAGAAGTATGGAGTAGCAGGACTAGTTAATAAATGATGATGCATTTTTTGATTAATTGATGCTATTTTGAGATCTCACATGCTGTTCCTTGATTGATAATGATCGGATTAAGTTTCTAGTGGATGTTTTCATGTTTATTCCGCTGGAATCCGCCTGACACGAAATTCTCCAAAATTCCTCCCTAGTTTGGATTTCATGAGTCGGCCTGAAACCCGAACTATTTGTATGATCATTTTGTTTGAAGATTTAACGACACCTTCCTGACATAGGATTCGTTTCAATGATGATTTTGATTAATTAACTATTGTTCGTGTGATCTTTACTGTTGTTTTCTTTGTTGAGTGCAGGATTAAATCGCACACAGGATGATATTTGCCAAGGGAGCTCAGTTGGAAGGCATTCCTCAATCCAATTGGTCATAAAAATCAGCTAAGAAGAAAGTCGGCAAGACCTTGCAGATGTCTTGCCGACTACCAGTGCATTCTGCTCAATCTGCATCTATGATGCCTATCGGCAAGACCCCAGGGATGTCATGGCGGGTAGAATTTACATACAGGCATCTATCGACATGACCAAGGTCATCGTCCCGATGACATGGAGTTTCCTATCCGCATGAGGGGTTTCCTTCGAAGAAAAGTCTTGGCGAGATCCTAGCGTCTCACCGACCATCGGCAAAGGGATTCGTATATTGGTGAAGGGTTTTCCCTTCGCCAAGGAGTCTTGGCGAATCCGTGAAGTCTCACTGACTACCGCACAACAAACAAGCACTTCGTGAAGAGATCTGTTCTTCGATATAAAGTCTCAGCGAGTCCACAATGTCTTACCAACTGCCAGTAAGTAAATGCTTCGGCAAGACCCAACTGCATCGGAATAGCGTCTCATCGAACGACTCCAGTCACACCAACTTGGCGCGAGGGATTCTATCAGTGGTCTTCAACGAGAGAATTAATAAGTCTCGGTGACCAAAGAGAGAGCATGGGGAGGCTTTCACCGAGACATGAGGTTTCTATAGGACATCTCCCTGACAAGAGAATGCTACGGCGACACATGTGGAAACAAAGAAAACGCATCGGCGTGACTAACAGAGAGGTCTCCCCGAAATGAAACCTTCAGAAAAAGGTTATGCCTTCAGCATGATGTCTGGCCGAAGAGGTGAGGTCATAGTGACAAAAGCGGCATCAGCGTAGTAATCTGGGATCACTATGAGGTCTCGGCGACCGAGCAATGTCTTCCCGAAACGATAAGAGATCGCCAAAAGGTAGCGCTCTCAGCGGAAAGTCTCACCGACATGAGGAGGTCACGCCGATAGGATGTCCCTTCGAGGAGAGGAAAGGTATGCGCCAAGAGGTCTGGCCGACATTCAGGAGTCTCGCCGATAACGAGGGGCTCGGTAAGAGAAGACAAATTTGGGGTAATGTCTCCCCGAAGCATTATAGTCTCATCGACATTAGAGATGAGCTCGCCCGAGGAATTTGGCATCGCCGTGACTCTTGCCGATAGAATAAGTTCGGGGAGAAAACAAAAGCTCGTCATAAGGTCTGGGCGACTACGGAGAGTTATACCGAAACAGAATGGGCTCAGCGGAGAGAAAACAAAGATCGGGGAGACTCCAGAAGCATAAAGGGGTTCGATAAAAGGTCTCCCCGAGATTGAAAGGTCTTGCCGAAAGGAAAAGGAGCTCATGGAGAGGAAAGACGTGCGCCAAGAGGTCTCAACGAAATGAAGGAGTCTTGCCGAGGGGTTTTGAGGACTCGATATGACTTCTACTGCTCGCTGAAACATATTGCCTACTGCCATATGCTATGTCGATAACTGTTAAGACGAAATCGCATCAGGGAGACACAATGAGTGTCTCACCAACATGCGATTCAGGGTGGACCACTTTTGACCGCCTGATGAAGCTCTCATGGTCAATTCCTGACCAATCAGAGGATGCCAAAGAGTGACTCATTGGCCCAGTTTGATTAATTGACTGCCCCTGTGGAAGACCAACATAATGCAAACCAAATGGATTCTTTTTGAGATCCAAGGGTGATGGATCGACTCAGGTAAAATGTAAAGATCTACAGGGAGGCCCGATGGTGCTTCCAGAAGATGGTCAAACGTACAGAGAAGTCTAGAATAGAAAGGAGGCCGAAGGAAGGATCTGTGACTTAGAGGGATAGCTGTAGTGACCACTGGCGGAAACATATCAGTATTAATGGTGATATTTTAGAGCATTCAAGACTGATTTCAAAAAGAGTTCAAAGATGGACATGGAGACAGAAGAGTTAATGCTGCAACAGCAAAAGAACTACAGATCTTTCCCAGAAATCTTTCATTAGCATGGGTAGCAAGGCTTCACATTGAATGCAACATTGACTCTCTTCAGAAAGATCTGAGAGTCGACACTCTTGGAGGCAGATATTTTGTAAAACCCTAGTGCTGGGGACAACACATTCTTTTGGTACACATTTTGTATATAAGGCATTCTTGCCTCTTTGTAAAGGTTGGAACTTTGTAGGGTTAGAAAGTAGTAGATAGAGCACTTCTAGATTAGAACTTCTAAGGTTAGAGAAATTTTAGACTGAGAACTGTTTAGAGTTAGAACTGTTAGGATTTAGTCAGTTAGCAGAAGGAGATAGAGTTGCATCTTGATTCTCAGTAATGAGAGCTTCTCTTGTCTTCTTGTTTAGCAGTTAGATTTTAGTACCGATTGTAATGTACCTTTCAGTTTTCTTAGTGTAAATGAAAACAATATGAAATCACAGATTATCTGTACACTGATGATTGTGCCAGCTTTGTAAATGTTGCTTATCTGTTTCATCAACAGTAGAAGCAACTAGATTGAAATCTATTTCATGTTGAGTTTCAGAATGGTGTTTGTCTTGAATTAATCATTTGATTTGTGAAGCTTTCAAGGAATGAGGTTTGATTTTATGTTTTGTTTGAATGGTAACTTGCAATTTGTTGTTGAAACCAGCATTGAGAATGAATGAAACTGTGTGTTAGTCACAAGCTAAGTTTGTTTTGGAGTTTTAGTTATGAATTCCTTGGAAGGTGTTAGGTCTGGTTAATTTGGATGAGGTATCATTCTTTTATGTTCCAAAGCCCTGATCCATCTTTTTCTATTTCTTTAAAAACCTCGGTTAGAGTAGGTTTGAATTTATGTTTACTCCAGAACAGTCCAAAAGCTCAACACCAGTAGGCCCCTTGAATATTACTATTACATTGACCACTAAGGGACATCAACACAGTTGAGAACCAACTACCAAGACCTTGGGAGCTAAGGAATCCATGTGTTGCCTTTCTCTTTCAGGAGAAACAGAGTAGCAATATTCTGTTTGCATGTTGTTGTGCCATTTGGGACGTCAACAATAATTTTAGAGTAAGTCTTTGCTCTCTTCTTTTCCCTAGGCTTGTTGATCCTAGATAAAATTCTTCAAGATTAGGGGGAGCAGTTTCTATCACATGCTTTTCTTGCAATTGCCCTCTTCAACATTATCCCTCTCGAGATCATCTTTTTGTTCCTCATCATGTATATGCTCAGCATGGTCCTTCCCTGATTCATCTTGTTGTTGTTCATCATTGAACTCTATGAATGGAGGCTCTGTATTTTGATTTTCCATTTGTTGATATTCATGAGGTACTTCTTGTTGCATCTCTTCTTGGACATTTTGTCCCTCTAGGATTGAAGCAGTCATCTCCTCTAAAATATTTTATCCTTTTCCTGGTCCTCCACTTCCCTTATATTTTTTTCAATGTTATCCAATTTAGGGAATGGGATTCCACCTCAGGGAGAATATTTCCTTTAGTAAACTACTTGTAGCCTTTCTCCCAAACTATCCAATGAAATTACCTCTTCTCTTGGTGCATCTTCCCTTTATGAAGTGGTAAGGACAATAGGAGTTGAAGATGCAATTGGTAAATATTTAGTAGACATTGAGGAAGGCATGGCCTCTTGTTGTGTTGTAGTTGTGGGGAGAGGTTGATTTGTTGAGGAAGAAGGGATATGAGATGTATCTATGGTAGAAACAAAAAACTTTCTTTCCTTTTTCTTTTTCTTGTTTCTTTTTGGGGGGTTCTTTTGTTGTAGTTTTAGTGATTCTCCTCCTTTTCTCAGTTGGTTTCCTCTCTAGGGTGTCCTTTTTCCCTTTGGTTTTCCTTATCTCAACAAGATCTTTATCAGAATCCTCTTCATCTACATCATGAATTTCAACTTCCTTTTCTATTTCTTCCTCCTCATATTCAGAAGAGTGCAACTCCAAGTCACCCATCAAATCATAAGTCAATTTCACCCCCTCTTCGATCAAATTGGAGGTCTTATAATCTATCAACAACCTATTATATTTCAAGATTAGTTCCATTAGTTCATCCAGTTCTGTAACTTCCTCCTCTACCCAATATAGAGGTGGAATAGGCTTGTCCTTTACCTGATCATAGTCATGGTACTGGATACAGTCACCATAATCATCTACTTAGTTAGGCACAGAGAATGGCCAGTAAAGGCTTACCATTTCCAATGTCATCCTTGAATATATTTTTTTTTTACCTCTAGCTTATTTTGGAAATTGCCCCAATAGTCCTCAATGTGAGGCTTGTGCCTATATGACCTATTTGTTGTTTCTTAGCCACACCGTATGGATCAAAATTCATCTGGATTGTGTGAGTTTTCGAATGAAATAATTGTGTTTCTACTTTTGTGTTTTCAGCTCCTCTTATTGTTGGACAAGCCTTTGAAATACCAAGCATAACGAGAAATTCTTGGCCCACATCTATTTTGTGCATTCTTTTCAAAATCTTGTGAAAAGTAAACAACTGCCTTGTCACTTCCAAAATTACCATCTTTTCTATTGGATATCTCGGTAACCTCTATGGTCTATTGGGACAACCTTGTATTCTAATATATGTAAATTTGGGAAACTAGATGTACCATGATCCATGGCTTCCTGCGACAACTTAAAATTTTGAGCTCCTTGCAAAATCCTTACAATATACTTTAGGAATGCATCATTCACCCTTTTGTAGTGGGTGGTTCTTGAGAGATGTAGTTGTGGATAACAATCATAAACTTTATACTACCTTGGGTCGGTGCCCACATCTGCATGACAAGTTAATCCTCTATATCTAAATTTTCTTGCTAGAATATACACTACATAAGAGTTCATGGTGAAAGATTTGATCTTCTTCAAGTATTTGAATTGGGCATCTATGTTGTCACTTAGTATTTTCGCCCAATGGATGTTCTTTCTAGTGGGTACTTCTTCAATAAAATAAAACATCCAATCTTTAGATGGTGATACCTTCTCAAGGACCATTATTCTACTCAATAGGGTAACCATATCTCCATACTCATCCTTAAAATCACTTCTATAGAGAGTTTTAGGTATCTTGGAGAAGCATTGACTAGGCTTATTCAACCAATGAGAATTGATTATCTCCAAACACTTCTCAAGTCCTTCATTATAAATTCCCTTGGCCTCCTCCTATGTAACCAATGTCATTTTAGAATGAGTGGGATTTTAAAAGATTTAGCCAAAGCTGAATCTGTGAAATTTTCCAATATCCTCTCATTTGGGCCTATGATCCTTCTTTGATCCCACCTGTAATGATTTACACACTCCACAATCAAATCAGGACACTGAACTAAATGAGGGAATCCTACTACTTGAGCTATCGCATTCTTTACCATCTTTTTGTCCAACTTTGAAGGATTTGGGCTATACATCCTCTTCTTGAACTCTTCAAGATCAATGTGACCCAAGTTGGTGTCAACACATTGACCTAATGTGAGAATATCTTTATTTCTAGAAGTATGCCCTTTAAATAAAATTTCATTCTTGTTATCCTTGATAGGTTTTGTGCTTTCTCTCCTTTCCGAACCTACATCTGTTAGTCAAAGATAACCTAAATTACGTGGAGAGAAAGTGTGAAAAGAATGAACAAATCTCCCTGAAAATATTTAATTCATTTCAAATTTTAAGGAGAAGAGATCACGTTCACCCACATTTATTAAATATCATCATTATCAACCCATATGCAAGAAATACCATTCTTAAAAACATCAAAATCAAGCCTTAAATGGATTTAGGGGATTTCAATCTATCAAGAATTCTGAAGATTTGAGTGATTTTAGAATTTCATAATTCTGAAGATGCGAATTTTCACAAAATTTGAGATCTATTGACCTCTCTTCCCTTTTGGTTTGCAAAATTTATTTTCGAGGATTTCTTGTGGACAAGAAATCTCCAAAAAATGGCTTCTTTGTGTATGTTATGATGATCTAGAAATCTCTACAAGAAAAAATGTTTATATAGGCTTCGTGGATTTCCAAAGATGAGGAAATCTCTGAAAGGTGGACCCTTCATACGAATTTTTGGGATTTCAATAAATTGAAATTTTTTCGAATGAAGGTAACTTAAATGTTTCTTCATTAATTTCTAGGGACTAGGGAATCTCCAAAAGTGGATGTTTTATCAATGTTTTAGCTAATGTGCTGGAAAATCCAAGTATTTTTGGAGATTGGGAAATCTTTGAGCATAAACATTTTAACTTCCCTATGAAACAACTTTGAGTTTTAACCAAATTCAGGTCTTTTGATTAATCAAGAAATTTAGGTAGTTGTGGATTCTCTCCATGGGGGCCAAATTTCCTTGAAATGGTGGATTTGCTACAAACAAGTGTTTTAACCAAACCTCAACCAATTTTCAAAAATTTGAAAGTCTTAGGGATTTTCAAAGACCAAGAAATCTCTAAGGTTGGGATTTTACTTAGTAGAAACTTAGGATTTTGAATGGTTTTAGACATTTTCATGGATTGGGGATTTCAATGAATTTTGAAATTTTTCATAGAAGGTAAATTTTCCCGAAAGTGATGAGTTTTTTAAGTTTTAAGCACTTTAATTGTTTTAATGAATTGTTTTAGAATTTCGGAAGTCTCAGGGATCTTGATGAATTTTGAATTTTATCCACGAGAGATGAATTTCACCAAAATGATAAACTATCTATATTTCATAAAAACTTGTGATTTCATGAAAATGCAAAGGGTTTCCTTGGTAGTGAAAACTAGGGTTTTGACCATTTGGTTTCAAATTTGAATTCTTAGAAAAACCCTAAACAAGACTTGTCATAAAATTTTGAATGAATTTCTTCTCAATGCTCAACAGGTTGGAAACCCTAATTATTTGGGTGCAATTTGTCATTTAGAAACCCAAGAAAATAATAATTTTCACCCAAATTGTGGGAACTATGTGTGTCTCAATGCTACAATTGTTTAGAAGAGCCCTAGTTTCTAGAAATGAATGAATTTTATCCTTCAAACCCTGTGACAATTTTTTTTGAATTAAGAACCCTTGTGAACTCTAAAACCTCAAACCCTACATTTATTTTAGTCAATTCTGCTCAAATCTATAAGCAAATAAGCAAAAATGATATGTAAGAGTAAATCATACTAACCTTTAAGTTGGTGTTTATAAGAAAGTCACCAAAAATCTATCTTTTGGACATGCTCACAGTTCTTCAAACTTTGTCCTGGGTCACTTAATCACTTGATCACCTCCACTTCACACTTCACTCTCTTTGCAAAATGAAACTAAGTATGAAATTAAACAATAAACCTAATTTTTATGTCTGCGGAGTACAAGTCATTAATGGACTAATTGACAACCTGGCAAGCACTCAACTTGAAAATAACATGCCTTTGATGGATTCAACCATGCGAAGGAATTTTAGGGATCTGAAGAGAATTTGAATTTTGGAGATTTCGATCGGCTTTGAAATTTTGGATATTTCATAGAATAGAAAATTCTTGAAACATGAAACCTTCGAGAAATGTAAAAACTTGGACTTTAAGCCACCTTAAGTGTTTTTCAATGAATTTCACTTGGCCCTTAGTTTCAAAATATCCTAATATCCCTTGTTTGATAAAGACTTGATTAATATCGAGGAGATGACCCAAAAAGAAAAATTTCAAGAACCCATTCTCTTGAGGAGAAAAGGTGAGAAACCTAAGAGAAAAAAGGTAAAAGGAAGCCCCCTCTAGGACGGGGCATGTGTGCGAGGCACAAAAAATGGTGACTCTATTGGGAAAATATTCTTGAACATTTCAGTGATAAAGATTCACTCAAAACCCCAGAATCTCTAGTTAGCCTCTAAATTAGATCACATGGAGGGAACACCCGCTTACAAGAGAAATGAAATAATTAATTGAATCAACTCACTCTCACTCTTTTGATCATGGGGAGTGTGTGTTTAGTGAGTTTATTGGACTCTTGGAAACATTGAGAAGTCGTCATTCCATTGTAATAATCTACGTAGATATTCCAACTCCAAAAGTAATTGGGACATTGCCTCACTACCAGTTAGGTGTTTATAGCCTCGATGAGGTTATTGTTGTAATTCCCACAAATATTTCTCTATTTCCATCCAAGCATTTATAACCCCAATAGAGTTATTTTTATCTTCCCAAAGCAAAAACATATATATTCTTTCTGGTATCTTTTTCCATCCTTTTCACTTTCATTTCTTTTTCTCTTTGACTCATAAGTAGTGAAGATTATCAGGGGTTTGGGAATTACGATGGTCATTGAAGCAGAATTTTAGAGTTTTCACTTATCACAAATTCCCAATGGCAACTACAACAACCTCAAGAGGACATATATAGTGTGTAAATTATGACAATTAGTCATGATTGTAAAATGACTCGGGTAATGATTCTCTTTTGGATCAAGTAAGAGTTCTATCTACATGATTTGACAAAAAGAATATAACTTAGATTTTGGAACAACTCATAAACATTTATAAAATAAATAGACTTTCACATCCAATAAAAGCACCTTCTAAATGTACTTTGAACAAATTCCCAACCACAAAGCAAATAACCAACCTTCCCAAGACAAACTGAAGGAAAGTAAACCTAAGCAAACTAACCTACAACAAACCTAACATACTATGTACATAATTTTGAGGTTCTACAAGGAAACCTAAGCTTGAAAATAGTGCTTTAAAAACTTCCCATTGATAGGCAATGGGAGATCCTCACCAGTTAATGTCTTCAATCTGAATATGTTATCACCCAAAATCTCAGAAATCTGAAAAGGACCTAACCACAGTTTATCAAATTTCTCATGTTCACCTTTTCACTCATGGGCTTTGTCCCAACATAAAATAAGGTTAGAAATTCTAAAAGTTTTGACTCGTGCTCTCCTATCAAACCAATGCTTAACAACCTCTTGATGTTTGTCAAAATTTTCTATGGTTGTATCTCATTTTTCCTTAAGGCATAACAATTGGGATAGTCGTGTTTCAATCTAATTATTAGTTCCTAAGTACTCTTGCATGAATTGCAAGTTAGGGATTCTCAGTTGCATGCAAAAGATTGGGTCTAATCTATAAATTAGGTGGTATGGGGAAGTTCCTAATGAATCTTTCACTCTTGTTCTATATTCCCATAAAGAAAACCTTAATTGTGTGTGCCATTCTTTTATTTTTTTGTCTAACAGTTTCTTGATTATACTTAACAAGTTCTTGTTGGTTGACTCCGATAAGACATTCCCTTGTGGATAATAGTTGGAAAAATTGTTTAGTGCGATGCCATATTCAAAAGCCCAATTTGAAAATTTCAAAGACACAAAAGCAAGTCCATTATCACATACTAGAGCATGGGGACATCCAAACCTGGTTATGATATTTTCTTCCAAAAACTTAATCACAGTTTCAACATTGCATTGTTTAATCTCTTGTGCTTCAGACCATCTAGTACAGGGTGATCCCACAATACTGGGTTACACTTTTTGGCCAAACTTAACATTAAAATCAAATTTTTTCACTAGATCTTCATTTTCTCACACCTATAGCAGCCAAGCCATTGAGAGTTTGAAGATGAAGCAAACTAGTGATTTGTGATATTTTGTGTGTAGATTCTAATTATATATTTTAAAAAAAAAATTGTGAATCGTTTTATGTAATTTTTAATAACTTATTTTTTCTACTAAACATCATTTTAAAAAAGTGATGTTTACTGTGTAAGACATAATTTTTTTTTATAGAAAATGATGTAATTCTAATTTTTGAAATACAGATTTGTCACACCAATATCTAGGGCATGGGTACTTTTTCATAATTTTTTCTTGCATATTTTTTTAATTAATTTTATAAGTCAAAGTAATTATAATTTGGATAGAGGTGTATTGTGTATGACATAACTTTTCTTTGTATGCATTTGAATTTACTTATTCTTTTTTTGTTGGAATAAGGACATAAATACCTAGGGGAAATGCATTTTTTAGATTTTTTTTCTCTATTTTCCTATTTTTTTGTATGTGTGAAACAAAGACCTTGATGTTCATTGAAAAACCTACATTCAAAAGAAAAAAAAATAAAAATATAATAGTAAAATTAAATATATTTAAAATTATACTATTTGGGAAGCTTATAATAAGGGATACATACTTACAAAACATAAATTTTAAATGAATTCATTTGATCCCCCAAAAGGTAAATCAAAAGTGGTTTTTTATCAGCATTTTGATATGTGAAGAGGAGACTCCATTGTAGGTATGGTTTAAAACTAGCGAGGTTCTATCCAAGGGGGTTTGATCTAAGGGGATTTGATAAAACCCTCTTTAATTAAAATCCTTTAAATGCAACCTTTCTAGGCTTAAATCATTATATTTTCTAAAAATATGTGATTTCAGGCAAAAAATAGGATGTCCCAGAAAGTGTAACCCATTATTGTGGCAGCACCCTACAATAATTAGTAGTGGTTAGAATATACCCGTGTTGAACTAAGGAAGGCATATTGATCATACCGATAAAGTTGAGACCCCATTTAGCAAATGTTCACACTTCCATCATAGGTTGAAGCAGCATGACAAGATTCTTCTCTTTTGAGGCGGCTATTTAAAAAATATGGAAAGTCTTCCCATGTTCATGAGCATCGTCAAATAGCATGGGACAATAATATTCAACTCTCAAAATATGTTGGGTTGTGGCTAGACCTGCACCATGACCAATACTAAATTTGTTATAAAAATGGTCAATAATTTGATGTGCTTCTTGCTTACCTAAGCACCACAAGTAGATTCCTTCATGATTCCTCTTGTATAAGACTGATCCTTTCAACATATATCTGCTAATTTTCATTCTCAAAGAACTTTTTTGTACTAGAGAAAGATGTGGTGGATACTATTAATTTAGTAAATAGTAGATGATATCATCATACCATTCATTTGGTGATACTTCCTCCAAAATATATTGTTGTTGTGAAAGCTCTGGATTGTTCGTTACCATCATCTACATCAAAGCTTGTCTTCTCACCAGCTTCATTGGTTGAATCTCAATGTCATATTCTTGGATAATGGGAACCCACTTCCCTTTGCACTCACAAAGCTCATTTTGCATTAGCAGGGTCTTTATAACAATTTATGACACTATAGCATGAACTTTTCTTCTTAGGATATAATGTCTGAACTTTTTGATAGCTTTTACTAGAGCATATGCTTGTTTTTTACATTTGGATATCTTAGCAGAGCTGCATCTTTTAAAAGAGCACTCATAAATGCAGTATGATTATCTTCACTTGTCTCCTTCTTCTGCATGAGCATGGTTGCACATGTATGCTCTAAAGCAAAAGAATATATGTAAAAGGGTTGAGTATAATCTAGGCTTACCAAAAAAAGGTCCTCAACTATTGCCTATTTGATCTCTTCAAATGCCATTTTTTCTTGAAAAATCCACTCAATCTTAGCATCTTTCTTTAGCATATCATTCAATGGCTTCACTATTTTTGTAAATCTAGTAATAAACTTTCTCACAATTTTTCTTTTCCAAAATATGATTTCAATTCCTTCTTACTAGCTAGTGGGCTCAATTATAGAATTGCTTGAACTCTACATGGATCAATGTAAATTCCCTTTTTTGGAATCACATGTCCCATAACTTCCCTTCAATGACACCAATAATATACTTCTTTGGGTTTAAGGAAATCCTATATTTTATGCATCGTTGAATTTTTTTTCTCAAATCACTCATGTGATCTTCTCTTCATTTGGAGAATACCATTGAATCATCCATGTAAATGATAATACATTTACCTACCAAACCAAAAAAGGAAATATCCATCACTCTTTGAAATGTGGCTCCAACATTGATCAGGTCGAAGGTAATTCTCACGTATGCAAAGATCCCCCATTTTGTAGTAAAGGTTATCTTAATTCTATCTTGTTGTTTTACCATTACTTGATTATATCCAGAGTACCCATCCAAAAAGGACATCATTTGTAACCCGTTTACGATTTTCAAAACTTCATCCACTGACGGTAATGGATAGTTGTCTTTTTTGGAAGCATAATTTAAATTTCAAAAGTCAAAACATAACCTGATTTCACCATTCTTCTTATTGACTGGGACCAAATTAGCCACCCAAGTAGAGTGTCTTATTGGAAAAATAATCCTCACCTGTAATAATTTATTTACCTCTTAATAAATGAGTGGTTCTAACAACACATTAACTAGTCTTTGTCTTTGTCTAAATGGCTTAGCTCTTGACTTTAGGGGAATAGTATGCGTAATGATAGAGGTTGATAGAGCTTAAAAAAAAATTGCAAAATTTTGAGCAAATCCTGATTTTGATCATGATTGTGAGTCATTGTGCTTAAGGTACATAATTATCATCCTAAACCCTTAGGTGTTTTAATTCTACATTGACCTGCTTTACCCGGTTGCTGGTCACATAAGTCACAACTGAGGTGATTGAATGCATGTTATCACCGACCCCTTTATCTAGGTCTGCCGGTCACCCCATGCCTTTTACCATTTAAAAATTTTCCCAAGGTTGGGCGAAATATTTTATAGCAAAAGTCTTATGTTATAAGTCTTTTTTCCGAGGGTCATAATTTTGTTGGCCTAGTCATGGCCCCGCTTTAAGACTAACCTTTCTGGCATGTGCATAAATCTAGCCTATCATATCTGAAGATCACATCACAACCGCCCATCGCATACCTCATAGGATTTAAATAATGATTTTCAAAGCTAGCGCGAGGTTCACGATTGATTGACGTGTGTCCTTGCCATGGTGGGGCCTGAATTACGTCCAAACACCCTATGCTCAATGGTTTTGAGATCAATGGATATTGTGTCACGCGAGGATTAAATCTTGGCCATCCATCACATACCTCGCGGCATTAAATTAATGCCCGCTAAAAACTTGTGAGGTCCGCGATTGAATGATGCATGGACTCTACGACCGCTTTGAGATGTATGGTGGAGCTCGTGGATGGATGATGTGGCCTCTAGCCTAGATGAATACCATTGGCCAAAAAGTGGTGAGCAATGGTATCAGGAATTCAAATCCAGTCAATTCAATCTAGGTTGTTCGATTCACCACCTCACCGAGGGATCAACGACCAATATTCAAAACCAGAAACATGAAGGCGATAGCCATTTTTCTCTATGAAAAGTGAGCAATAATGGCATGAGCTCTACAAGAGTGATCAATTTGATCCTGGTGCATGTGAGGAATTAATCTCCTGTAATCATTGAGAATGATACACAAATTTTTATGTACCTAGTTAATTAACGGTGGTGATGTGGACGCTAATGGTCGATCACCTGCTCACTCATGTGGCTTTCATTGAGCATTGATGATCAACGTGATCAAATTTATTGATAAATGTGGATTGATGGCTTTGATTTTCACCATTGCAATCAAGAGATAGAATTTTCTATGTCTGTGAAGAAGTGGATATTGTTCTAGTTTGCATTTGTGAAGTTACATAACCAAAGAAGATGAGTAAGGATGTGGCTTCTATGTCACTAGTGCGTAGGTCACCAAGACTCAACCTCCGAGAATCTCACAATAATGTTCCAGGGAATGAGCAAAGCGCACCGGGAATTATTTCAAATCCAAAGGAAGAATGTAAGAAAGATGTTCATGGAAAAAGGTCTACGCGAGTTGTTGTGAGAAGCAACTATAGGTTAAGGAATCGAGTTGTGACCAGAGAGACAATAGAGGCTAAAGGAAAGGAGCCTATAGGGTTCGTGAGAGGAATAAGGAGGAAGATAAGGTATGGCTGAGCTTCTTTGGGATGACACAATTCTCCTATTGACATCACTGATATCCCCTCAGACAGTGAAACATAGACGGATTTAGGTTATCGCCGGTACCTCATGGTTTTAAATGAATTGGTGGACTCAGAGGAGGAGGTAGTAGTAGTCGCCCCAATTTCAATGAAGACACCCAGTCGACATACCTATTTTGCTGCTGGTAAGGACGCTAAGGAAGAAGAAGAAATGGTTTCTCCCCCAGCTTCTGCAAAGACACGAAGTGGGCGTGTGTACTGTGGTTTTGGTTTTGGGTTCAGGTTTTGGTTGAAAGAGATGGTATTTCGGTCTTAATTTTTGTGTTGTGATATTAATATTGTTGTGTTGGTCATTCTTACACTCTCTACATATGTGGAATTTTTGTCTTTTATGCTAACTAAGGATGCCTTAGGCCTATATCATGAAATTTTTTTGGCTCGATGCAGGTATGGAATGTAAAGGCTCATTAGCAGTTAAAGATGTTTTTTGGTGGCATTGGCTAGTTCTTTTTGGTGATTATTATGAATTTTATTTCCCCTGTTCAGTAAATGATTACATGCAAGCGTTTGGGGAACTTCTGAAATGAAATTGAAATTTGTGTTGAAATGAAATGTGTTTGAAATGTAACTATAATGAGCCCAATTCTTGTCGCTCCCTTATTCTATAAAAGGGATTTCAAGGCTCTTTATAGGAGGTTCAATTTTTGAGTGATAAGATGGTCTAGGTAGAAGCTAAGTCTAGGAAGGAGAATATTGTAGAAAGCTTGATGGATAGAATAGTAATTTGTCTTGGGTATAAGTCATGTATGTAATAATCTTAAATTAGTTTTATATGAGCTACAGATATCGAAACAAATCTTAGTTCTAAAACAAATACTCTCCTATGTAAATTTTTGCAAGTTATAAATGAAAATATCAATAGTATTCTCATTTATTTTCAATTGTTCAATTGAATGTGTGTCCTTACTTTTGCTTTAAGTCAAAGAGTTAATTAAATGCTTGAAGAGGGTCGTAGATTTCTAAGAATTTGCATAGGATTTGGTAAGAAGTTACGTTTCAGACATTGTGAGTTTTCAGATTGCAAAGCACTATGAAAATGGTCCACTAATTTCTAAATTAAATAGCTTGTGTATTATTGGTTATTGCATATTTGACTTTGTATGCCCGATTGATGAAGCACTAGTCTATTTGTTAGGAATTATTGCAATTAAATGAATTGGTGATATGCTTGGCTATGGATTTAAAATGAGAACAAAATTCATTAAAAAATCTTTCAATTATGAAATACGAGTTTGAAATATCCCCTTGTTCCTAGCAAATAGATAATCATTTATTTAAAGGTTGGCCAAATCTTTAGTGAATTACGTTTATTTGCAAATAATAGGAACTAATATGTGCATAGAAGTGTTCTCCATTAAACAAATCAAATGAACACAATAAGGAACACCCTCCTTGGTCCCATAGAGCCTAAAGTGTAGAAGTAAAGACCTTAGAATCCTTTACTCATTGTGTTGGCCACTAGCCTAAGAATTTCTTAAGCATAGGGGTTGGCTACCCTTTAGAGAATTTCAAGGTTATGCTAGAAAAACACCAACAAAATTGGCAACTCCGCTAGGGACAAGATTTTTATTCTCTAGTTGCAGATTGTTGTATCACAGAGTCAAATATTTGGTGAATTTGAACTTTGGTTCAAATGTTAAGAAGTTCCGAGACCTGGAAATGTTTTGGTTGCAGTAGAGTTAAAAGAATTTGAGTGTGACTTCGCTGATGGAGAAGACCCAAAACGATATTTTCTTTTGAAGGAACTTCATATTGTTTGAAGTTTTGTCCTTTGTAAAGGAGGAGGCAACTCTATCTAAAGAACTTGACAAATAATACAAAAATGTTCTAGATCTCGCAAATTTGCAGTCAAAGAAGAGAGTTTAGTAGTTGTTGCCAATTTCCAGGCATTCTCATAAATTTCAAGAAAATATTATTATATTTGGAAGCAAGTTATGAGAAATCTTTAGGACTTACGATGTAAATGATTCCCAATTAGGTGAAATAGCACTAAGCGAGGGAATATTAATGGTGATTTTACATGTTTCTAAAGCGTAATTTGAAATTCATGTACTATAATAGACTTGCATGTTATATTTTAGATCTTAAGCAGAATAGATAGATGGTTTGCATTATAAAGGCTTAAGATCGTATTTGCAAAGGAAGTTTGAATTTCCTTTTGATAGATTTGACAAGGCTTGCAAAGGTGTCACAAAATGTCTTATCAAATTGTGCACCCTGATGTGGACTTGAATGCAATAATGCATAATAGAAAACCCTTATCACATCAAGGAAATTTTAGTACCGAAAGGTACAGAGCTATAGATTTCATTAACATTTGTGGTTACCCAAATGTTGTACCACCTAAGATTAGAGATAAGGTACCAAAATTCAATGGTGAAAAGTCTAAATTAACAAGCAAACATCTGCAAGAGTTTGTTGATGTGATGGGAGATTATGAACTGGAATTTGAAGATGTTGTCATGAAATTGTTTATTCAGTCTTTAAAAGGAGATGCAAGCTCGTCTTTTTCTTGTATCTACCAACATCCTCTATAAATTCATGGGATGAATTTAAAATAGTGTTCATGGAGCAGTTTGGTGAAAGGACTGATCCAATCTTAATAAGACAAAAATTCATGAGCATGGAGAAAGAGGAAGATGAGCTAGTCCGCTCTTTTAGTCTCAGATTTTCAAGGATATAAGAGAGATCCCTGAAAGCATACGACCAAATGATGAAGAATATTTGGTTGTGTACTTAGGTGCATTTGATAAAAGGATGAGCTATCTATTAAGAGATAAAGATCCCATAACATTGCATCAAGCATATCAAATTGCTATAGATATTGAGAACAATTTGAAATATTCAATGATGTGAGGATATTCATCCACCAATGTTGGTCATCCTAGCACATTTCGTGCAAATAGAACTAGTGGATCAATCAATAGAGATTTATGTCAAGATGATAAGGCTTCTACTGTTCCAATTTCTCCACTATCGGAATATGAGGATCATAGTAAGCTCCAAGTGGAATGTTCATGGGATCAAAGAAAAGTTGATTAGGTATCTTCAGTTAAAAGATTGTGTGAAATGAAAAGGTATAAGGAAGATTCACCTTATAATTTGTTCTCTAGATTTGTAGATGCTCTGCTGGAGGTACCTAAAAGTGTCAGACCTGAAGATTCAATATGCATTGATCTGTTTTGTGAAATGTACCAATCCGGATTGAGAACCTTACCAAAGGAATTGAAGCCTCATAGTTTGGGTCAAGTAATTGATTGGATAAATATTGTAGAGGGAGCTAAGAATGATTATACACATGTGATGCCTTAGAATGTTAGTGGTGGATGCCTTGAGGAGGAGGGTCAGAAAATAATGCAAACAAGTGGAGAGAGTGTATTAGAACATAAGCATCCATCTTGTTGTATGGGAGAATATAATGATTGTAATCAGTTTACAAATGACATATTTGTAGACCATTGCAACAGTGATGGAGATCAAGAAATACAAAATGATGACAGAAGTGGTGCACCTGATTTGCATCCTTGGGATGAATTGGATGGTGAAGAAGTGGAAGAGGTACAAGAGATTATCCCATCTTCTAATATGATCAATAGCAGTGGTGCTAATGTTGATGATGCTTTGTCACTAATCAATGATCACGGTACTAAAAATGAAGGCTCAGACATTCAGTCTGAAGAACTTGAGTGTAGTCTCAATATTGGTGGGCTTTCATGCTATGGTAGTTGTGATGGCATTGAATCATATCATTCCTCTGTTGAGTATGATTATCCATATGAAGTGGAGATTGAGTCCTTTCCTTCAAGGAGATGTGTTGATAGCAATGAGAATGTTTATTTGCTTGGGAGTGAACAATTTGATTCATGCGAAGAGTTCCTAGAATGTGAGTCAATGATGTCAACTAAAAATGATGTGGAAGAAATTGAAAGTGATTATATGTGCTCTTCAAGTGATTACAATGATTTTCACTATGATGATGAGTTGCAAGATTTAGGTCTTCATTTTGAGGAAGCAAAAATGGAAACAATGAAGATAATAGATAATCCTTTATTCGATGAGCCCCCATCCCCACAAGTTAATAGAAGTGAGGGTCTTTATTAGTGTAGAGATAATTCACTTTTTGAGAATTCTAGTGATGCATCTGATGCATGGTCAGGACATGGTTGTGAGCAAGAAAAGAAGTGCACGTTGATAAGGTTTTTGAAAGAAATACTTATGAATTGTTCACATTCAGTACTGTTGTGGTGGGTGAGACTAGAAATCATGAGGAGATTGAAGTCTCTGAAGATTACTTTCAAGAAAGTAATTTCACTTATGAGGATGATCCAAAAATGCTTCAATCATATGAGGGATACAATGGTGCAAATATATGTAATATCGATTGTTCACCAGTCGATGAAAAAATTGCATCTGAAGGATATTGGAAAGGAGGTTTGGGTCTCCCATCAATGGAGCATGTTACTGGAGTGAATGATGAAGAATATGAAAACAAGAATGTTAATATCCAAGGCGTGGATCTTGAATCCAATGTTGAATGCTATGAAGGTGCTAATAGACATGTTGATATTCTAGCCACCCATGGATGTTTGTGTGAGGTAGAGATAAAAATTTTAGTTACACAAGAAAAGGATAATGTGTACATTCATGAAAAGGGAGGTGCAGTACTAAATAACCAAATTGTGCATCATGATACACATATGGATCATGGGTTAATTCTATTTCCCATTAATAATGGACAATTTGAGTTGTGTGTATGGAAGCCAAGTGATGAAAATAACATGGGAGATGATGTTAATCAATATGAATGTGTAGTTGAATTCTTTGTTAATGCTCCTCATCTTCTTGGCATCATTATAGATTTGTTTTCATCCAGTAAGGATGACACTTATGTGAAGTAGAATAAGGATGTTCCTGAATACACATCTTTTCTTTCTGATACATCAGGGGATTGTTGGCCCAACATGCAACAAAGTGTCTATGAAGGATTCCAGTTTGATATACAAACTGAATGTGATGTTAAAGTTCATGATCAAGTGGAGTATGAATTTTTCACCTTCCCATTTCAATCAGATAAGCCTGTAATGGAGTAGGTTAGTGAACATGGCATTTTTACTGGTATGTGAGATTGATGGTGTTAATCATACTAAAGTTGATTGTTTGGAAATACTTAATACACATGTTGATCCATTACAAGTAGCACAGGACAAAGTATTTGACAAAGGAAAGAGTTAGTCCTAGGCTTTTGGGGGCCATGGGCCTCCAATTTGAGGATTGAAGCCAATTGAATGAAAGAGGCTTCTGAAAAGAAGATATACTATATTGTATAGCTTTGTAAATAATGTATATAGGTTTGGTGTGTTTCTTTTGGTTGTGTCTGCTTGCCTTGTATGGGTAGGCTCTTAGGTTTTTTATCCTCCTTTGCTGGTCTGCTTCAACTTGAGATCTGGATCCTTGCCATACCCACTAGGGGTATGCATCCCTGAGCATGAGCCACTAATAGAGCTTCCAAATTTTGAGCAAATCCTTATTTTGATCATGATTGTGAGTCATTGTGCTTAAGGCTGGATTAGGGGTGTGGTTTGGAAACCATTACCTTACGTAATTCTTATCCTAAACCCTTAGGTGTTTTAATTCTATGTTGACCTGCTTTACCCGATCGTCTGTCACATAAGTCACAACTAAGGCCATTGAATGCATGTTATCACCGACCCCTTTATCTAGGTCCACCGATCACCCCATGCCTTTTACCATTTTTAAAATTTCCCAAGGTTGGGAAAAATATTTATAGCAAAAGTCTTATGTTATAAGTCTTTTTCCCGAGGGTCATAATCCCGTTGGCCTAGTCATGGCCCCGCTTTAAGACTAACCTTTTTGGCATGTGCATAAATCTCACCTGTTAGATCTGAAGATCACATCACAACCGCCCATCGCATACCTCATAGGATTTAAATAATGGTTTTCAAAGCTGGCGCGAGGTTCATGATTGATTGACGTGTGTCCTTGTCGTGGTGGGGAATGACTTACGTCCAAATACCCTATGCTCAATGGTTTTGAGATTGATGGCTATTGTTTCATGCGAGGATTAAATCTTGGTCGTCCATCACATTGCTCATGGCATTAAATTAATTCCCACCAAAAATTTGCAAGGCCCGCGATTGAATAACGCATGGACTCTGCGACCACTTTGAGATGTATGGTGGACCCCATGGATGGATGATGTGGCCTCCATCCTGGATAAATATCATTGGCCAAAAAGTGATGAGTGATGGTCTCATGAATTCAAACCTGGTCGACTCAATATAGGTTGTTAGATTCACCACCTCACCTAGGGATCAACAACCAGTATTCAAAACCAAAAACATGAAGGTGATAGCCATTTTTCTCTATGAAAAGTTAACATTAATGGCATGAGCTCTACATGAGTGATCAATTTGATCTTGGTGTGTGTGAGGAATTAATCTCTTGTAATCATTGAGAATGATACACAGATTTTTATGTACCTAGGTAATTAACAGTGGTGATGTGTACGCCAGTGGTCGATCACTTCCTCGCTCATGTGGATTTCATTGAGCATTGATGATCAACATGATCAAATTGTTGGATAAATGTGAATTGATGGCTTTCATTTTTTCCATTGCAATCAAGAGATAGAATTTTCTAAGTCCGTGAAGAAGTGGAGATTGTTCTAGTTTGCATTTGTGAAGTTGCATAACCAGAGAAGATGAGTAAGTTTGTGGCTTCCATGTCACCGGTGTGTAGGTCACCAAGACTCAACCTTTGAGAATATCACAATAATGTTCCAAGGAATGAGCTGAGCACACTAGGAATTGTTTCAACTCCAAAGGAATAATGTAAGAAGGATGTTCGTGGCAAAAGGTCTACACGAGTTGCTGTGAGAAGAAACTATAGGTTAAGGAATCAAGTTATGACTGGAGAGACTGTAAGGAAAGCTAAGGTGCGGAACTAACTCTCCTAACGTCAAAACCTCAGGGAAGAATGCAGAGGTGACTTTAAATTTTCAATTACAGTCCAATTAAGATACACTTGAAAGAAATAATAGAAATAGAGAAATAAACATACACAGATGAACACCAAATTTACGTGGGAAAACCCTTACGGGAGAAAAACCCACCACACCAAGAAAAGCCTCTTTGTATTTCAATAATGGAAATTACATACAAAGATTAGACTTATCTTTTTGATATCAATTTACAGCAGCAGATTCAATGATCAACCTTGTACATAACATTCAAGTTACAATGCTCAGAATTGAATTCACACTGATCACACATCGAACTATTCATCCAACTGTTACCGAGCCGTTCACTCAACCAATCACCATCTTCAATCTCTGAGTATATCCATGTCATCCATGGTCTGTTGATCTTCCTCACAGGAACAACCGCAACAGTCCAAATGCTAGTGGTTCCCATTCTGCTTCTCTGATTGGTCGAAGACATACCACGTAGGATAGTCTTCCAATCGGTCAAGGCGTTCAAACATTATTCGCATGTCGGTGAGACACTGACCGTGTCTCCCCGATGCCACAAGACCTGATTGTCATTATCGCCAAGAGTCATGACCATCGGCAAGACGTTATACCGAACAAAAATCCATATTGTGAAGCTCTACTGGCAAGAGTTTTCCTATCGCCAAGAATCTCATAGATCTTTATGTCATATTGATATCCATCGAGCAAAGCAGTCGGTGAGACAAGCCATATCGCTGAGATGTCATACCGACAACCAACACTCAGAAAGACCATCACTATCGGCGAGAGCTCATACCGATATTCATATCCATCGGTGAGACTATCGCTATTCGATGAGAGTCATAACGAGACCTCAAGTCATACCGATATGAACATTTGTCAGCAAGACTTAGGCTGCCACTAAGAGTCATTCTACAGGTTCCAAGTCACCTCGATGACTCTGAGTGAATATCCATCGGTGAGACAACCATCTATCGCCAAGAGTTCTTACCGAGTCTTCATGCTTCTCCCCGAAACCACTTGTTGCCCAGAGTCTCCCTGACATCCGATAAGAATAACCTGTTGGCCAAACCAACCCACTCGGTAGAGGGTTACACCGAACACAACAAGTCACAGTGATAGCACCAGTCGGCAAGACAACAACAAGGTCTCGGCGACCTGAACAATTCACAAGGTTACACAACTGCTAGTCGGCCAGACAGAAAGTATGTCACACCGACTTTTCTCTTTCAGAGGTTTCAGCCTGTGAGATTGAGGCACACAATTCCAACAGAGACAGTAGAGGCTAAAGGAAAGGATCTTGTAGGGTTCGTGAGAGGAATAAGGAGGAAGATAAGGTATGGATGAGCTTCTTTGGGATGATATAATTCTCCTATTGACATCACTGATAGCCCCTTAGACAATGAAATGGAGATAGATTCAGGTTATTGCCGACACCTCATGTTTTTAAATGAATTGGCAGACCTGAAGGAGGAGGTAGTAGTAGTCGCCCCAATTTCAGTGAAGACACCTAGTGGGCATACCTATTCTACTATCGATAAGGACGCTAAGGAAGAAGAAGCGGTGATTTCTCCCCCAGCTTCTACAAAGACATGAAGTGGGCATGTGTACTGTGGTTTTGGTTCTGGTGCTCGTTCAAGTTCTAGTTGAAAGAGATGGTATTTGGGTCTTAATTTTTGTGTTGTGATATTAATATTGCTATGGTGGTCATTCTTGCACTCTTTGCATATGTGGGTTTTTTTGTCTTTTATGATAACTAAGGATGCCTTAGGCTGGTATCATGAATTTTTTATGGCTCAACGTGGGTATGGAATGTAAAGGCTCATTAGGAGTTACAAGTGTTTTTTGGTGGCATCGGCTGGTTCTTTTTTGTGATTATTATGAATTTTGTTTCCCATGTTCATTAAATGATTACATGCAACCATTTGGGGAACTTCTAAAGTGAAATTGAAACTTGTGTTGAAATGAAATGTTTTTGAAATGCAACTGTAATGAGCTTGATGCTTGTCACTCCCTTATTCTATAAAAGGGATTTCAAGGCTCTTTACAGGGGGTTTGATTTTTGAGTCATAAGATGGTCTAGGTAGAAGCTAAGTCTAGGAAGGAGTATACTATATAAAGCTTGATGGATAGAACAATAATTTGTCTTGGGTATAAGTCCTATATGTAATAATCTTAAATTAGTTTTATATGAGCTACAAATATTGAAACAAATCTTAATTCTAAAACGAATACTCTCCTATGTAAATTTTTGCAAGTTATAAATGAAAATATCAATGGTATTCTCTTTTTTTTTCAATTGTTCAGTTGAATGTGTGTCCTTACTTTTACTTTAACTCAAAGAGTTAATTAAATGCTTGAAGAGGGTTGTAGATTTGTAATAATTTTCATAGGATTTGGTAAGAAGTTGTGTTTCAGACATTGTGATTTTTCAGATTGCAAAGCACTATGAAAATGGTCCACCAATTTCTGAATTAAATAGCTTGTGTATTACTGGTTATTGCATATTTGACTCTGTATGCTTGATCGATGAAGTACTGGTCTATTTGTTAATAATTCTTGCAATTAAATGGATTGGTGATACACCTGACTATGGATTTAAAATGAGAAAAAAATTCATTAAAAAATCTTTCAATTATGAAATACGAGTTTGAAATATCCCCTTGTTCCTAGCAAATAGATAATCATTTATTTAAAGGTCAGTGAAATCTTTAGTGAATTACATTTATTTGCAAATAATAGGAGCTAATCTATGCATAAAAGTTTTCTCCATCAAAAAAATAAAATGAACACAATAAGGAACACCCTCCTACATCGTACAGAGCCTAAAGTTTACGAGTAAAGACCTTAGAATTCTTTACTTGTTGTGTTGGCCACTAGCCTAGGAATTTCTTAAGCATAGGGGTTGGCTACCCTTTAGAGAATTTCAAGGTCATGCTAGAAAAAATGCCAACAGAGGTGTCATATGTCTTCAAATCCTCATAGCTCCATGGAATGGAATCGAGATAATCTCTCATGATTTTTATGATTCCCTCTCTTTCCTATAGGGTGCACATTGTGCCAATGAAAACATTCTTGACATTATCCAAAGTTTCTAGATTAACTGTTTCACATTTTCCTCCCTCAAAAGTTTCCCTTTTGATTGATCTGAGCTTATCCCAATCAAAGATTCTTTCTAATTGAACCATTCCTCTGGGAATAGTATTTTTCTTCATATTCATAACTCTTTCAATATTTATTTTTGCTTCTTCTACCTTTATTTCATCAATTGTTTGTGCATCAAAAACACCAAAATTACTGATAAAATATAGAATATGCTTATCATCTTCAAAAAAATAGAAATTGGTAATGTTATCTGGGATTTAGCGTACAAGGGTGAGTTCCATAGTGAACTTTTTCAATCCATTCATTGCTATAGGCTCTAATGAACTGGTTGTCTGAGCCAAAGAGTTAGCAGCCTAATTTTGGGACCTCAAGACAGGTTTAATATTGAATGCATCAAAGTTTCTATAAGGTCCCAAACTATGTTCTTATAATAACCCAACCTTTTTTCATGACATGCATAATGTTTTCTTATTTTTTTGACTACTACCTCAGAATCCCCAAAAGCATGAACCACTTTTTCTCCTTTCTTGATGGCTAACAAAAGTCCATAGATTAAAGACTCATACTCTGTAATATTATTTGTGCATGGAAATTGTAGTCTATGGGCTACTAAGTACATTTCTCTTGTGGGACTGATTAACTCAAAACCAACACCTAAACCATTTCTAGACTTAGATCCATCAAATCTTAGAGTCCATACCTAGCATTTATCCTCCTTTTTCTTGGACTAATTTGTTGTTTTTGCTTCCATACTCTTTGGACTCTTCCTCTGTTGAGTCCATAATCTAGATTGAGCATCTTCTTGTTTCTGAACTCCTTTTCTAACCAAACTTCAAAATGCCAGGGTTTGTTTTCTCAATTTGTTCAAGTGTTATGTCATGCCCACATTTTACACACTTAAAGGACACAAAACAACCTAACTATTCTGCAACAAACTTTATAATTTGGAAATATTTTTTTCTTTAAACAATGATAATATAATATACTACTTAAGGCATCAGTCAATGATGTCGTTTAGTTAAGAGTAAGGTAGAAATGAGTAATTTTCTTTCAAACAATAATGTCCATTTCTTTAAAATTTTAACATATGTACCTCTTACCTACTTCAGTATCTCTTGTATTCCATCACGTCGTAATTTCCTCACTCCCAATAACTGTACCTACAAGGTCTACATGACTTGGTGCACATGTAAGATCAATGGGTAATTAGTGAATGATCACCAAGATAAATGATATAATTACTTAGCTATACAAATAAAATGGTACTTTACAACATCGAAATAGAATGATAGGTCCAAAAAAAAACTTAGAAGAACAAGTCATAAGGGCCAGACCTATTTTAGGGGATCATCTTAGATGGAATTGCCTACATACATGCAATGCAAAGAATTCATAGTTTGACAACCTAAGTTTTTTCCAACTCATTTGACTCACCCACATAGGGTATATCCCCTAATTTTCAAAAGGTGACTCTACCTTAATCACAAACATAACACAATAACATTGATATATTCTAAAATCAACCCTCTACTCAAAATCATCATGTGTCCCATACAAATTACAAATCATAAGAGTGGGTACGCAACCCTTTCTAGGGTACATTACCCCAGACAGTTTCATAGTCGATTGCCATCCACTTAGGTGAAGTCGGGGATAGAAAACTTGGTTAAGGATTTACTATACAATGTACTCCAAGGATATTTTATTTCATGCTTAGTTTACAAAGGAAATTTTTAAGCTAACTTATAACCTAGTTTCTTTTCTCTTGATTTAATATTTGTTGATTTTCTCCTAATGGGTATTGAATACATAGGACCTAAGAATTTTACTTTTATAGGAGACTAGGTTCCATGAACACAAAATTTACTATTTACTCACTAGCATATAGGTAAGGTTTACTTAAACCATAAATGTATACAAGGTGAGAGACAATAATTCAAGAGATAACGTCCTTACATATTTAACCCAATTTGGTACCAATCCAACTTTGCAATTTAAAACATAAGAGAAACCCACCTATAATATTCTTAAAATATAAGTTGAACAATAGATTGAATCAAAATATTATCTATCATTCTCTAATTACCAAGGTCCCTATTAAACAAAGTGATAGGATATGATAGATAAATGATCCAAATAATAATTCTATTTAACAACTACAATATAAAGATAAAAAGTAGTAATGTTCTACAACCATCATTTTAAACTCAATGGAAATATTTGATTGATAACTGTACGATTATAATTAATTACCATAACAATTTGTATACAAAATTCATTGATTAACATATGATAACTCAAATAATAACTAAATAAAATACTACTACTGGATAAGACTTTGATTACTATAAAACGTTAATCCTCAAATTTATGAGTTATATCACTTAAATAAAATCATACGAACTCAAGGGAAATATCAATAGATCAATGGGAATTGTGCCATACTTATCTATTCGTTATTACCACTTAAATGGTGAGATCATATCCAAGAAATATAATATACAAATGAACGTCCAAGGTCTAATATTTCATTATACATACTTGCAGACACATATACCCTTAACTTGCCAATATAATAATTTCCTTCAATATTATGCAATTATCAATGTCATAAATACCTAAGATGATATTTTCATCAACTAATTTCTAATATCACCCTTGGTATTTAGATTGAGACTTATGATTTTTTTTTATTAACAATAAACAGGTTTTGAAGGGTACCTGAAACCCTGAACAAAAAAGAAAGTGGCAGTAAAGATAAAACAATAAACTGCCCACCCAACAACACAAAAAACTAGCTGATTAACAGACCATCAACATACCATCAGTAGACAGAAATAGCCAACACAAAAAATAGAAAGACACACCCTATGACCATTAAAGCAGTTCCTTAAGCATTTTTTCTACATCCAAATCCTTAGACGCCAACATGTCATGCACATCCATGATTTCCTCAACATCCTGAGCAGGGTCCTTTTTACCTTTCTTTGTTTTGCTCTGAGTACACACAATTAGACTAGCCTCCAAATCAGTAGCATGCATGTCCATCCCAACATCCTCCCCACGTTCCATAGCTGCATGGTCATCAAACAACCCCTTCCCAGTCAATTCCTTCACCTTCTGATTGAGGAAAATCATACCTTCAGTCGAGGCCTCCAACTTCTCTTTTCTAATGTTTATGATCATGTCCAAATCCCTACAAAGCTACCTATTTTGTCTTTCCAGCAAAGCCAACCTCAGAATATAATCATTCTTCAAACTAGCAAGCTCATCCACCACACAACCCACACTGTCATTTAAAGATCTGGTAAGCCCAAAAATAGATTCCTTCTCCTTAAGACTGTGCAAAGTAGAAATGTTATAACGAGCAATGGTGGCATGCTTGTTGTGGAGGTCTTGCACCTCTTGGAAAAGCCACATAAGCAAATTAAAATAAATATCCGCCCCTTCTTTAACCAGCCCCGACGCCTGAGAAAAATACATCGCTCCCCAAAACACACCCCTGCCCTGGTGCGAACCAACCGGAGGATCCTCCTCATGCACACCTTCATAGAAAATATTGGCCTTTCCCCTATCCTTGGATGTAGACACCTGAGCAGAGTCTTCCAAATTGACCACTGAATTCCTCTTACCAACCACAAGGGACCCACCAATCCTAGAATCATCACCTTGAATATTCCTTGCCACCTCTTGAAATTTATCATCCATAACCTTTGCACGACCCTTAGACCTCTTACTAGTAGAACCCTCGACAACACCCTCCATCACCTTCAACTTGCATTTAGCACGCGGGTTAGCCTTGGAAGTTGAGGGCTTAACACCACCTATTGATGGCATATAATCCAGATCAGTAGCATAGCCATTGGATGAGCCCTCTGACTCCTCCTCCAACTTCGTACCCTCTGAATCCTAAATTTCTTCAATCCTACATTTCACACTTCCTTTCCACTTCTTCTGAGGAACAAGGGATCGAGGGTTCTAACAATGCAATTTTCTTTGATAAACTCAACAATAAGCAACATCAAACCTTCATGCAAAAAGGGATTTCTAGTGTTTTTCCTAAAATTTGAAATACCCTCTTCTAGAGACATCAACAGGTAAAAAGGGAAAGACACCAGCTTACCATGGCGAAAGTGGTTGAGTAACACAAAGTGATGACCATACGGCACCATATATCTACCATCAAGAGTGAAGTAACACATTAATGCCACCACAACCTCCTGCCAAATTGGTTTAATCTTGGTTCTATCATAGCCCTCGCAGTCCAAACAAACCATTTTAGCCCTTTCTCTATCACAGAGAAAATTCTGTCTAGCCGACTGCAAAATGTTCTTATCCCTATAAAATTTTATGCCTTCCATTGACATACCCATGACCTCAGTAATAAAGTCTTCATTAATGGTAGTATCCCTACCAAATATACTCAACACACGACCATGCCAAGCGTCGACAAACTCCTTGGACATAGAGGACTTAAATCCATTCAATCTCTCCATGAAGGGAGTAACACCACCTCTCTGCAAGATTGCCCAAACATCGACATTGGCTCTAGTTTCATCACAAGACAAAGGCTTCATTCGACACCTATCCCCACCCATCATCGAATTACTAGCAGAAGGAAAGCACAACCGAAAAAAGCCAATAGCACTCGCTAGAAAAACACCTAGGAAGCGTGTGAGACTATCGAGGGCAATACCAATGGAAATAATGAAGAGGATACTTAAAAAACTCAGCTGAAGGAGGCCACAAATTCCAATGAGTTTCAACTGAGTGAAAATTCTAATCAAACTACAAACTTCATGATACCCACGCAAACCAAAGGAGGTGGGAAAAAACAAAAAATTAACAAAGATCATTATGAATAAGGTTCCTTAAATCAATAGGAATGATATCATCCTCCCTCCACGATCTAGCTGATGTCACACCATAATTCACCAGCCAATCAGTGACAACATTTGCCTCTCTATAGGCATGAGAAATATATATTTCTTCAAATTCGCCACTTAAAGAAATGGCATTCGAAATAAAATTATTAATAGACCAAGAAGGGGGAGATTTTTTCTTAAGGAAATTAACAATGTTTAACGAATCACCTTCTATCCAAAGTTTAGAGATCCTCATATCCCTAGCCAATTTAATATTATGATAGGTAGTCGCTGCTTCAACAAGGTGGTTTGTCTGGATTCCTAAAGGGAGTTCCACCACTGAAACAAACCTACCATTGTGATCTCTCAACACTCCCCCACACCCAATAGGACCCAGATTGCCTTTAGCTGAACCATCAAAGTTGATTTTGAACCACCCAGAAGGAGGGGGAAACCAAACCACCCCATCCCTCACTAGATTGGCCTTCTTCAGGGGTTTGAAAATGTCAAAGGAAAGTTTCCAACTGGATGACACCACAACATCATAATCTGAGACCAACATTCTTCCAGGAATATCAATTTTTTCCACCACCAACATCAAATTCTCCTTAATAGAGGAAACAATTTTGAAGAAAAGGGAAAGAGGAGAGAGGGAAGAATCCCTGAAAATCCTATTGTTCCTCTCCTTCCATAACCCCCAGAAGATATGCGGAAACATGAGCAACCAAAGAAGCTTCAAAGAAGGATTGGAAGAAGGAGCATGCCATTGAAGCCATAAATCCCAAACTGAAGCAGGAAAGATCCACACCACACATCATATATTGAGAAAAAGGGACCAAACTTCCCGAGCATAGTTGCAACCAATAAACAAATGAGAACTATCCCCCGCATCCATCATACAAGGTAACATATATTAGGCATGGAGAACCCCCATTTCCACAAATTGTTAATAGTAAGAATCTTATCCTACACCATTAACCACTGAAAGATATTAATCTTAGGGATAAGCTGCGAATTCCACACTAGGCCCCATGGTGGCTTAGGGCCCAAAATATCATTATAAGACTTGAACGCAAAGGCCACTAACAAGGCTCCATTCGGGAGCCTATTACAAATCACCTTATCCCTTTGAAGAGAGACAAGGATGTGAATTCTAGAAAACTCATTAAAAAGATTCGCTAGCTCAGGGAACACTTCAAGAATCTTTCTCCATTCCCCATTGACAATGTAGTATGCCACATGACTCCCAAATTCATGAATGCACAAGTCCCTCCAGGGGTTCACCCAATGAGAATCACGCAAAGGATAATGCCCAAACCACCAATCATCCCAAAAGAGAATATTCCTGCCATCCCCAACCACCCAAAATAAACCAATAGAAATCACCCCTCTCGATTTGGACAGTGAGTTCTAGAAGAAGGACCCCAAAGGAGAGAAGTCCTTACTTAGAAATTCCTAAAATTTATCCACCTGAGGAAGATATTTAGAAGCCAAAATTTTCACCCAATCCTTCTCACCACAAAGGAAATTCCAGAGCTACTTGGCCACAAGAGCCAAATTGAAGGGCTTAATCCTACGCAAACCCAGAACTCCTTGAATTTTAGACCAACACACCTCCTTCATGAGACTAAACTCAATCTCTTTTTAACCTCCACACCTGACCAAAGAAACTTTCTCTGGATACTCTCAATTTGCTCCCAAAATTTATGAGGCATCTGAAAGAGACTGAGAGCATACACAGGAAGATTCTATAAAGTAGCCTTGATGAGCACCAACTTACCAGCCTGACTAAGCAACACACCTTTCCAACCAGCCAACTTTGCATTAAATTTATCAATCAGTCCACTCTAGAAGGAGTCGTGAGACGAATTGGCTCCAAGCGGCAACCCAAGGTAGGTTGAAGGAAGAGACCCCACATAACATTGAAGGATACCAACAATTCTATGTGCCCTCCTTTCAGGAGTGTTAAGGAAGAAGATCATGCTCTTAGGGAGGCTCACCAATTGTCCCAATGCTGCCTCATACTTCTACAGGATCACCTTAATAGCTCTAGCTTCCGCAATAGAAGCCTCTCCCAAGATCAAGGTTTCATCAACAAACTGTTGATGCACATAAGAGGGAAAGGAAGAAGAAGGTATCAAGCCCTTCAAGGCACCCAAGGAAAGCTTTAATTGTAGCAATCTACCTAGAGTATCAGCAAGAATAATAAAAAGGAAGGGAGAAATTGGGTCCCCCTACCAAACCCCCATGGAACTTCTGAAGAAATCCGAAGGAGATCCATTCACCAACATAGAAAAAGACACAGTAGAAGTGAGGCTCCTAACCAACTGAACAAAGGTATCTGATAAGCCAAAAGCAAAGAGAATTTTATACAGAAAGGTCCAATTAACTCTATCATAAGCTTTAACCAAATCCAATTTCAGCAAGAAGTCGGGCCTTTTGTTAACCATCAGCGAATGGATGTTCTCGTGCACAGTGATGATAGGGTCAAGAATTTTCCTTTTGGAAACAAAGCCACTTTTATTGGGAGAAATAATCAAAGGCAAAACCCTTTGCAACCTCACAACAAGCACCTTGGAAAAGATCTTATAGATAGAATTACACAAGCTGATTGGTTTGCACTCATTAAAGGCCAAAGCCCGAGGAATCTTCAAAATCAACACAAAAAAGGTAGAGTTTAATTCTTTAAGAAAATTATGACTGCCAAAAAACTCTTTAGTCGTATCCACCACATCCTTAGAGACAATCAACCAAAACTCCTAAAAAAAGAACATGGGAAACCCGTCAGGGCTGGGGACCTTATTACCAACAAAGGAAAAGACCGTACTCCTAACTACCTCCGCCGAAGGGATGCTACACAACATATGATTGAGATCCTTCGTTACTAGATGAGGAATAACCTCCAACAGTAGATCCTAATCAACCAAGGATGGAACAAAATCATCAGACAAGAGATTAGAAAAGAAAGTAATAGCCTCCTTTCTAATCTCATCCTCATTCTCAATCACCCTCCCATCCAGATGAATACACTTAATTTGTTTGGAGGCCCGATGCTTAAGTGTGGTGAGATGAAATAATTTGGTGTTTTTGTCACCACAATTCAGCCACACCACCCTTGATCTTTGTTTCTAAAATTATTCCTCCCTAGCGGAAATATTATGAAGACGGGACAACAGAACACTCTCCTCATTAGCCAAAACAACATCGTAACCCCTAGCTTGAATGCTCTGCAGCACAAGATCAAGATCAGCCTTGATGCAGGCATTCTCATGGAAAATATGTCCAAAGGAGGCTTTATTCCAGTTTCTCACATTGGATTTGATAGCCGCCAACTTCTTCGCTACCTTGTACATAGTTGATACACCCACCTAAATACCCCACCACTCAATAAGCTTAGCTTTAAAATCTAGATGAGACGTCCACATTTTTTCAAAACAAAAAAGAAAAGCATGCCTTCGACCTACCACATCAGCCGACATGGATATAGGAAAATGATTTGATCCCAGCCTAGTCAAGGAAGATAGGGAGCAAGAAAACCGAGCTAGCCACTCATGAGAGAGAAGGGCCCTATCCAGTTTGACTTGGATTAAAGCATCACCCATCCGACAATTGAACCAAGTGTAAGAGGTGCCCCACAAATCCACATCAAACAAGGCATTGCCATTAACAAAAGACATTAAGTCAAACCTACTCTCATCATCAATCTGAGAGCCTCCCATTTTGTCATCAGAACTCAAAGGAGTATTGAAGTCTCCCACAACCAACCAGTGATTAGAAGGAAAATTAGACCTAAAAGAACATAAATTCCCCCAGAAACACTTTTGAGCACTTCTAACATTAGGCACACATAAATATTAGAAGAACCCAAGATAAATCACATGATGAATGATAAAATGAAGTAGCAATGTGATTAGAAATCCCAAAAATAGCCTTACCAACCACAACTTTCATATTCCAAAAAGTAGCCACACCCCCTGAAGCACCATCCACATCAAAACCATGCAGGCCACACTCATTAAAGAGTCTCTTCTTAAGAGATTCCAACCTTTCCACAGGAATTTTCATTTCTTGAATCAAGATCACATCAGGTTTATGATCCCTCACTAGATTAGCAAGGAGATCTTATTTGTGAGGTTGATTTAACCCTCAAATATTCCAAGAAAGAATCTTCATTGAGGAGTCTGAGATGCTCTCTTGGGACACATCTCAAAAAGGGTTTTTTGGGAGCCATCAACAATATCCACCTTACTTTCTTTCCCCTACTCTGCATCAAGGTAGGTCTCCCTCTTCCCCGCAGTTCCGACCCACAATCCACCTTTGATTGATTCCTGGTAGCCATCCCTTGAGGTGACAAATTCTTCTTCCTATTTTTGGTTTTGACCGGAGAAAAAGGAGGATCCTTCACTTTTTGTGAGCAAACCAGCCCACAATCATTGATAGAAGAGGTGAGCACCATATTTGAAAGAGCCCCCAAAGGGTCCTGCAGAATCGCCTCCAAACCACCCTTCTCCACATTAGTAGAATTCACCAACAAAGACTAAACCTTAACATTCTCTTCATCCTCCCCAGGATGGATTTCCTTCACAACTTCCCCTACATCAACACCTTTAGACCCCAAAACAGAAGCCTCCACACCACCAGCCACTTCCCCTTCTTCAACCACCTGAACGTCCCTTTCAAGAACCTAAAGATACTGAGGGGTAACAACCTCAACAACCACGCCATTCAAAACACCTCCCTCCTTACAAGAAGAATCCAAAACCAAATCCTTCAACAGTTCCTGAGGCCTATCAGCCTCCTCCCCAACCGCAACATCAACATTTTGTTTCTCCCTCCATTCCATACGATGTTGGGGCTGAACAAGCTTAGCCTTTAACGAGAATTAATTTTCCCAGTGACCAACCTTTTTACAGTGGAAACAAGCAAAGGGAATAGATTCATACTCAATTGATTGACTCCAACTGCCCAACTTCGAGTTAATAGTCACCCTTTCTGACAAATATATAGATTGATCAACAATGATAGAACCGAGCATAAACTAGCCTCTTCCTTGAGGCCATCATTTGATCGATACAAAAGAGTTTACCAAACATATTGGAAATACCAACAAACACTTGCTTATACCAAAACTCCAAAGGTAAAGTTGGCAATCTCACCCACACAGGGGCCAAAGAAAAAGAACAAGAATTGGGATTAAAACCCGCCTCCCATTTCTTTAGAACCAAGGATGACTTACCAATTAACCATGGTCTTGTAGTGAGAACAACAACCATGTCCTCATTACAAGTGAAAGAGAACGGGAAAAATTCTTTCACCATTGCAGCAACTTCCACCTGACCTTTCGTTCTCTATCGCTTAGAAGCAAGGTTTCAGACCAACTCCACATTAGGGCGAGGCCCCATAAATTTCCCAACCAAAGTAAGGTCCATCGAAACCAACCAATTCTCAATAATGTTGTTAGGAACTGAGACTGAGTATTCTCTTGTAACTAGATTCACTTGAAAGCTAACCGGCACCAACGAGCTCTTTCCTTTAGGCTTAGCACCCAAAAGACTAGACCAACTTGGACCATTTGATAAGACCTCCACATGCTTATGTTCTTCACCATCAACACCTTTTCCAGGATTCTTCGGACAAGGGGAAGAGGAAAGGCTCACATTAAGAGGAGATGCCCCCACACCAAGTTTGGGAGGACCACCATCCAAGCCAAAGGAATCCAGAACAAATGACAGAAATGAGGACCCGCCATTAAATCCCACAACCCCACTGCAGGCTGACAAATCCTCGCCAGCACCGACAACAACATCCAACCTACCGCCATTACCACCAAGAGGAGAACCAACATTTCCCGCCCTTGTAGAATGTTGAATGATCGCCACCCCACCAGAAGAGTCTCCCATCGCATCTTACAAATCTTGAGACTTATGAATGTTACTATATTAAGATTATTAATATCTTTCATAATTCTAGTATTAATATTCTTGTAATATTAATATTGCTATGACCTCCCATACTCCCTATCATAGACGAGAATATTATTACTACTTAAAATAGTAATATTTATAATATTATCACACTTGTTAATATTATCCTCTCTAACTTAACACTAAGATGTATATATATTCTTTATCTACTATCGATATTATAGCTTCTCTTTGATTTTAACATTGTTATTTATTAATATTATATTTCTTGTTAATATTATTGTCAATGTAATTATCAATATTGCTAAATACTTTTATCGTTAATTTTATTGCTTATTATTAGTATTTATATTTACTCTTAATAGTGACATCTAAACTACAAGCAACTTTCATTCTACATTTGTTGCCCTAAAAAATTGCAGTCCTCACATGAGAGATCTTATCTTCTAAGACAAGAGACTTGTGGCCTTGAGAAGCATTTGAATTCTATTTGGCTCTTGCAAAGGTAGTGGATTTTCATATTTTTCATATCAATAGGTAGGATAGAAACTTATTAGACAGGGAAGCCTATTGTGATGTGGAAGACAAAAAAATCCTAGAATTAACCTATTAACCTTCATACAAAATTTTAAAATGATCTAGAGAAATAAAGATCAAGTGATAGTTGTAAATGATATTATTACATTACTTATCAAATAACTAGGATCATGAATTCTCTTCCTAACCTGATTTGTTTGGGTGTCAGTGATTGCTGAAGGTACACATCAATTGTCCATTTGCAAGGAAGAACGACACCAAAAATGGACATGCAAAGAATACATAGAATGCAGGGTTAATGATGGCATGCACAAAAGAAAACACATACAAGATGCATGAACTAACTATTAAAATGCTTTAAGGTGTTGCAGTCTCATGGATATACACAAAATGCCATTACTAAACTCCTAGTCCATGCCTATGCATGGATATGGCATACAATACTGCATAATAAAAACACAAATAATGGCTTAAAATTATAATAGGAAAAATTTGGTAGTCACACATGCAAAATATGGACGCACAGACAAGGCACGCATAATTGAAAGAGTAACTCGATGATATAAACATGCCTTAAAAGAAGCATATTCATGCAGGAAATCTAAAGTTCTTGAATCCATGAGATCACTTAAAGCTAGAATGCTATGAATGTATATTCGATTTAATATTTGAACTGACTATTATTCAAAAGGTGTCTGGTCACCAAGCACTTCTTTATCAGCTTGCAAGCGGAACATTTTTTCCTTCTCCATGCTTAGTGCTACTAACTGTTTCATAGTGAATGCAGGAAGTATCCACCATACAAAAGACCTCAAGTAATGTTTAAGAAAAGCTCTTCCTCTTTCAAATATGTCTCATCCAAATTATACTTTTGGCTTTTTATTCATTGTTTTATCAAGTTTAAAGTGATTGGAATAATTAAATTGGAATGATAAATTATGTAAATTGCAACGTGTCTTTACACAAAGATTTTTTTATCTATGAGATGTTTAAGTTAGGTTTGTAAAATCATGTTTTTTTTAATATTTTTATTATATATCATTTTTAAATATAATATTAATTGTTTCAAACATCTTTTAAGAAAATTCAAAGATTCTTCTTATTTAAAATGTTTCACTGAATTAAATCTTTGGTTTTTGTTCAATATATTCATTATTTTATCAAATAGTTTAATGTATGTGAGAGATACTTAAATTTGAATTATAAATTAAAAAAATTGTCAAATATTTTCGCGTGGGGACTTGTGTCTCCATGAGATGCTTCAAGTCAGGTTTATAAACCAACCCTTAACATGCCCACTTTTTAAATCTATTTTTATTATATATTAATTTTGTATGCATAGTATTAATTATTTCAACCACCTCTTAATAAAAATGAAAGACACTTCCTATTTCAAATATGCCTTTCCCAATTAAACATTTGGCTTTTCTTCAATGTACTCATTTCTAAATATCAATAATTTAAAGCAAACAGGGAATACCTAATTTTGAATAATAATAAATTAGGTATTAAAGTGAAAAGTGTTCTAACATAGAGACTTGTGTGTTTACAAGATGCTTTTAGTTCCACCAACACACCCCTTCCTATACTTTTTCTTATTATTATCAATGTGAAAAAGTGTTCTTTTAACTTAACCTAGTCTAATCTAATAACATACAAATGCATAAGTATAATTAACCCAATAAATTAAAAACTTGTAGATTAAGATAACACTAAACTACATATTTTCTAAGAAAATAAATATAAAGTAGATGAGGGTACTTAGCTTTATGAGTAGAGATATATGACTTTGATGTAGTTTATGGAGCATGAATCATTTCTAATCTTAAAATGGTGCATTTGTTACTAGTTATAATACGATGCCTAGGTATATTATAGATGATTGGTCAGGTGGCCTTACATCCTCCCCCTATTACTAAAATTCCTCCTAGAATTTGATAAGGGGGGTATAATGTCCACCCTAGAGTTAATTTGTAAGATGAAAGAGTCAAAATCATATCTTAGCAAGTAGTGTGTGTATCACAACATGGTCAACTAGTACAACACAATTACATATAGATTCCCACCAAAATCATTTTCTACAAATAGGCGTAACATTAGACCAAGTATAGCTTTTCATACACACCACACTTAGGACAAGGTAATCAAGATCCAAATATACTTACAAATATTCACATCACATGCCCAAGATAGTTCTAATTACATAGTCATTGAGTTGTTATTGACAAAACACTAATTAATCAACCAACAATGGTTGTCAAGAGTACATCAATTAGACTTTATCCCTAACAAGGAATCATGTGTCACATCATGCCATCAACATATCATACCTATAATTTCAATCAATCATTAAATCTCATCTTTAATTGTTATTTTCTTACTCTTAGTTTCTCATTTGCACAACCAAATCAACATAGTTAGCACACAAATGACCACATAAGGACTTACTTGTCTCACAAAACAAGGCTCACACAATAGTTGAGGATCCCTAGTGCCCAAAATTCTCCTCTAAGAATCCATATCATATAAATAATTACCATCAGGTCCTCCCTGAGGAACCTTTGCATAGAAATATTTGATAGATCAAGGGGAAATTGATTGTAACTGTCCCAAGCCGATCTCATTTACCCCTTTATAATAAATCTCCTGCCATCTACTCCCCCCCCCCATACAACTTGTCAGTGACCCCACATGAGTATGAAAGTCTAACACATTCCACCTTACTACACATATGCCGATAACAACATAGGTTTGATAAAAGCCTCAAAACAAGAATTTCCAAATTTCAAATAGGACAACAATTCAAAATTTATAAAGAAAGATAAAATTCTCAATGGTGCCCACCAGTCAACAATTCAAAATTTGAAACAAAAAGTCTTAATAACTAGTCCTTGAGGCAAAAAGGGACAATTTCATAATGTATTGAATCAATAACTTAAAGAATTGCAAAACTGCTAGCTCATCATATTAACAGTCATAGATATGAATCCAAAATCACATAAATTTTCACAATACGATCACTTCATGACTTCAATTAAGTCACCTAAGGTGGGATGAGGGGATAAGGTGGTCTCAAACCACATATAGCTCATCAATAAATCATAATATAACAACAATATATCTCACACAACCAAAGAATATCATATAATAATCACTATACCACATATCCCACACAACCTAGGAAAATCATATAATAATCACCATGTTACATGTCCCCAAGACAATCATATAATAATTGAATCATCAATGATAGATTTGCTATAAAACAAGGGCACACTTAGGTCCATCCTCAACCCTCTAAGGTACCAATCTCAAGGGTTTATTTTGCATTAAGAACCAACAAGTGTGGCTCTTATATGTCAGAGAGTAGACCATGGTCAATGTCCATGGAAAATTGCGTCTTAACATAAATCCTTTATCGGGATTAGGGACAACACCCTCAGCTCATAATTTCCCAATGGATGGACATGTGTCTCTCAACCCCTTGTTTTATGCTAGCTGACATATCAATCCTAAAGGGGAGAGGGTGAACCCACAAAAGTGGCTTACAATTGGAGTGAGGAAGGAAAATTTGAAAAAAATAACCCCATGCCAAAAAATTTCATTTTTGGGGTTCGAGTGAACTAATAGGTTTGAACGAACCAAAAGAGGGTTCGCTAGAACCTAGGTTTGAGTGAACCCATTTAATGCATGTTCCCACCATCCTGCCAAAAAAAACACAATAAAACCCCCTTTTGAAAGGGGGTTCAAATGAACCCTGGTTTGCTCAAACCCCTTGGGGTTTGCACGAACCCCCCTTTTCCCACCTTCCTGCTCTTTGGCACCAAAAAAATTAGAATTTTTTCCCTTCAAAGCTCAGGTTGAGGATGAAAATGGAGGAGACTTCACAAACCCAACTAGAATCAGGTAGTCCTCAGAACGAGCTACCCAAAAACTATAATTTTAACATGTTTTGGTTTTATTATGTATTTTTTTTTTTAGTTTTACTAAACATAGGTTTTTCACAAAAAATCAAGCTCTTTGTTCTGCACATGTGGAAAAATAGTAGACTATCAATTTTTTTTTTGAAAAATATGAGTACACCAGATATTGAAGTCCTTGATCCAACAAAAAAAAAATGAATTTCAATATATATACAAAAAAAGTTATGCGTTATATGATCTGCCTATGTCTGAATTGTAATTGGTTTGATTTCAAAACTTAATTAAGGAAATAATATTCAATAAAACACTATCTAACCAAGTGGAAGCACTAGATATCAGAGTTACAAATCTAAATTCGAAAGAATTAGAATTTTATCCTTCATGGAAAAAAATAATTTATGCGTTATACGGTAAGCCTCACTTTTTAAAAATATTGTTTTTTGAAAAAAAACTAGTTTTTGAGGGAGATGGAAAAAGAAGTGCAATCTGATTCCAAAATTTTTGAAAAAAATATATTTAGAATCTACAGAAATTTTTTCATGAAACTCTAGTTTGCATCATCTTCAAATTCCTCACGGTTTAGCCGCTATGGTGCTTAAAAGTGAAGATTTAGTTAGAAATATTATTTCAGTGTCTAGTTTGGCCAAAAATTGTAAACCAGTATTGTGGGATCACCCAAACCATACACTAAGGGTACACATTAACATATATACAAGACTTACATAGAGGAACACATCACATTCCATTTAAATGACACACATCCACATATTTCATGTTTACACCATTTCACAATTATCCATCTACACAAGATAATCATGAAGGTTGCACATCGAGATCATTCTTAATGTCCACTCACCCTTATCCCAAGTCAGATACTCTATATCACACACTTGAGGTACACACAAAGTTTACTGGTCTTTCCACATTTCACAACACATAAAATTTCTATGACGTACACCACATCTTAACCCAACACATGGCACTTGACACATAACATGTACAACATATATCAAACACTCAACAAGGAGGTCACCAATAATGTACAACACCTACGGTTCACATTAGCACAAGGTTATCACATAGGAGTGTGCATCATAAGAACTGTATACATTGTTCATAAACCCATTTCTCAATTTAAATCTCCAACATAACAACTAGGTGTACAAACATTCAAATTCATTAATTACTTCACAAGATATGACTAAGTCTCTCAAACAAGACAAGGATCATCATAGGTTCAGTTAAGTCACCCAGAAATAAATCATTGATTTAATGAGAGAAATACTCTTAGGATCTTAAATTAAATGCACAAAAGATGTTATCTCCATTATTCATTCAAGACATTTCACTTTCTTCCTACCCTTTTTGAAGTGACTAGAATAACACATAATGTTACTAACTAATTAACACAAACTTTTTCCCAAGGTTTCTAGTGTGGAAACCTGGCTCTAATACCAAATTCCATGACCACATTTTACACACTTAAAGGACACAAAATAGTCTCTTTTTTTCAACAAACTTTATAATGTACAAATATTCTTTTTTCTTTAAACAATGATAACATAATATACTACTTAAGGCATTGGTCAATGATGTCATTTAGTTAAGAGTAAGGTAGCAACATGAGTAACTTTCTTTTAAACAATAATGTCCATTTCTTTAAAATTAACATACACACCTCTTACCTACTCAATAATGTATTGAACAATGAAGCTAAAGCTCAAGCCTTTGTAAAGGGATTCAAAATTATTAAAGAGTTCGGTTCAATCAATATTTGTACATAAGGACATTTAATTGTATTATTTAACATAATTAAAATCCTAATAAATAGAATTTGAACATCATTCTACTTCCAACTTAGGATTTTCCTTTACCATCATTATAAGTTTAAATACATACATTTTTATAGGTAGGCTAATGACATAGAAGATGGGATTTCTAATATTTCTATTGAATCCCCTTATTAAGTATGTATTGATCCTTTTATTACTCATTGGAATGACTTTTCATTCTTGAATATTAAGAAAAAAGACCTTTAATCATCATTCTAGTTAAAAGATGATATAATTGGCATTCATGCCAAGTTTTGATTAACTAGGAGGTGTTCTGGGATTGTTGGTTTGTAACTAAGTGGTTCTAGAACCCTTTCCATTTCAATTATTTTGATTAGCAATTAATGTCTTCTAAAAAAATGATGGGATTTTTCAATGGTAAAAATTTTGCAAACACTTTCATTCAAGAATTTTTTTGTTCTTAAAGTTATTAAAAAAAGGATTTGGAGGAACATGATAGTGTTATGGGCTTGTGGGATATAGGAGCCACCTTTCCAATAGAGGGTTTCCATGACACTTGCTGCTAGGTGTAATTTTAATAAATCTCAAGATGGATTATAGTATTATTTTTTTGAAAGATTTTAACAAGGCCCTTCTTCATCATGACAAGGAATCTATTAATTTATTTTGGAAAAGGTCAGGAAAGTGGTTTATGAAAAAATATTTTTAATTAGGGTTGCATATGTAAGATTTGTTGATTTTTTTAGCTCAAATAAGAACTTCCACACAAGTTTAGTTTGAAATCGAGGGGAAAAATTCAAGTGCTTTGAGTTAGTCTATTTTGTATTTCACTTTAGTGATTAAAGTGAAAGTATTTTATTTAGTTAAATGATTCTAATAAAATATAGAAACACATTAGTGATTTAGACTTATCTTCCATCTTATTCTTATAAGTGATAAGGATGCTTTTGTAACTAAAGCCGATTTTTGGAAGATTAGATTTTTACTTGAATTATTATAAAGATAGGAGCAAGATAGAAGTTTGAAAGTAATTCATTTGAATTATTTTTTCGAAGGAATGAAAGGATTTTTTTCTTAAGGACTAGAAAACCTAATGTAAGATACAATTAATTTATGTATAACTATGAAATGTATTAGTTGTGGAGGTTTTCTTGTATGTTTTTCCAAGGAATGGAAAATAGGTTATGAGGTATAACAATGATTGTATGATTCCATTTTCATTTTTGTGATTTGAATTTCAATAATTTGTATGATTAATTCAATGATCATTAAGTATTAGGTAATTAGTCACCATGATTAGAATTTTAAAATGGTATCAAAACTAGCTAATGTAAGAGAAAATCACATAGCATGAGAAATGAATTTTGGGGAATTTATTTGTTGAAAATCATGCTTCTTTCTAGGTGAAAATTACATCTTTTTTAAAAGGAAAGTACGGTGGTTACTATGTCAAGAAAATCATGGACCAAGGGTTCCTTTTTTGCATGTATTTTTAGTTGAAAATTATTAAAATATCAAAGAAGAAAATTGTAAGAGGATTTTCATGATGAAAAGCATGGCTTGAATAAATCATAAATCATGTGGGAATTTCTTAAATGAAATTGTGACTATCTTTAGTAGAAAATTGTAGCCATGATAGGGTTTATTTTTTATAGAAAATTTAAAGGTTTTTTTAGTCAAATTTTGGTGGATTTTAGGTAATTGCTAAGCCATAAAATCACATATATGGTTTATCATATTAGAGCTAGGGCACAAAAGTGATGACAAAAAACTAGTCAAATTTATTGCAAGTAGGGTTTTAAAAGTATTCAAAACCAACAACTCGAATTTACTAGACCAACAAACTAGGGTTTGTAAAAATAAACTAAGTTTTTCTAGGCCATTATTAAGGACTAAAAAATGGTATCTTGAAATATTAACTAAGGTGCACAATGAACCAACAAGGGATTTTCCAAGGATTGTAGCGATAGCTAGGAATGTGAACTAGGGATTAAAGAAGAATTAGGGTTTACAAAATGCAACCTAGGTTTTGAAAAAGAGTAGATTCAAACATCAATGGTAAGGGAAAGAGTGAGGAAGAATACTCATAGCTTGGGGAAAAATTACTTGAGTAAAATCAAGAGTTTTAGTTTTCATATGTTTGTTCAATTTGCATCATGGTGTCCAAACAATCTAAGAAGAACCAAGAATAGCAAATAGTGGGAGGAAATGGCCTTTATAGAAAAATAGATGGATGAGTTTGTTACCAAGTTTGAGAGCGAGTTCTCATTGGTTTCTTGTCTTATAAGGACTGCTTGGTACACGAATAATGGGGCCTCTAGGAATATGACATCAACTTGAGAATATTTTACTAATTTCAAAAAACATAATTTTGGGTTTCAAGTTGAGCTTGGTGATGATGCCAAGTATCCAATAGAAGGATTTGGTACTATCCCCTTTAAAATTTAGTTAGGTATCTCTTTGGAGATTTGGTGGAACCTTCTTTGTTCCTAGTCTTGGGAAGAATTTTATTTTAGTTTTGGTAACAAAGGATAAGGGATTTATAGTTGAATACATGGATCAACTAATTATTATCAAGTTGAAGGGATCTAGCCCAATTATAAAATAGGTTATGGATGTTAGATAAGGTAATCTTTATAGGTTACAAGGAAAACCAATTCTAAGAGTAATAGTGTAACATCAATGATTTAGAGCCTTCTAACTTCTAGGAAGCTATAGATAAACAAGTTTGGTGGGGTGGCAAGTTGGAGGATTACACCTCTATCATGAAAAAATATGTGTGGGAAATTATTCCAAGACCATAAGGGAAGTCAATTATGAATTCTAGGTGACTCTATAAGATCAAGGATGTTTCAAATGGTAGAATTGAAAATTAAAAAGTGAGGTTTATTGTGAGAGGGTTCTCCTAAGAGGGAGTGAGCTATGTAGAGACTTTCTGAAAATCACTAGATGCACTTTCATTATAATAGTTATACATTTATTTTTAGATGTGGGCTAGAAAATACATTAGATGGGTGCTAAGATAATTTTTCTTAATGGTCTCATTGAAGAAGTAATGTCTATAGAGTATCCATAGGGATTTGACGTAAATGAAAATGAATTCCATGTTTGCAGGCTTAGGAAATCCTTGTATAGACTCAAATAATCACCCAAGCATGGTATTCAAGGATAGATAAAAATAAGCAAAAGTGAAGTGGACTATAGTCTTTATTAGATAGTTGTTGGGATTGATCTAGTTATTCTGATATTGTATGTATATGATTTGTTCATTATTTTAGGGTGCAACATAAATATATTTTTTGAGTTTGAGATGGAAATTAGGTTGATTCATTACTCTTTAGGTTTATAGGTTTGGTAGAGACCAAGAGATATTTTCTTTAGGTAGGGTAAGTATGTAGTTCAGATCTTGAAATGATTATAGATGGATGATTGCAAACCTTTGGCCACACCTATGATAACTAATCTAAATTGTGTAATATTGTTAGATTTGGAAGTGATTGAATTCACATTGTGCATGCAATTGATAGGTTCCTTAATGCATTTTTTTAACACAAAACTAGATACATGTTTTGCACTAAACATCTTGAGTCAGTTCATGGTGGAGTCCAGGAAAGAGCATTGGATAGTAGTCAAAAATGTGCTTAGATCTTTGAAGGGAATATTAGAGTATGGTTTGATATATCTTAAAGATAGTGAAGTGAAGTTATAAGGGTATAATAACTCTAATTAGGAAAGGAGTATAGAGAATAGGAAGAGCACCTTAGGGTGTTTATTTAGCTTGGGTTTAGGAATGGTATCTTGGTTTAGCAAGAAGCAAAATATAGTGGCACTAAGCATACTAGAGGCATAGTGTATGTAATTTAGTACTACTAGTTGTGAATCCATTTGAATTTACAAGTTACTTGCAAGGTTGTTTGATGATGCAAACAATAACCTCCCCACATCCAAAAACTCATGCAATCATAGAGATCAAATAGGGAATTACTGCAATTTTCAAATTGAAACTCATATTAAACCAAGATAAAACAATTACAAAAATTATTCAATTGCATTCAAGAATGAAATCTACACACAAGATTGATGAATCATGGCTCTTCATGGCCTTCTTCCCATAGCTTCTTCCCCTCTCTGCTTTTTCTCTTCCTCCTTCATTTCTCACTACTTTGTAATCATAGATTGTTGTCTTTTACATTCATGCCATTGCTATTTTTGAATAGCCCCAAGATTGGTTGCTTTCTTCTCAACACCTCCCCTTATCTTCCTCCCCTAATCCCTTACACATCCCACTCTTTTTAATTCCTATACTTTCATATAACTCCCCCTAACTCCCACACTAATGACTATATTTTTTGTGGTTAATTTAGCCATTGATTTAGTCGTTAATTTAGTCATTAATTTAGTCATTGATTGTTGTTAACTGGTCATTTATTTAGTCATGGTAGTGGTTTATTTAGTCATTACTTTAGTCATATATTATTCATTAATTTAGTCATTACTTTAGTCATATATTTAGTCATTAATTTAGTCATTACTTTAGTCATATATTTAGTCATTAATTTAGTCATTAATTTAGTCATATATTTAGTCATTAATTTAGTCATATATTTAGTCATTAATTTAGTTAATTTAGTCATATATTTAGTCATTAATTTAGTCATATATTTAGTCATTAATTTAGTCATTAATTTAGTCATGTATTTAGTTATTACAAATAATTTAATCTAACTTAATTAATTCTCACAAATTTATGCATATAAACTTCAAGTATCATAGATATTCAAATGTTGAAGAATCACCATGGAATGAAGATGAAAAATGCTTGAACAAATATGATTGATCACACAAACACAAACAAATTACAAATCAAGAGGAACCACAACACAGTATTTATGAGTGGAGAAAAAACCACTCTAAAAATTTACTTCATTAAGCCTCATTGGCAAATCAAAATCTCATTGGTTACATTCAATGTCTTAGTGACACTATACAACTTACAGACACTATATAAACATAATACTCCTATTTTCATATACTTATACCGTTTTCCCCTTCCTTAACTACAGTCCTTTTGGAAAGGAAATGACCTCCTATAGGGGTTGAACCCATTTAATCCCCTTGCAAATCCACAACTTTCCCGCCACTATTAGTTTTGGCTCCTCATAACTCTTCCTCACTGGTATTCACCTTTCACTTCTTCAATTTGGAGTTTCAACTTGAAAATAAGGTTTCAAAATTTTCACATCAAAAACTCAAAAAATTCAAATAATACAGAGGATAAAATTCAAAACTTTTATTTTCCTTTTCCAACTATGGCACCCTAAACTTAGGTGCTAGATATAGTGAATGCATTAGAATTATATATAACTATTGTACTTTTGAAGTTTCAGATTTCCTCTTCACTATATAGACAACTAAAAGGAAAAAGTACATATATAATACCTACTAACATAGTTGCAAATGAAACAGAATATTGTAACTCTAGAGTGTGTCTTCATGGATGCATTCTATCAATTGGTAAGCAAAATGCTACTCATTGTGAGTACTTTTTATGCAAACATATTTCACACAATAAAAGTAAACGAAATATAAAACTAATAAATTTCATTCATAGCATAGATATAAGAAAATTGTATACCTAAGCATCTTCTATCATTGAATTTTCCTCATCTAGTATGATGATTTTAAAGGGTGGAGAAAGATAACTACTAAAAGTAGCCAAATAAATGAATAAGCAAAATCAATGAAGCTGAAATTTGAAATACTTTATCAGACTTTTTCAAGCTCTAACAAAATCTCATGGCTTTAGTTATATTATTTGTGGTGCATATATCGCTTGATTCAGAGCAGCCTTTCCCTCCCATTTGACTAGCTCACCTCTCTAATTTGACGAGCTGCAACCTAAAAATAAGATTTCAACGAGGGTTTTAGAGTATTTCATAGCCAATTAGAGCAGATATGAGGAATGTCCATAATACCTGCACAACAAAAATGAATAGAACCATAGAAATTACAAGAAAATAGATAATAAGTTGAGAGTATTTTGAACATTTTTATAAGGAAAAACAAATTGTATCAGGAAAACTTTATTTACATTAGCATAATTCTTAAAAGACCAAATATATTGTGCCTAGAAAAACTCCATGTTTGGTTTTAAGTAAAATTACAATTTGCAAGATCTATGATTTAAGGCAATTGGATCTTGAGGTGGAAAATTAATGAGAGGAGGGAAGTACTTAACAATAAATAATACAGGAAACAAGTGTATAGGCTATCCACACAAACAACAAAGGGCCAAATATTTGGAAAGAATGAATGATGCATGATCAAAGTTACTGTCAACAATTAATACCAAGATGTAACACACATGCAAATCGCAGTTCAATGCAACTAAAGGAATGATGAAGTTTTAGGCAGCGGTGAGGTTGGTACGTTCGACATTAATGGCTAAGTGTGGAGATTTAATGTTGTTTAAACCCTCTAAGTCCTCAGTTTTTGATGATTTATCAAAGCTTTGTGGAGAGGAATTACTAAAATAGTCTGGTTTTGGGTGTTGGCTTTGGAGTTACAGAATTACAATGGAGGAAAATTTCATGCTCATGACAAAGCGACAACTTTCTCCATTTCATGGTGTAGTCTTGAAGAGGAGAATGAAAGGGATGTTTTTATTCAGTGATGAGAGGTTGGTGTAGTGTGTGCAACTGATTTTGGGCACAGGGTTTGGAATTCTCAGGCATAGGTTTTTCACAAACATGGACATGTACTCTTTGATCATGGCATGGGGGTTGGATTTAGGAGAGACGGTGAAAACAGTCAGGAAGGTGATGGAAGCAATTGTGCATAGTGATTACTTGAAGGGAATGTAATCAATTTTGAAATGAGTCATTTTGGGTGTTGGGTTGGATGTGCTTGAAGGACTGTTGACTACAGAAGGTAATAAATTTGAAGGTTGCATTCCTTTCGTGTGATGGTCAGAAGGGATCCTTAAATCCCGATGGAGAGCGGAAGCTAGGTACGAATGGGAGGCTTGAAGTTATTTGTGGAGCTGATGGAAGTCAAAGTGGTGATTGTCCAGGCACAAGCAAAAGTTTCCAGAATGGAAAGAAAAGAGTTGCATTCTTGGAAGAGGAATATGACAAGCGCGCTAGGGAGCGGTGCAGACTCAGGTAGCTCAGCATGAGCATAACATTTTTTTTGTCTTATGTGAATAAAATTTTGTTTCTCCATTGTACATGTTGCTAAATTTGGGGTTTATCCCTGTGAGAGATGTAATGGGTTAGTGGTTAAATACTAGGTGGTTGGGGTAGGTATAAGTTTTTTTTGTAGTGAAACTATTGATGTAGAATTTTCTGAATTCAGAGCAATAGATCAGGGTGTTGGTAGGTTTTTTGATAAATTTCTAAAACGATGGTGTTATCTGTAGGTGATTTTTTGGTGGTAGAAGAATGCATGAAAAACATTTAGTTGATGTCTCTGATCCATTTATGAATATTTGAATCAAATCATTGTCATATTATCAAAGAGCTTTCACAACAGTTGAGCATCCACAAATCTGCCAAAAAAACATTAATCAACGAACCTAGCTAACTAATTAACTAACTTGATTATTATATTGCTATCATGGTTAAGCATTCTATCGCCCCATCAGTGGGACATTGTGTTATATTCCACTGATATGTTCTAGTGCTACCGATATTCTTTCATCATTCTATTGGTGGAGCTATGAGTGGAGTTCCCCCGATGTAGTAATGTTAGGCCAATAGTGAATATAGGTTGAGTATTTCTAGCAACGTTGCTTTTTTAGTTGGATCCTAAAAATGCTGCAACTTATGTTCTTCTCTAAAACATTTGTACGAGGTTCAAATAGTAAAGAGATTGATGAAAGATAGAGGAATTAAAAATATACCTATATGTTATAGTAGGATATGCTCTGGTAGACATATATGCAAGATGTGGAATCATAGACAAAAAACCTAAATTGTTTGACAGAATGCCTCAAAGAGATGTCATCTCATGGATTGAAATGATTGATTGCAGAATGTGCACAAAATGGATTTTGCAAGGAACCTCTCAAAATATTTGAATTAATGAAGCACTTTGGAACACATCCTAACATTGTAAGCTTTGCTTGGGTTCTAGGTGCATGCAATCATGCAAGTTTAGTGGATGAGGGTTGCACATACTTCACATGTCAGTAACCCTTATTGCATTACAATTTACATATATAGTTGATCATTAGGTGTGTATGGTTGATCAATCATTCATACTTTCACCTCTAAATCTATAAATCCATCATTCCTTCCAAAAATTTGGGAGCATTCTGAAAAATTCTTTGATCCATTTATGAATATTTGAATCAAATCATTGTCATATTATCAAAGAGCTTGCACAATAGTTGAGCATCCAAAAATCTAACAAAAAAACATTAATCAATGAACCTAGCTGACCAATTAACTAACTTGATTATTATATTGCTATCATGGTTAAGCATGCTATCGCCCCATCAGTGGGATGTTGTGTTATCTTATGTCAATATGTTCTAGTGTTGTTGATATGCTTTCATCGATCTATCGATGGAGCTATGAGGGGAGTTCCCCCGATGTAGTAATGTTAGGCCGATAGTGAATATAGGCTGTGTTTCCAACAACATTGCTTTTTTAGTTGGATCCTAAAAATGTTGCAACTTATGTTCTTCTCTAAAATATCTGTACGAGGTTCAAATAGTAAAGAGATTGATGAAAGATAGAGGAATTAAAAAGATACCTGGATGTTATAGTTGGATATGCTCTAGTAGACATATATGCAAGATGTGGAATCATAGAAAAAATACCTGAATTGTTTGACAGAATGCCTCAAAGAGATGTCATCTCATGGAATGAAAATTTTGATTACAAAATGTGCACAAAATGGGTTTTGCAAGGAACCTCTCAAAATATTTGAATTATGAAGCACTCTGGAACACATCCTAACATTGTAAGCTTTGCTTGGGTTCTAAGTGCATGCAGTCATACAGGCTTAGTGGATGAAGGTTGCACATACTTCACATGTCAGTAACCCTTATTGCATTACAATTTACATATATAGTTGATCATTAGGTGTGCATGGTTGATCAACCATTCATATTTTCACCTCTAAATCTATAAATCCATCATTCCTTCCAAAAATTCGAGGAGCATTTTGAAAAAGTCTTTGATCCATTTATGAATATTTGAATCAAATCATTGTCATATTATCAAAGAGCTTTCACAGCAGTTGAGCATCCACAAATCCATCAAAAAACATTAATCAACGAACCTAGTTGACCAATTAACTAACTTGATTATTATATTGCTATCATGGTTAAGCATGCTATCGCCCCATCGGTGGGATGTTGTGTTATATTCCACCGATATGTTCTAGTGTTGTCGATATGCTTTCATCAGTCTATCGATGGAGCTATGAGTGGAGTTCCCCTAATGTAGTAATGTTAGGCCGATAGTGAATATAGGAAAAGTATTTCCAGCAACACTTCTTTTTTAGTTGGATCCTAAAAATGTTGCAACTTATGTTCTCTAAAACATTTGTACGAGGTTCAAATAGTAAAGAGATTGATGAAAGATAGAGGAATTAAAAAGATACCTGGATGTTATAGTTGGATTGAAGGCCGTAAAATGGTGCATGTTTTTTGTGTAGGAGATAGATCACATCCACAAACATGGCAGAGCTATGCAAAGTAGGAGAAATTGGCTTCGAAAATGAAGGCAATAGGGTATAAAGAATCATTTATCTATGACCATAGTGAAAAGTTAGCAATTACATTTGGTTTGTTAAACATGACCCTTGGTACAACTATTAGAGTTGTTAAGAACCTTCAAGTATGTTCTGATTGCCACACTGCATCTAAATTCATCTCCAAGATTATTGCAAAAGAAATTGTTCTGAGAGATGTGAGCCATTTCCATCATTTTAAACAGGGACACTATCAGCCTAACATTACTACATCGGGGGTACTCCCCTCATAGCTCCACCGATAGACCGATAAGGTGGGGGTAGTCAGTTCCATTTTTTGTAATATGGTAAGATTCATACAAGTAACACTATGTCAGGCTAGGGAACTCTTCTTGGAGGTTCTAAATGATTTTCCTCTTTTTTATAAGACTGTGTTGGCAGTGCAACCTAGATCACAGTTGTTTGGTGGGATTCCAAACCCAGACAATGAGGTGCAGTTGTGGAAATCTCATAGAGAGAAGCTACAAGCTACCATGACAATTTTTTTGAGAAAATTTATATTAGAGTCTTGCTTAGCGTGGCTTAAGACATGTGCAGATGATATTCTCTCTACAGATAGGCTTGGGGGAAAGTATTTGCTTGATCTTGTGAAAAGTGGCAAGGAACTTGCAGAGAATGAGACATTGTTCAAAGAAACATTGGACAGTCTGGATGCATTTGAAGGGAGCTTGGAGTGGCTAAAAATAGTTTTTGGTTCAATTGTTGAGTTTCCATGGCAATGCGTGTGTGAGATTGTTTTGAAGCACTCAAAGAGTCTGTGGGATGAACTTTTTGAAAGCCTATTTGTTAGTAGGATGAAACAAATAATAGTTGATGGATTTGCAGATTTGCATGAGAGAGTTAAGATTGGTAAATGCTTTGAAGCCATAGTTACATCTCTGGCAAGTTACAAAGATGTTGAAACCCATTTACACAAATTAACTACTAGTGAGGGTTGGCTTGTCAAGAGAGGGGACCTAAAAATTGTCAATTTTCCTGGGTTGAGTTTTAGATTTATGATGACAAATGATGAAGACTGGTTTGGTCTCCTTAATGCTTATTTTGGAACTAAGGTTAGTCAAATAAAAGATACCATAGATGAGGGGTCCAAGAATATTATGGAAGACCTCCTAAGTTTTCTTCATGCACATAAATCTCCTTCAAGGATAAATGATTTAGCACCTTATTTGCAAGAGCAATGCTTCCATTTTATCTCAACATTGATTTTTGAGATTGAAGAACATCTTGCACATCTTTCAAAAGCTCTCTATCAAGAAATGAAAAATGAGGAGATGCTAGGAAAAATGAACAAGGAGACACTAGAACTGACATTTATAGTCGAAAGGGCACTTTTCTTAGGAAGGATTTTTAGTTGCTCTCAGTTTTCATTCAACTTCCCTTCCACTAGTTCTTGGCTCGTCTCAGCTCTAGTTTTTCAAGAACAAAGCTTTAGTTTTAGGGAAAGGATTTTTGACTTTAAGATATTCCAATACTAATTTTGATTACCCTCTTCTAGACAGTTCTGGAATACAAATACTCTAAGTTATCAGAATTGCTCCTATGCCTTGCTGATTCCGGGTACTAGTATGTATCCAAATCGGATACATGTAAAAACCCTGTGGAATCGACCAAGGTATTGCATTTTTTACTCCTAAAACATATTTTAAAAAATAGACAAATCCCGATGTTCTTCTGACATTTTTCCGGTCGACGTGGCGTGTTTGACCTATTCCAAAAGTCTCGATGCAAATTTTGAAGTTTTTTTCAACTTTTTACCTACATCATCTAATTTCAATGATGATGTTGGTCTTAATCAACCTGATGACCCATATGATGCCTACTATTAATTGTATTATTTTTTTTAAAATTTTGAACTAATGAACAATGAATTCAATATAATTATATACCTATCGTAACATTCAAGTTTTGAAAAATTGATATCAAATTAATTTAGTATAATTGTATTTCAGATTTGTCATATTTATGGTAGTTCTAAGCTTTGTTTAGCATATGCATGATATGTGGTATTCTAAATTTAATTCTTGTTTTTACTTTTTAGGCTGCAAATATGTAGTGACCCTCTCTTTGTGACATCCTGTTTTAGTTTGTTTTCGGTTTGATTCTGCCTGTTAAATGTTTTAGTTCATTGTGATACTATGTTGGTTGGATTTTGTTGATGATACATTGACATCTTGGTTATTGGATTGTGGTTAGTTTGATGATACTGAGATAGATTCATTCATGATATGGCTTATTGGTTATAATTATTGCTTATGTTGTCATGTTGATATGATTGTATATGATTGATCTTGCTCGTTTATGTCGGTGGATAAGACAGTGTAGCATTACTCATTCATGAGTACCCTGCTACGCTGCAATTCTTATTCATGGTGTGTTTTCTAACATGAGTATATATATATGTTTTAACCTTGATGTTTTCCTATAGACACAGGTATCGGGTAACGGCTCCCCCTGCTTGTCAGGTCTGAGCATACCCTAATTCATTATAAATATGTTGTCGGAGGTATTGACAGGTCCTTTTAAACCATCGTTCGTTTTCGAACGAGTATCTCTGTGTTACCCCGTGTAGTCCAGTTGTCTTGTCGTGTTCATATATATATTGTTTTGTGTTTGTGTATTTAATATTTAAAGTTTATTAAATGTTTTTAAATGTTTAAACCAATGTTTGTAATTTAATTTATTAAATTAAATTAAATATATTGTTGAATTTATCAGTGAAAGTTAATTCTTTGCAATGCTTTTAATTAAATATTATTATTGCTGATTTAATTGTGCAACTTGTATTATGTGAAATATATTTTATTAAGGAAAGATATTTTCGAAGAGATAAGAATCTTTGATTGTCAGTTAAAGGTCTGTTCTGATATTTTAAAGATTGAGTTGAACTGAATGAGCTATTTACAATGCGAAATGAACTTTCAGTTAAGTTTTGTGATGGAAAGTGATTTGCATGAATTAATATCTTTTGAAAAAGGGGTAATTGTACATTCACGGGAAGAATTCTGAGGGCAGCAGTTTTTAGTAGTTTGTTTCATGGCAATTGTTTGAGAAGAATTTTTCTTTAAGATTTTGTTTGCAAGCGTGATTTGAAGTGGGTTTTGATTGGAATTTCGCTGTCAAAGTCTGGAAAATTAATAGAGGAATCAACAAAAGGTTTCAGTTTTCGTTTCAGCTCAATTTCCAGAATAACCAGGTTTTCTTCTTTTTAAGTTTTTGTAAAATTACTTCTTTGAACGTTTGGAAAGATTAATGGTTTGCCAAACCTGCAAAATAAAACAGAAAAATAATTAGAATAGGCAATCATATTTTATATAAAATACAAATTAATGAGGCTGCCAAGAATTCGCGAAATGAGAACTTAGTATTTGTTCTTAGAAATTGAAAACCGAAGTTGAATTCTCCTGAATCTTTGTTGTTTTATTGAAAAGAAATTTAGGCAATATTTAAAAAAAAGTTTGATGTTCTTCGTGATCATGGAATTTTAATTTCAAGATTTTAGCCGTTATCTTCTTTCTTATGGAATGGGTTTTGTATATTAAAAAAAAAATTCTATCTGTATAAATATATGTTTTAAATCTGCGCTGAATTTATATATTTAAACCAAATATACCCACTGACCCCTGGTATCTTGTCTAAAGCTCAAATTTGTGTGATGTCCGTTCCCTGAAGGCAAGTGTTTAACGTGAAAGCTTGTATCAATGAATATTATCAGGATCTGTTCTTTATTGCTGTGCGTATTTCTTTTTTTTAATGTCTATACTAGACTATGAAATCGAATTTCTTGTCTTGGTTAAGAATTATGAAGTTATATCTCTTAACTCTATAACAGATTTGCGTTCAATCTTCTCTCCAAGATATTTTATGTATAATCATAAGCTGGAGGATTTATTTGAATTCCTGTCCGTATCCATTCCTCCATCATGGCAGATCCTTTTCTTTAAACTTATAAACCTGATCTTTCAAATTTATGTATATTATCACCAGGTGTCTGAAATTCTTTCATTGGCTATAACCTAGAATGATGCTTATCCTCCTGTAGGCGAGTATTTAAACCAAAAGGCTTATGTCATTGATTTCATTATGATCTATTCTGTTGAACTTTGGTATATAGTTTTTAATAATATCTATCCATTGAGAATGTGCGTAGCTTTCTCCCAACCTTTATACCCTGGCGTTAATGTCAGCCTTCTTGTTGGCGGTAAAATCTATGTTATTTACCATTAACTTTTCATATCTGAACTTGCGCCTAGCCTTCTTCTAATGAATCTTACCATGTAAACTTGATTAGAAGATTTATTTCGAATCGTTTCTATAGCTGGTAAATGGAAATGTTATTTGGAATAATATTTCTGTATAGTTGAAAACATCTTCTCTTCATTAATCTTATATCCCTTTGAATGGAGAAAACTCCCTAAAGATGTTGAATCTTGTATTCATCTCTTCCTGCGACCAGTATTGTTTAGTTCGCATCTGTCTATACTTGTCAATCTGCATGTCGTCATCCTTCATCTGTTAAGCCGTTGTTTGTAACTTTTTCATCTTAGAATTTATTTTATTCTCGCACCACTAATATCCTCCATTAGAATATCATGTAGTTTTAAACGATGGAAATGGTTCTCATCTTTCAGAACAATTTCTTTGGCAACAATTTTGGGAATGAGTCTAAATGTAGCGTGGGAATCATACCATACTCAAAGTTTTTAACTCCAATTGCAATATAGTGGCCGATAATTGAATCTTTCTATTCTCCTTTCTCACAGCGTTAAGTAAAAGTCTTCAATTTTGAAATATCCTATTGCCTTCATACGCCAAGCCATTTTCTCCAGCTTGCACATGACTCCAGTGTTTATGGGTGCGAACATACCAGCGAAAATAGCTAAAAGTAATATCTTTTAATCTGAATTCTACAATAACCTTGACCCATTGCTATCTATCGAAATACATTTCTCTTGAGATTGTGCGCAGCTACAGTTAGGAATTAGAGAAAGAGCTATTTGTAGAATACGTCCCTGTGTAAATCTAAATCGCTTCTTATTTGATATCTTTTAACTTGAGACTCTTAGGTTATCAACTGCATGCATCCAATTTGATCTTTCTATCCCTGATTTTATTAGTTATCCTTGAGTTTGTTAAATATAGTGCTATTGTATATATTGATTTATGTATAAGTATAATGTTGTAAGAACAATCGATAATGTAAACTAATGGAGTGAATGTTTAGTATTATATATAAGTCATAATAATATTAATTGTATAGATGTAAGTAAAGTAAAGTTAAACACAACAATCTGATGTTATTTTGTTATACATATTAGATACTTATAGTTGACTACAGTTGATTTACGTGCATGATGCATGGCGCTTTGTTTAATCCAGTTAAAGTTATATCATTTAACTGATATCCATAACTTAACTCTAGTGTGTATTACCCTTACATGCAAAAACAGTGGTAGCAATCTTGTTTGGAAATTATATATATTTATATATATAACTTTTAGTTGTAAGTTAATTTTTTTATGGTAACGAATACTTCACTTCAGTTTAATTTATCTTTTCTTGCACTCAATCTGCATCTTTATAATATTTATGTTTATACTTATAGATGTATAAAAGATGTCTTTGATGTATCTTTAAGATTTCAATTGAATAAATAAATTAAGCGTAAGGTGAAATAAATTGGAGGCAATTAAGATAATTTATATTTTCTTTTAATGTAGTTAATTGGTTCACTAAATGGTTGATTTTGTATTCAATAAATAAGTAATTTCTATTTGAAGGTGTATATAGGAATTTGTAAAAAGTAGTGTTCTTTTATTTATGTAAATCTCTAGATTGGCTTTGATTATTATTTAGAGTATCCGTATGGTGTTTTAGATTTCTATTTTATGAAATTATAAATAAGAAAATCCTATGTAAGTTTGTTAATTTAAGATTTACAAGTGGACGACAATATTGAGAATTATCAAGATTCTTACTTCTAGAGAATAGGAAATTATATTTGTGGTATATGAAAAAAAAAAGATTGTTTATATTTTGGGTATTGTTGCCATGATTATATATATAGGGAAAGGTGTTGCATGTTTGATTGTTATTTCAGTGACAATATGAAGATATAGATCCATGACATGATAGGAATGTTTGTACCTATGTAAATTATGTTCTTTTGAATGAAGACTCTTTCCACAAATTTTGTTGTTATTGTCCAAAGAGACATCTTAGAGAATTTATTGTGTCTCAAGTGAATGATTTAAACCTCTGTGGTATCGTACTTTTATGCTTGATAGCTACCTCGAGATTGGTTTTATGTCAAGTCATGTTATAGGAAGAGTGGCTTGCGGTAGGGGCCGAAATCCGGAAGTGATTGTCTGGGTAACCTATCATAGGTGTGTTAATTCAGTGAAAACCTAACTAAAGAATTATGGGTTGGGAAGATATAAACATTAATTCAGATAAAAGTGTGCCTCGCCTATTGTCTTAACGCTCGTTCAGGTTGAGAAAAGGTTGAGAAGGCCTGGAATGGCAAGTCGTCATCTTGTCCTCTTGAAAGATGAAGTGACTCCACATTGGTCTGCATAGGGGCCGGGAATCGGTAGAGGCTACCAGGGTAACTCTTGGAGAGAGGGCCGGTAGTCTAGGAAGATTCACCAGGGTAACCTATCCCGACGATGTGATGACACTCTTAGTCTATATCATGATGGTGTTCTTTGTGTTCGAAATTCTATTTGATATAATTTGTTACTGAGATTTTATCTGTTTTGATTTGTAAACGTTATGTCGTGATGTGAAATGTATACCCCGTAAACGTTATGTTCTGTCTTCTTTGCTTGTGGATCTGTCAGTATCTCCTAGCACGGAGGGAGTGGACCTTTTAGTTCCACGTGGTCGGGAGGAAACCGTGCTCTATCTTCCTTATATTTTCATGCAGATGATCCTAAGCTTGCAGCTAGTTCCAGTTACTTCTTTGTTTGTGACTGATGATGCAGAGCTTGTTCGTGGATAATTGTGCCAGATGTTAAATGAACACTATATGCTTTGTAAAAGTTACCTCTTGTATAAGAGTGTTTATATTGTACCAACTTTGGATGTATCAAGATTTATTAAAATCTCTCTTGTTGTAATCTAGACCTATGGTTTCTCGATTGTAATAAGTTTTGTAAACTGAACCATTCATGAAATTATTTTTGTACTTATGTTTTATGATAGTGTACTGAGTTTATTTATTAGGATTAAGTAACGTCGTCTTGGAAACCTTATGGAAATTGTGTAAATTAAATATCTTTTAAAAAAAAATTTGTTCGGTTAACTTTACTCTTTACACTTTGTTATAACGGTAACCAAGGCGGGGCGTTACAAAATACGTCTATATCTATGATTTTTATATGTTTTATATACAGACATACCCAAATGTACCCACCCTCCAAAAAAAATTGTCGTATTGGCGTACCATACCCATATCTGTACCCATGTACCCATACCTGATTCAAGGAGGGGGGTAGGTTTGAAGCCTAAATCACAGGATAAAAATAATAGCACCAAATTGAATAAACTGAGAAGAACTATGCACAATCTTTGTATCAAAGCTCATAGCATGTGGATATTGTGGATAACTGAAGAGCTTTCAGGCATTCTCATGAGAGATCTAAGGGAGGATGATTCTTTATCCATGACAACTCCTTTGAAGGTTTGTATTTTCATTTTCATTGCATATTTTGTTTGTTATGGCTTATGGAGTTGGTTTCATTTCCATGATTCATCTAATAATTGATCTCTTCTTGTAGTTTTCATGAGATTTCTTCTAGTTCTGATTTAAGTGATCATGCTTTATATTTGGATATATTAATAATTGAATGCAAATAAAGCATCTAGAGTAAAGAGATACATTTGATTCTTTCGGTCACTTCAAACTCTTTATTTCCCAATAAATGGAAAAGACTAACATGTGCCCTTTCAACCCTTCCAATCCATATTAATCATGGAGATGTAATATGTAAGTATGCAGAAAAATATCAAAGGGGAGCCAAAAATTTAGAGATTTTCATAGGGCCTATGAATCAACTCTTGTTGTTTTTATATGAAAATATTGTTGTTTTTTTTCTATTTATAATATCTATTGGTGTCATTTGGGAACTCCTATTTTTGGAATTCAGTAAGAGTTCTCAAACAAAGTAGGATGACATCTACTATACAACTAAACATTTAAGTCTCTCTTCTGCATTTCAAGGTCATACATACAAACCTATGCAATCCATGTTAAGATAGTGCAGGTGATATATGGATGAACGGGTTCTCGGTGAGGTAAGGAGACCCAAATATTCCAATGTTTAGGATCAATTATGACTACCCAGTTTGCTTTGACATATAGGTGAGAAAGGTAAAACTCTTTGATCTATGGAAAGCTAGTAGTCTATGCTTATTTGTGTCATTGGACTCTTTTCTTTCTACTTCCACTCATGCCAATCTATTCCATGCACTTATTTTCTCACCTCAAATAAAGCACAACCAAGTGTTACTATCCACTCAAAAATATTGTTTATTGCATCATGTGGGATGTGCCTATTGGCATGAGGAATATAAATATGAGAAATAATCATCATCTACCTCTTTCCTATAGCTCTAATCATGTCTCTACTCACCACCCCATCCCTCTCTGCATCCTACATGTGCCCATATAAGGAATCTAGATCATCATCACCTGCATGCTCCCAATCTCTACTTTTCAATCTCTACTTTTAGCTCATTATTTGTAGCTAAAAGTAGAGATTGAAAAGATGTGAGTGAAACACAAGGATTGAATATGCTTAAACACAAGGGCATAAACACTTTAGTAAATTAAACTAAAGAATCATGTACAAACCCAAAGCCTCTAATCTCAAGTAAGCCTACAACATAAAAATTGCAAACTCACTGAAAAGCATTTAATTTACTTAAGCATATAAGAAAATATAAGTTAAACACAATAATTTCATTCTAAGATATAATCACCAACTTTACACCTAAAATACAAAGCTTTCAATAAATGTTGAGCAATATTCAACTCACAAAATCATAATAATAAAAAATATCTCAACAACAATTTAGAAGATATGCATTACTGAATGATATTGAATCATCAAACTAAGTTTCCAAAGAACTTATTTAAAATATTTTACAATGTGTTGCATGAAAATAATTAAAAAACTGACACTTTCTACCCTAAGAATAGATTTCTTGTGTGCAAAGAAAGCTTATGATAAAATTTTGTCCACAAATAATCAATCCTAACTCACAAAATCTTCAAATAGATTCCTAATGATAACTACAAATAACAATAAATCTTCTAGAAGACCATCTAAAAATAGTCAATCTATAAATAGCCACTCAAAATAGACATTTGAAAATATGTTAATCTCCTTAAAAACAATGACAACTAAAAAGAGTGCTAGCTACATATATAGCTCAGGCTAAAAATAGATTTTCCAACAATTGGCTCTTTGATCATGGAAATCCCTCAAGAAAACCATGAATCTCTAACAATTCACCAATCTTGATGCTTTGAATCTAAAAAAATATTCTTTTTGTGTTGACCTTTACACTAAATCCTAGCTCAAATCTACAACCTTGAATGCTCTAAAGCCCTAGGGTGTATGAAAATTATCAACAAGATGACGCCATTATCTATTTGAAATCAGGTATATGATGTTTATCCACTACTCATAGGGTATGATGTTTATCCACTATTCATAAGAGATTTCCCACATGAGAAATATTTGGCTTCACACTTTAGGAGACTATGCATATTTTGATTACAAAGCATTGCCAAATATTTTAAAAGAGGTGGCTTTTAAAGCTATTGAAATGCATAGTAAAAGCGGATAGATAAATGAGAAGATCAACATGACAATTTTCAATCATGCATGACAGTGACTTAAACAAAAGACATCCTAGTAGTAGACTAGATAGTGAGTAGTTCAATGATGGACAGTTAAACTCCACATGGAACGAACAGTAGGATGGAGTTACATAACAAAGAAGAAGGGATTGATCATTGGAAAACATTCCCATGAATATAGGACAAAATTTGCATGATGGGGCAAAGGTGCTTAATTTGTAAAAAGAAATCCATGAGAGTCATAACAATTACGAACAATCTCTTTTACATAAATCTAGGATAATTAAGTAAATGCAAACAATTGCAAAAGAAATTGTTCTAATAAATGTGAACCATTTCTATCATTTTAAAAAGGGTTAATGTTCTTGTGGAGAATATTGGTGGTGCTAAATGAAACAATCTTAAAAATAGGCTTGCACTATAATAATGTGCACTACATCAGATATCTAGTAATAACGAAGGGACATCCATCAAAGCATAACAACAGGGAATTTTTTATGTGGTTGAGACTCTTATGAGCTAGAGACCAAATGCATTCTTGTAGGTGTTAGACTGAAATGTAAGAACCACAGAAAATAATGTTCAATAAGGCTCTCAAAAATGCAAGATTGTAACTTACATGTTACAACTATAATATGAAGTGAATTATTATAGAATGCCAGGCCCTGCTAGCATACAACCTTGTCCATTCTTTTGTTGTAATACAAAGATACCCAAATGATTTAGAAATCATGTCATTTCATTGAATTCAATCCAACCATACAGAGAAACACATAATGCAAATAGAGATTCATAATACAAATAGAATATTTATAGAGACCAATAGTGCAAATCTTCACCTGTTTCCATAGCCTCAATTTCATTTGATTTTCATTACTTTGCAATGTTCTCAGAAATTGGATCATCGGGATTTGGTGCACTCAAAAATGCTTGTATGCTAACCAAATTGACATAAGGAATATATAGCAATCATGAAAAATAGTAGCAGCTTCATAATTAAATTACACTAACAAAAGGATTTTGGATGCTACCATCATTTACAATTTAAAAAACTACAAACCTCAGAAGAACAATTTTAATTTGAAGAGCAGGACTCCACTTGTCCTTTAGAATTGTTATCTCTTAAACTTGCACCCGAACTAAGTTGTGAAACTCAATTAGCTAGAGAAACATGGGAGCATTCTCAGGTTGTGGGTTACCTAAAGTGAGAATGAACCTCTAGATAGGCTGACTTCCTAGTTGGTAATGTCACCTAAACTACTGATTTTGAAAGGAAAAGGGAAAAGGAATTCTTGAAAAGGAAAAACTAAAAATGAAAGTATCTCTATGGTGATACACCAAACTATTAAGAATAATGAAAACTCAACATGTTTACACTTGGTTCAAATTGACAGGAACTAAGTTTGCTTAACCTATTATAATGAATCTCTACATAAATATTTCACCAAAAGGTCAATCACAGTAATTAACAAAAGGAAGACAAAATTCACAATTGTAAAGTATAAGCAATCTTATGACACAATTGGAAACCTACATCGATTCTCTAATTGCATAAAAGGCATAAACTAAGAGACAAAGCTAAAAGTAAATTATGAAAATATCACAAGTAAATTGATCAATCACTAACATGCACAAAGCTGCAAAAACAAGAAGGCAAGAATTTCATCACCAAAATACTCCAAGTTCTGTGTTGTATTCCATATCCAAAGAGTTACAAAAGTCTACAAAATTTTTCCAAAGGACTAAACCGTCACTAAATACAAAAATGCATATCAAGAACTAATTGTCAAATGAGTTACAAATGTGGTTAAATAAACAACATCAAGTGATTCCACCAAAAAAGGAACTAGAAGCATCTTGGGTCGGATGCAACAATAAACCCACAAATCTAGCTTCTAGATCTCATCCAAAAGAGCTCAAAATGGATAAAAAGGTCAAATTTGACCAAGTCCAACATGATGACACTTCAAAAAAGGCTCCAAGATGCTATCTAATGTTCATAATTGAGTCAAAAGTAGTTCCTATAACTTTGGCATATGTTTTCAAATTGCCTCAACTCCCCAATATTCTTGGCATATTATAAAAGCCAACCATCTTTCTCTCCTAAGACTTGGTCATATTGACACATGATTTAAGCTTGAATTTAAAGATGATTTAAATTTAAGTGATTTATAAAATATCACTTTAAATTCAAGCATTTACAATGTAAAAGAATGCAAAAAAGAAAAAATTACATGTATTTAGTCATAGAATGGAATAAATGCATGACCAAGTCAAAAAACATATTTAAAATGCCTAAGTTGCAAAAGATATGAAATGTGAACAAGGCATTTTAAATATGTATTAGCCCATGATGGAAAAAGAATATATGTCTTTTAAAATAAAAGATGGAAAAAATGCCAATCTTCTATCGGATAAAGAACTTAGGGTAAAAAGCCTTAAAACAAAACAAAAGAAGTGAAACATTCATTTATTTTGTCTTTTGAAGCTTCTGGAAGAGCTAAGGCCCCCGCCAGGGTTTCAATGAGCAGCTCGATACAGTCTTGAATGGCAAATTTTTTGTCTCGGATCAGCATAATCAACAGATCTCTTGACAAAACTTCAAGGTAAACCCTTTAGAAGCATTTTCATTGATTGTATTTCATTCCCTGAAGGAAAAAAATGCTCAAAATCGAGCCCCTTAATTCTGTGATACTTGTCTTTCTGTAACCTAAAACTCTTTTCAGACATGGCCTTTGTATATTCATTCTCTTTTTCTTTTACTTCACTCTCTCTATGCTTCTTTGGCCATTTAAGAAATGATGGAGATTTTCTTTTAAAATCTTTCAATACATGAAATGTTTGATGCCTTTAGAAGAGGAAATTACATCATTGCATTTCTTTGTTGCTTATTCATTTCCTTCTGGCCGTCATTAGGTATTTTCTATCTTGGATACCTGAGAATGCATCTTTTGTATGTTGTTTTATTTTTCTTTTGCGTCCGCCATTCTGGAGTTTTGAGACTTTGGTCACGACCTTCGAATGCATTTCTCTCTGCTATAGAAAAAGGGTAAAATCTCTTCCCATTGAATCATGCATTTTCCTTATCTATTTTGAATACTTCTTTCTACAAACTCCATTTTTATTGACAGTCGTGCCACCATTAGAGGGTTTCTGGAAGATTTCTGGGAGCTTTCAAAGTTGATATTCATGGTTGTAGTTTGAAGACTCATTTTATATGTTGGATTTATTTTATACTCCATTCTAAAAACATAAAATATATCCTCTACTTCATGGCCTTATGATTTTATGGGTTTGCAAATAAAAAGAAAACCCCAGTAGGGTTATTCCAAACCCACATCTTATTATTCTAGGGTCTCTATTTTAAAATACTTTGCAATTCATGAAATGTCACACCTGATCTGACCTTTTATCATTTTCTTTGTGATGTTACTTTCAGTTGATCTTAAAGAAATGTAATCATGCATACATTATACTGAACATAGTGCATATACTCCACTGCTCTATTCAATGTTGGTTAACAAATACATCTAGGATACCATTTTGCACCAGTGTCACCATGATTCATATGCACTATATTGTTGGTTGTTGTAAGATCTTTCCTTCACTTGCTTCCTTGCAGTTTCAGTAACAACCTCAAATATAATTGTACAAACATGATCACTTTGGAATGGTAAATACAACATGCATATCACTATTTATTTTTTCATTTCTATAACTGGCCTTTTCATGCTTCCAGGTCTTTCATGTTTGATCATTTTTCATTTTGTATTTTGAAAACCTGCTCATACTCAAATTACTAGAAAGAGAAACCCTTATTTTATGTTTGAGTAATACTTTTCTTTCATGGATGCCTTCATATTTGCTTAATGATTCAACTTTGTAGTTTCATAATCCTTACCAATTTCAAAATCAGTTTTGCATTATGAGGTTTGCAGAAAGAAAAGAAAAGATAAAACAATGAATAACCCCTATGTTTTCAAGATCTTGGAAGAAAAACTCCAACCTGTAGTTTCATTTCATTTATGTTTCTGACATTAACTGCATTCTGTTGATAGCTTTAGATTTTTGATTTATGCTTAATGATTCAAGTTTGTTAATCACATGTCACTTATGACAGTGACCCATAACTCACCACCATGAATGATGTGTGTTTGACAATCACAAGAGATGAACTTCTTCATTGCCTTCCTATGTTGCTCCACTATGCATTATACATTCTTCATGATGATTATTTTTAGCAAGAATGATGTTAAAAATGGCAACAATAAATGATGTGAAGCATGATGTAAATGAAGCATTTTATATATGCATGTTCACTATCATTGTATAATCATATTGATATGATGACTTTTAAGATTGCATTTTCCTCTTAAATAAGCTCATTATTTGATAACTCAGCATGTTGGGCTCAACCCTTGTGGGAGCCACGTTTTAACCCACATGCTAAAATTAAATGAATCAAAACAACAACATAATTTTCTTGTATCTGCAAATGAAGCAAACAAGTTAGACAAATAAATGCATATCTTGGATGTTTTTGATGTCTTTGATGGTTTTCTGGGACACCTAAAGTATGCATGCTTATTTAATGTAGATTGAGATCAATTTATATATACATAGGTATTTGTTCATGTAAAATTGGAAACTTTTCATTGCTTAGAGCATTGCTCTAACACCATTGCTTATGTCAAATGTAGGAACTAGGAGAAACATGAAACTGGGAGGGACAGATGAAGCTCAAGACAACAACAAGACAAAATGACACATCAAAATGAGTCATTCATAGGCAATGACTGGTTTCCTTCTTTATATGCACATTTCTTTTACTTATTCATGTATATTCTTTTATTTGTTTGTATTGAATAAGCTAAGTCAATCTCACGGCTTGTGTGAGATAATGTACACTTATACATTCAATAAAGATTACTATGTTTAGAAAAGATTTGAATCCTCATTCTGTTACATGCATATGTGTAAATGCAGTAATTTGTAATTGTAATCTTTTGTGGATTATTTCAGTTATGCATCAAAATGTAATGTAGGAAAGATTTATATGTACCCTTTCCTCAATTTTAAATCAACAAGCTCCACCTGATTGAGCTATAAGTGAAAATATGGTAACATTTTTGTCGACATCTATTGTATGTTTCCCACTAAACATTCTGACCGGTTGCTTAAACCTATCCTTGGGCACGGAGTCACTTAGAAACTAAGCTCATAACTTAAGAAATAGACTCAAAACTTCTGTAACTTAAACTTGATTGGTATGAATGACACATGACATTTATTGAAAAAAAAATAGTAGAAAGGAAACTAACTAGTTGTGCAAAATCACTTAGGGAATGAAACATGCAACTAAACTATAGTGCAACAACACTATATTGAAAGCATAAACCTAACCTAAAATTTACAAAGGTAGATCATACCTCAAAACAATGTTTGAGGTGAATCCCATTAACTGGGATTGGCAAGATTTCTTCATCCATCTTTGATAACTAAAATGGATTGTGCTCCTTGCATTCAGTGATGAAAAATGGGCCACTCCAGAAGTTGTCAAAATTTGTGTGCTTTCCTAGCCTACTCTTCAATTCATCCCACTTGAGCACAATAACACTTTCTCTAAAAACTCTTGGGGTTGTTCTTTTATCAAAGAATCTCTTTCTTTGGAGTTGATGATACTCCAAAGTCTTCATTGCCTTATCTCTTGTCTCTTCTAGCTCCATGAGCTCAACATATCTAATGGACATTGGGTCATGTTCTTCAAACATCTCCAATTGATGTACAATATCAAGAGCTAGCAGCTCTACAAATAAAGGTAGTCTTGCCTCCTTACCATAAACCAATACATATGGAGAATTTCCAAAAGATCTCTTAGGAGTTATTTTGTTTGTCCATAGTGTAGATTTCAACTTGGTGTGCCAAACTCTCTAATTCTCCTCCATGGTTCTTTTAATGATCCTGATCAGATTCTTGTTTGTACTCTCGGCCAAACCATTACCTTGAGGGTAATAATTTGAAGAGGAATTCAAATGGATGTCATTTTTAATAGCCCAATCAGTTACTCTTAAACTAACAAATGTTAAGGAATTATCTAAGATAATTGAATCAGGTACTCCAAACCTGGTTACTATATCTTCATAAAAGCTCAAAATAGAAGACTCATTAGCCTCTTTCAAAGCTACTGCTTCTATCCAATGTGTAAAGTAATCAGTTGTTGTAAGTACCCACTTGTGACCAGCACTGGAGGGTGGATTTATTGTTCCAATAAAGTTAATGCCCCATCTCATAAAGGGATGCTCAACTTGAATTAGCTACAAAGGAAAAGCTGGCAGCCTCTCTTTTCTTGCAAAAAGAGCACATTTAACACACTTTCTTGCCTAGGCATGGGCATCCTTGAACAAGCTTGGCCAATAATAGCCATCTCATAATCTTCCATGTAGTTGTTCTTGGGGGAAAATGTCCCCCTGAACTTCCATCATGGAACTCATAAAGCACTTTGTCAATCTGATCTTTGTCAATACAAATTAATAAAACACCATTAAGGTCTTTTGTGAAAAGAATGTCATCAATCAAGACATATGGAATTGACTGCAACCTGAAGTATCTTCTTTTAGCTCTATCTAAACCTAGAGGACATTCACCAGTCTGTAGAAAATGGGTAATATCTTGAACCCATCTTGCATCTAACATAGGTGCAACATTCTAAGGCTCATTATCATTAACTAAAATGGTTTCTGATTTTGATTTTTATTCCTCTTCGGGAGTTGAGGCTAACTGTTCACATAGTCCTCTTCCTCTGACAAGCTTTGTGATTTTGATGTCAACATCAAACTCCATAACTCTTGTGATCCACCCTACTCTTTTCTCACTCAGTTATTTGCTCAACAGAAATTCTTTCACACTAGGGTGTGCAACGATAAGATGAATCTTGTCGTTGGAGTTTAGAAGCTTAAATTTCTTTAACCTTTTGATCACAACAAGAACATGTTTCTCAACAAATGTATATAGATCTGCTCATAATCAGCTAAACCTTGACTGAAAAAAGCTATTGGCTGCTCTAAACCATCATTATTTTTCTAAACCAGCATAGCAAAAATTAAACTTATGCTACCAAAAGCATACAAAATGAAGTCCTTTGAGAAATTTGGATTTACTAGTGTTGGAGCTGATGCTAAAGCCTCTTTAATAGCTTCAAAGCTACATTTGGCTTCCTTAGTCCAACTGAAAACTGCATTCTTCTTAAGCATGGCAATCAAAGGCTATAACAGATTTGCAATATCAGTTATAAACCTTCTCAAAAAATTAATTCTGCCTAAGAAGCTCTGCAACCCTTTCTTGTGATTAAGTAATGGCAGTTCAAGTATGGCTTTAACTCTTTTAGGATCAATGGTGATCCCATGTTTTGACACTATGTGTCCAAGAAGCTTTCCTTTATGGACAACAAAGATACTCTTTTTTGGATTAAGGGATATAACACACTCTCTGCATTTTTCAAAAACTTGCTTGAGATGTGACAAATGCTCATCTATATTTTTAGAATATATTGTTATATCATCTAGATAAATAAGCAAAAACTTCTGAATTAGACTCTGAAATGCCATATCCATGGCCCTCTGAAATGTGACACTAGCATTAGATAAACCAAAAGGCGTTCTCTTGTAGGCCATAGTGCCCCACTTTGTTGTAAATGTTGTCTTATATTGATCCTCTTACTTAACTAAAATCTGGTTATAACTAGAATAACCATCAAGAAGACAAAATATCTCTGAACCAACAACAACTTGAAGAATCTATTCCATGGAGGGTAATAGGTAATGATCTTTTAAAGATTCTCTGTTAAGATCTCTAAAATCTACACATAATCTTATCTCCCCATTTTTCTTTCTAACTAGAACAAGGTTAGAAACCTAGGAGGTGTGTTTGATCAGAAATATAATACCTCCCTCAACTAACTTAGTTAGTTCTTTAATCATTAAAGGCTCAAGCTTTGGGTTCAAAGGTCTTTGCTTCTACCTAATAGGCTTAGCATCAACTTCTAACTATATAGTATGCTGGGAAATATGAGGGTCAAAACCCTTTAAATTAGAATATTGCCATGCAAAAACATCATGAAACTCTTGGCATAAAGCAATAAAAGCCTTCCTATCTTCAGCTGAACAATTTTTTCCTATCTTAAGAAGCTTACCTTTAAAGATTTCAATTTCCTCATAACGGTCCTCTTTGACTTGAATACTGATTTTACTCTTCTTAAGCTAATCATCAGTATTAAAAATTGACTCTAAGGTAACTAAACTTTTGGGTAGCTTGTTTTTCTTCAATTGTATGATCTAATCATCATACTATTGTTTTAATTTCTCTTGATTCACTGCAAAAAATTGATCCTCTTCAAGAAGGAAAGATAAAATTTGTTCATCATTGTCAAATACTTGCTAGTGAACATTGTTATCTAGAATGGAAGGTTTGATTACTACTTTGACATATTGTTGTACCTTATCCTTCTTGATATCATTGGGGATATCAAATTTTGCACCAATGGCAGCAAATCTGTCTGCGTGTTTGTTTTGATTTTTGGGAATGGAAACTAGATTAAAAGCACTAAACTCTTCAATTACATCCTAGACCCTATTTCTATATGACTTCAAGGCATCATTCTTAGCAACCTTAGGCCTCTTACCTGATTAACAATTAACTCACTATCTCCATAGACCTTCAGGTAGTTTATTCCTCTCTTCCTTGCCCATTCAAGACATTGAATAAGTCCCTCATACTCAACAGTATTATTGGAGCATGCAAAATCAAAACGAAAGGCTGAAAAATACTTATCACCTTGTGGGGACACAAGCATTGCACCCCCACCAACTCCATTTTTATAGTTTTGGCACACCCGGTGGGACACGTCCATCAATGCATTTTGCTGGTTTGATGTGCTACATCTCCCAAAGCTCATCTTTTCTTCTTTAGCAACTATTCTATAATCTTTTCAAGGTTTGGAACCTCTGCATCAGGTTCATGTAGCACATAAATACCCATTCCAACATCTTGAATGTGATCATCAAGATTATCCACTACATTTTTTGCTGCCCATTCATGTAACAACACATTAGCTACACTCTCAACTTGCAGCTCTTGAGCAGCAACAAGCTCGCTATCACTAAAAAAAACATAATTTGTGTCTGCAACATTTGGAACAACATTAATTACACTTGGAATATAAGGATCTATGTGATCCTTGGCCAACTTTTCAGGCTTTATGGTAACCTTAGTTCCATATCTCATTCTAAATAACATATGTGACCAGTCAGTAGAAACATAACCTCCTATTTTAGCTGTAAAGTCTCTTGAAAGACATGAGGCAAAGAAAGGTGGTAGATCTATAACACATATCTTGAGGAACTAAAAAATTTGGACAAGCATGAAGTGTAAGGCTCAAGCCTTTGATAACACCTAAGGTATTAACTAAGGTTCCATCTAACTGAATGACTCCCTTTTCCAAAGGCTGATATTTTAGTCCTAGTTTATTTGCAATTTGCTTTGGCATCATAGAGCTACTAGTTCCACTATCTACCATACAATTATGGACTAATTTATCACCTATAATCACAAATACATAAAACGAAGGTGGTTTTATATCCTTACCCGTTTCTTTGCTAGGTTGTTTGTTGTCCTGATGATCATTTGTTAAAACAACTGTAACCTAACCTACCGATGGCTCATTAAACACTTTCAAATCAGACAGAGCTAACGTAACATGTCTTTTTGACTTGGGATAGCTAATGAATCCCACATTAACATCGTTACATTCATCTTTTTCATGTTATCAATAATATTAAAAGGCACAACTAGATTTACCTTTTGATGGGTCTTTACGCCAACATGATCCGCTTGCAAGTGTGGCTACTCCTTGGTAGCTCCTTATGGATTCCTCTACAAAATGCGAGGTACTTGTGATGTAGATGGTTCTACAACTACTCCTTTTCCTTTATCAACTGCTTGCTCAAGTTCAAAATCTCTTTTCTTGGCTCTTGTGTATGCTACAACTGGAGAATCATTTGCATTAACTCCACAAAATTCTTTTCCCTGCCAATTTAACAGAGTAGCATCACTTGGAGGTTGCTCCTGCTGTTGTGGAGCTCCATCATTAGGTACATTTTTTGTGAGCTTGAAGCATTCTACATCATTAATGCTTGATTTATAACTCCATTAGAGCATGTAGCTTGATTACGTGGCTAGTTGCATAGATAGAACCACTCATAATCGACAACAAGATTATTCTGAACAGGGACAAGGTCCCTAGCTACACTAATGGGTGTTGGATTGTATGCCTGAAAAGGCCTTGTGTTAATATTTTGTCTTGGACCTTGATAATTTCCTTGGTATTGCTGCCTGTTGCTTTGGTACTGTTGTTGCTAACCTTGATAAGGCTGATTTGGGCCTTGGTTTTGTTGTTGATAGGGCCTGCTATAGGATTGTTGTTTCTCTAAGCTCACTAACTTGTTACCAAAAGTATGAAGTAGAATTTTGATCTCTTGTAGCTCCTGAGATGAGCTTGCGACAACATTTTCTTGACTGATAGCAGCTGGAACAACAGTTGGTAATGTTGGTACAGCTAGCAAAGGTGCAAAAGGTGGAATTTGCAATGGCATATTAAGTTGGATTTCTAGAAAAACCAGCATTGGTGGCCTGGGAGCTATCTTTCCAACTTGTATTAAGTTGTTTTTTCTCTAATTGCAATCTCATATGCATTTGGTAAAGACAATCCTCCCATTGGCTGTATCATAACCGATATATCATTGTTGAGAGCTCTTAGATAGTATAAGGCATATTGAGGAGAAGGTCTTACTGTGGTAGGAATTTGGTCCCAAGTCCTCTGAAATCAGAAATTGAAGTCTATAATTTTCTCTTGAGGAGCTCTCTTTATGGTTGTTAACTGCTCTACCAGTGATAGGTGATCAGACTTGTCTTGGAATTGATTATGCAACTTATCTCCTAAATCATGCAATGGTGCCAACTTGTAGACCCCTAAACCACTGCAAAGCCTTACCTTTAAATGAAGTTGCAAGTAGCCTAACAACTACGTCCTCTTGAGTTATGTGGTGAACACCACACAATGATGCTACATCCCTTATGTGCTCAATAGGGGTAGTCTAATCCTCCCCAGTGAAAATTGGTAAATTCTTAAGGGCAACAACTGGTATATCATTATGTTGTGCCAAATTTAATGGATTGCCTCCTTTAAATGGCAGAAAGGGCTGATTTCTAGCCATTGGAGGTGGTTGAGGTGGATTGATTTGAATTTGAACAGTAGCTATAGAACTTGCTAAAGTAGCTAAACTTGTAGAAGCAACAAATGTAACTTTCTTTGGGCTGTTTGAAGGTGATTTTTCTATTCTAAAACTTGGTGAAGCAGAACGAGTCTTTCTCTGCCTCCTTGATGGTCTACCTCTTCTCCTTTGTGGTGAGAAGAAAAAAATCAGGTCTTACACCAGGTGGTGTCAAGTGAACTCTCTTCAATGGAGGGGTTCATTTTATTGTTTTTCCTTGTCTTCAGGGTGGTGACAACTACAAAAATTAAAAATCTTTAGAACTCCTTGTTTGTATTGTTCTCATGTGTTGCAACAACACTAAATTTATTGCTCTTTCAACTCATGAAGTCGCCATATATGCTCAAATAACCTTTGAAAAGGCTTGAAAATTACTAGTTGCACATGAAACCAATAAAATACATTGATGGACGTGTCCTACTGGGCGTGCCAAAAACTATTATCTCTTAAGCTTGTACCCAAACTGAGTTGTGAAAATTCAGTTAGCTAGAGAAACATGGGATCATTCTTAGGTTGTGGGTTACCTAAAGTGAGAATGAACCTCCAGATAGGCCAGCTTCCTAGTTGGTAATATCACCTAAACTACTGATTTTGAAAGGAAAAGGGAGAAGGAATGCTTGAAAAGGAAAAGCTAAAAATGAAAGTATCTCTATGGTGATACACCAAACTATTAAGAGTAATGAAAACTCAGCATGTTTACACTTGGTTCAAATTGACAAAAAATAAATTTGCACAACCTATTACAGTGAATCTCTGCATAAATATTTCACCAAAAGGTTAATCATAGTAATTAACAAAAGGAAGAAAAACTTCACAATTATAAACTATAAGCAATCTTATGACACAATTAACAACCTGCATTGATTCTCCAATTATAGAAAAGGAATAAACTATGAGACAAAGCTAAAAGGAAATTATGAAACTCTCACAACTTAATCAATCACTAACATGCACAAAGCTGCAAAAACAAGAAGGTAAGAATTTCATCACCAAAATACTCCAAGGTCTGTGTTGTATTACATATCCAAAGAGTTACAAAAGTCTACAAAATTCTACCCAAGGATTGAACAGTCACTAAAATACAAAAATGCATATCAAGAACTAACTGTCAAATGAGTTACAAATGTGGTTAAATAACCAACATCAAGTGATTCCACCAAAAAGGAACTAGAAGCATCTTGGGTCGGATGCGACAATAAACCCACAAATCTAGCTTCTAGATCTCATCCAAAAGAGCTCAAAATGGATAAAAAGGTCAAATTTGAACAAGTCCAACATGATGACACTTCAAAAAAGGCTCCAAGATGCTCTCCAATGTTCATAATTGAGTTAAAAGTAGTTCCTATAACTTTGGCATATGTTTTCAAACTACCTCAACTCCCCAATATTCTTGGCATATTATAAAAGCAAACCATCTTTCTCTCCTAATACTTGGTCATATTGACACATGATTTATGTTTGCATTTAAAGATGATGATTTAAATTTAAGTGATTTATAAAATATCACTTTAAATTCAAGCATTTACAATGTAAAAGAATGCAAAAAAGAAAAAATTATATGCATTTGGTCATAGAATGGAATAAATGCATGACCAAGTCAAAAAAAATATTTAAAATGCCTAAGTTGCAAAAGATATGAAATGTGAACAAGGCATTTTAAATATGTCTTAGCCCATGATGGAAAAAGAATATGTCTTTTAAAATAAAAGATGGCAAAAATTCCAATCTTCTATCGGATAAAGAACTTGGGGTAAAAATCCCTAAAACAAAACAAAAGAAGTGAAACATTCATTTATTTTGTCTTTTGAAGCTTCTAGAAGAGCTAAGGCCACCACCAGGGTTTCAATGAGCAGCACTTTACTGATCTACCAGAAGTAAAAATGGAGCTAGTGAGGGTACAATGCTTGTGTCTAGAAGGAAATGAATAAGCAACAAAGAAATGCATCAATGTAATTTCCTCTTCTAAAGGAAAAGTTGGTGTCTTGAGAATGTTGTGGCCAAAAGGAAATGAATAAGCCAAAAATAAATGCAATGATGTAATTTCCTCTTCTAAAGGCATGAAACATTGTTTTGAGGTATGATCTACCTCTGTAAATGTTAGGTTAGGTTTATGCTTTCAATAAAGTGTTGATGCACTGTAGTTTAGTTGCATGTTTCATTCCTTGAGTGCTTTTTAGCACTAGTTAGTTTCCTTTTTGTTGTTTTGTTTTCAATAAATTCCAAGTGTTATTTGTACCAATCAAGTTTAAGTTATAGAAGTTTTGAGTTTGTTTCCTAAGTCATGAGCTTAGTTTTTAAGTGACTTTGTGCCCAAGGATAGGTTTAAGCAACTGGTCAGAATGTTTAGCAGGAAAACATACAACAGATGTCGCCAAAAGTATTACAAGACTTTCACTTATAGCTCAATCAGGTGGAGCTTGTTGATTTAAAATTGAGGAAAGGGTACATTTAAATCTTTCCTACATTACCTTCAGATGCATAAATGAAATAATCCATAAAAGATTACAATTACAAATTACTGCATTTACACATATGCATGTAACAGAATGAGGATTCAAATCTTTTTCTGAACATAGTAATCTTTATTGAATGTATAAGTGTACATTATCTCACACAAGACGTGAGATTGACTTAGCTTATTCAATACAAACAAAGAAAAGAATATACATGAATAATTAAAAGAAATGTGCATATAAAGAAGGAAACCAGTCATTACCTATGAATGACTAGTTTTGATGTGTCATTTTGTCCTGCTACTGTCCCGAGCTTCATTTGTCCCTCCTAGTTTCATGTTGCTCCTAGTTCCCACATTTGACATAAGCAATGGTGTTAGAGCAATGTTCTAAGCAATGAAAAGTTTCCAACTTTACATGAACAAATACCTATGCATATATAAACTGATCTCAATCTGCATTAAATAAGCATGCATACTTTAGGTGTCCCAGAAAATCATCAAAGACATCAAAAACATCCAAGATATGCATTTATTTGTCTATCTTGTTTGCTTCATGTGCAGATACAGGAAAAGTTTGTTGTTGTTTTCATTCATTTAATTTTAGCATGTGTGTTAAAACGTGGCTCCCACGAGGGTTGAGCCCAACATGCTGAGTTATCAAATAATGAGCTTATTTAAGAGGGAAATGCAATCTTAAAAGTCATCATATCAACATGATTATACAATGATAGTGAACATACATATATAAAATGCTTCATTTACATCATGCTTCACATCATTTATTGTTTCCATTTTTAACATCATTCTTGTTGAAAACAATCATCGTGAAGAATGTACAATGCATAGTGGAGCAACATAGGCAGACAATAAAGAATTTCATCTCTTGTGATTGTCAAACACACATCATTCATGGCGGTGAGTTATGGGTCACTGTCATAAGTGACATGTGATTAACAAACTTGAATCATTAAGCATAAATAAAAAATCTGAAGCTATCAACAGGATGCAGATAATGTCAGAAACATAAATGAAATGAAGCTACAGGTTGGAGTTTTTCTTCCAAGATCTTGAAAGCACAAGGGTTATTCATTATTTTACCTTATCTTTTCTTTCTGCAAACCTCATGATGCAAAATTGATTTTGAAATTGGTAAGGATTGTGAAACTACAAAGTTGAATCATTAAGCAAATATGAAGGTAGCCATGAAATAAAAGTATTACTCAACAATAAAATAAGGGTTTCTCTTTCTAGTAATCTGAGTATGAGCAGGTTTTCAAAATACAGAATGCAAAATGATCAAACATGAAAGACCTGGAAGCATGAAAATCCCAACTACATAAATTAAAAAATTGTGATATGCATGTTGTAGTTACCATCCCCAAGGGATCATGTTTGTACAATTATATTTGAGGTTGTTACTTAAACTGCAACGAAGCAAGTGAAGGAAAGATCTTACAACAACCAACAACAGTGCATATGAAGCATGGTGACACTGGTGCAAAATGGTATCCTAGATGCATTTGTTAACCAACATTGAATAGAGCAGTGGAGTATATGCACTATGTTTAGTATAATGTATGCATGATTACAGTTCTTTGAGATCAAATAAAAGTAACATCACAAAGAAAATGATAAAAGGTCAGATCAGGTGTGACACTTCATGAACTACAAAGTATTTTAAAATAAAGACTCTAGAATAATAAGATGTGGGTTTGGAATAACCCTACTGGGGTTTTATTTTTATTTGCAAACCCAAAAAATAATAAGGCCATGAAATAGAGGATGTATTTTATGTTTTCAATATGGGGTATAAAATAAATCCAACATATAAAATGAGTCTTCAAACTATAGCCACAAATATCAGCTTTGAACGCTCCCATAAATCTTCCAGAAACCCTCTAATGGTGGTGTGGTTGTCAATCAAAATGGAGTTTGCAGAAAGAAATATTCAAAATGGGTAAGGAAAATGCAAGACTCGATGGGAAGAGATTTTATCCTTTTTTTGTTGCAGAGAGAAATGCATTCGAAGGTCATGGCTAGAGTCTCAAAACTCCATAATGGGTGACTCAAAAGAAAAATAAAACAACATATAGAAGATGCATTCTCAGGTATTAAAGATAGAAAATCTCTAATGGTGGCCAGAAGGAAATGAATAAGCAACAAAGAAATGCAATGATGTAATTTCCTCTTCTAAAGGCGTCAACCATTTCATATATTCAAATATTTTAAAAGAAAATCTCCATCATTTCTTAAATGGATAAAGAAGCCTAGAGAGAGTGAAGTAAAAAAAATAGAGCATAAATATACAGAGGCCATGCCTGAAAAGAGTTTCAGGTTACAGAAAGACAAGTATCATAGAATTAAGGGGCTTGATTTTGAGCATTTTTTGCCTTCAGGGAATGAAATAAAATCAATGAAAATGCTTCTAAAGGGTTTACCTTGAAGTTTTGTCAAGAGGTCTATTGATTATGCCGATCTGAGACAAAAATTCCACCATTGAAGACTATATTGAGCTGCTCATTGAAACCCGGGTGGTGGCCTTAGCTCTTCTAGAAGCCTCAAAAGACAAAATAAATGAATGTTTCACTTCTTTTGTTTTGTTTTAGGGCTTTTTACCCTAAGTTCTTTATCCGATAGAAGATTAGCATTTTTGCCATCTTTTATTTTAAAAGACATATTCTTTTTTCATCGTCGGCTAAGACACATTTAAAATTCCTTGTTCACATTTCATATCTTTTGCAACTTAGGCATTTTAAATATGTGTTTTGACTTGGTCATGCATTTATTCCATTCTATGACCGAATGCATATAATTTTTTCTATTTTGCATTCTTTTACATTGTAAATGCTTGATTTTAAAGTGATATTTTATAAATCACTTAAATTTAAATCATCATCTTTAAATGCAAACATAAATCATGTGTCAATATGACAAAGTCTTAGGAGAGAAAGATGGTTGGCTTTTATAATATGCCAAGAATATTGGGGAGTTGAGGCAGTTGGAAAACATATGCCAAAGTTATAGGAACTACTTTTGACTCAATTATGAACATTGGAGAGCATCTTGGAGCCTTTTTTGAAGTGTCATCATGTTGGACTTGGTCAAATTTGACCTTTTTATCCATTTTGAGCTCTTTTGGATGAGATCTAGAAGCTAGATTTGTGGGATTATTGTTGCATCCGACCCAAGATGCTTTTGGTTCCTTTTTTGGTGGAATCACTTGATGTTGGTTATTTAACCACATTTGTAACTCATTTGATAGTTAGTTCTTGATATGCATTTTTGTATTTTAGTGACTATTCAATCCTTGGGCAGAATTTTGCAGACTTTTGTAACTCTTTGGATATGGAATACAACACAGACCTTGGAGTATTTTGGTGATGAAATTCTTGCCTTCTTTTTTTTGCAGCTTTGTGCATGTTAGTGATTGATCAAGTTACTTGTGAGATTTTCATAATTTCCTTTTAGATTTGTCTCATAGTTTATGCCTTTTTTGCAATTGGAGAATTGATGCAGGTTTCTAATTGTGTCATAAGATTGCTTATAGTTTACAATTGTGAATTTTGTCTTCCTTTTTTTTAATTACTGTGATTGAACTTTTGGTGAAATATTTACACAAAGATTCACTATAACAGGTTGTGCAAATTTAGTTTCTGTCAATTTAAACCAAGTGTAAACATGCCGAGTTTTCATTATTCTTAATAGTTTGGTGTATCACCATAGAGATACTTTCATTTTCAGCTTTTCCTTTTCAAGCATTCTTTCTCCCTTTTCCTTTCAAAATTAGTAGTTTAGGTGATATTACCAACTAGGAAGCTGGCCTATCAAGAGGTTCATTCACACTTTAGGTAACCCACAACCTAAGAATGCTCATTGAATATATGAAATGTTTGACACCTTTAGAAGAGGAAATTACATCATTGCATTTCTTTGTTGCTTATTCATTTCCTTCTAGCCACCAATAGACATTTTCTATCTTGGATACCTGAGAATGCATCTTTTGTATATTTTTTTATTTTGCTTTTGAGTCCGCCATTCTAGAGTTTTGAGACTCTGGTCACAGCCTTTGAATGCATTTCTCTCTGCTACAGAAAAAAGGTTAAAATCTCTTCCCATCGAATCTTACATTTTCCTTACCCATTTTGAATACTTCTTTCTACAAACTCCATTTTGATTGACAATCGCGCCACCATTAGAGGGTTTCTGGAAGAATTATGGGAGCTTTCAAAGCTAATATTTGTGGCTATAGTTTGAAGACTCATTTTATATGCTGGATTTATTTTATACTCCATTCTAAAAACATAAAATATATCCTCTATTTCATGGCCTTATGATTTTATGGGTTTGCAAATAAAAAGAAAACCCTAGTAGGGTTATTCGAAACCCACATCTTATTATTCTAGAGTCTCTATTTTAAATTACTTTGCAGTTCATGAAGTGTCACACTTGATTTGACCTTTTGTCATTTTCTTTGTGATGTTACTTTCAGTTGATCTCAAAGAAATGTAATCATGCATACATTATACAGAACTTAGTGCATATACTCCACTGCTCTATTCAATGTCGGTTAACAAATGCATCTAGGATGTCATTTTGCACCAATGTCACCATGCTTCATATGCACTATTGTTGTTGGTTGCTGTAAGATCTTTCCTTCACTTGCTTCCTTGTAGTTTAAGTAACAACCTCAAATATAATTGTACAAACATGATCCCTTTGGTATGGTAAATACAACATGCATATCACTATTTTTTTTAATTTCTGTAGCTGGGCTTTTCATGCTTCTAGGTCTTTCATGTTTGATCATTTTGCATTCTATATTTTGAAAACCTCCTCATACTCAAATTACTAGAAAGAGAAACCCTTATTTTATTGTTGAGTAATAATTTTCTTTCATGGTTGTCTTCATATTTGCTTAATGATTCAACTTTGTAGTTTCACAATCCTTACCAATTTCAAAATCAGTTTTGCATCATGAGGTTTGCAGAAAGAAAAGATAAGGTAAAAAAATGAATAACCCCTGTGCTTTCAAGATCTTGGAAGAAAAAATCCAACCTGTAGCTTCATTTCATTTATGTTTGTGACATTATTTGCATCCTGTTGATAGCTTTAGATTTTTATTTATGCTTAATGATTCAAGTTTGTTAATCACATGTCACTTATGACAGTGACCCATAACTCACCGCCATGAATGATTTGTGTTTGACAATCACAAGAGATGAACTTCTTCATTGTCTTCCTATGCTGCTCCACTATGCATTGTACATTCTTCATGATGATTGTTTTTAGCAAGAATGATGTTAAATATGACAATAATAAATGATGTGAAGCATGATGTAAATGAATCCTTTTATATATGCCTGTTCACTATCATTGTATAATCATGTTGATATGATGACTTTTAAGATTGCATTTCCCTCTTAAATAAGCTCATTATTTGATAACTCGGCATGTCGGGATCAACCCTCATGGGATCATGTAAAGTTGGAAACTTTTCATTGCTTAGAGAATTGCTCTAACACCATTGCTTATGTCAAATGTAGGAACTAGGAGCAACATGAAACTAGGAGGGATAGATAAAGCTCGAGACAATAGTAGGACAAAATGACACATTAGAACCATTCATTCACAAGCAATGACTGGTTTCCTTCTTTATATGCACATTTCTTTTACTTATTCATGTATATATTTTTCTTTATTTGTATTGAATACGCTAAGTCAATCTCATGGGTTGTGTGAGATAATGTACACTTATACATTCAATAAAGATTACTATGTTCAGAAAAGATTTGAATCCTTCTTCTGTTACATGCATATGTGTAAATGTAGTAATTTGTAATTGTAATCTTTTTGTGGATTATTTCATTTATGCATCTGAATGTAATGTAGGAAAGATTTAAATGTACCCTTTCCTCAATTTTAAATCAACAATCTCCACCTGATTGAGCTATAAGTGAAAATATGGAAACAAGAATATCCAGGCATATGTGACCAAGTTGTATAGGACACATTTGGTTAGTTCTATGAAGGATACATATCAATTCTAAAATGGAATAATGAAAAAAACTAGGAGGATTAAACAATATATCACCTTCTCAATGCTAGCATTTATCTCATACATTTCAAGAATATGAAAGTTATTGGAACGTACTTTCTCACCCAAAGCAGATTGAATAAGAAACACATCACTTAACCCTTGGCTCACAATATCTCCATTATTTCCATATGTGTCAAAAAAACTTATGTCCTATTTCAACAATACTTGAACATGTTTGGACCTAATAACTACTATCTATCTCGCTCCAGTGAGAATCTAGCATGAAACCTCTGTGAAGGATATTTATATGCAATATATAACATTTTCAGTCTCATGAACTTCTAGGTATTTTTCAATATATCCACAAGAAAAACATAATATGTAATATCTAAAGAAAACCTACATCACCAATATGAATAAATGGATTTATACATGCTTTCAAGATTTTATATTGATATCTTGTCTAGACAAGATGAAAGTTTATCTCCAGTAATAAAAAATAGAGCCATAGCATTCCTGAAGTTGTTACAAAGTAATCCATTTATTTACCTCAGAATGCTAAGCCTTGAGTTGCTTGTATTCAACACTTCCACGATCTAGTCCTGCCCATAGATCATAGGGTTTTGTTCTAGGGGTGTATGCATGTAATACATGCTTCCCTTTAGGTGCCAAGTTTGGACTTACTACATTTGGTACAAAAATTAGAACAACATTTTTCTTTGCATCCACACTTTCCTTCCAATCATTTACAACAATATGATGTAGGTCTAGATCCTCTGAAATGTCCTATAACAAAATAGTATAGAAAATTATTAATTATAATGCCAATGAATAATTCCTTACCACTGCTTTCATGTGCATATTGTACAAGACTACAAATTACAAAGATTGATAACTATATATCTAAATGATTGTTAAGTTTTGATTTTTTTAAAGTAAAAAGAGATTCCATAAGAGGAACAAAAGCTTGAAAGTGGGATAAACTAGGCTTGGACTTTACAGCAATATTATTACGCACAGGCCACATGCCCTAGCTAATTCCTACAATGTTATCTAGAGATTAAATATAAACTAATGATTAAGCATGCTCTTCTTTGCAATTTTCTTAGAGCCTATGGATAATTATAAATTATTGTCAAGCTTGTTGTAAGTGGAATACCTATATTAAAACCTTGAACCTGATATATCATATAAGTAAATACTATCCATGTTATGTTGATCATGGATTGTAAAGTCATCTGATAGTGTCTTAAATGGTTTTCCATGGATATTAAAGAGACACCTAATGTCACAAAAACATCCCTCGATGACCCTTAGACATGGGCCTGTGGAGCTCGATAGACTGGTTAAAACATAATTTCATCTATTAAAACTTAAAGACATTGTTGTTCATGCATGCTAACCTAATCTTTGAACCCATTTCTGGAACATTCCAATGCATAGAGTACTAGAAAACTTGCTCAAGAACTCATAACTTTAACTTTGATTTAAATGACCTTAGAAGTCATTTATGTTTACATTTTATAAATCAGTTTTTTTATTGTCTGTCTAGACTGTAGATATACATCCCCTTTTCATGTTCTTGTGATGAATTCATCGTGTTATAAATTTATGGAATTCACAAATATGTACAATATTTAGGTCATTATAGAAACCATCATATTATTTGTACTTTATTTTTGAAGATATTCCTTGATGTTCCCAACAGAGGATGTTAGCAAAAAAAATACATTTTCACAATGTCTAGTCACAAGAAATGGGAAAGGAATAAAAACACTACTAAGAAAAATTTTCTAGCCCTAGAATTAAAAATGTATGTATAAAAGCCAGGTGAAATTATAGTTGTGTGAGATGAGAAATTTTATTTACCACTATTACATGCACTATTCTCTCATCCTAATTCCTTTTGAAATATTTCAAAAAGATTATATTCAATTAGATGTCTAATACGAAATTTAGTGAGTATTGAAATATGTAGAAAGTGAAAAGTAGTGGATTACGTTGGCTTGTCTTTCCAATCAAATTGACATTTTTTGGGTTTGTGAAGAGGATAATGCATGCAATATATAATATGGATGGAACAAATTCTCAATAAATTTCACCAAATCAAGATAAACTATTCATAACATGGGAGAGCTATGCAAAATTGGAGAAATTGGCTTGGAAAATGAAGGCAGTAGGGTATTTCTAGATTCAATACTTTTACTTAATGTTGTGGAATAGAAGAAAAAAGAATCATTTATCTAGCAATTGCATTTGGTTTGTTACACATGGACCCTAGTACAACTATTAGAGTTGTTAAGAACCTTCGAGTATGTTCTGATTTTCACACTGCATCTAAATTCATCTCCAAGATTGTTGCAAGAGAAATTGTTCTGAGAGATGTGAACCATTTCCATCATTTTAAACAGGGACAATGTTCTTGTGGAGAATATTGGTGATGCTAAATGAAACAATCTAAAAAATAGGCTTGCACTATAATAATGTGCACTACATCAAATATCTAGTAATAATGAAGGGACGTCCATCAAAGAATAACAACAGGGATTTTTTTGTCATATGTTGTAGTTACAAGTGCCTTGCTAGACATACATGAAAATATGGAAGCATAGACAAGGAAAGCGAACTATTTCAAAAAATGCCTCGAAGAAATGTGATATCATGGAATGTTGTGATTAAAGGATATGTTCAAACTGGGTTTTTTCTGAAAATTCCTTAGAAAATTTTAAGAAAATTCAACCAGTGGGTGTAAAGCCCAACTCCTCAACCTTTGAAAGCTCCTTCCTACCTATGTGTGAATTGGAGCTTTGGATGAGGGTATGAACATCCATCAAAAGAATATTTGGAAGTGGATTTTTATCATATATTGTAGTTGCAAGTTCCACTTCGGATCACCAAATCCTTCACAAAAACTTCTGCACAAAATTCAATAATGAAGAATTTATGCACAAATTCTCTTTTGAATGATTTCAAATTGTGATCAATTTAATTATTTGTAGCTTATAATGTGTTTATGAGATTTGATGTTCCTTGTAGTTTCCTATGTCATTCACTAAAGCAACATAAAATCTCGAAACCTGTTAGGTGTGGCAATTTTTAAATATACCTATACACATACATATATTATATGTGTATATGTATGTGTATTTATGTATTGCCATATATATAATTGTAAGGAATACAATCGCTTTTACATAAATCTAGGATAATTAAGTAAATGCAAACAATTTCAAGAGAAATTGTTTTAAGAGATGTGAACCATTTCCATCATTTTAAACAAGGTCAATGTTCATGTGGAGAATATTGGTGGTGCTAAATGAAACAATCTAAAAAATAGGCTTGCACTATAATAATGTGTACTACATAAGATATCCAACAATAATGAAGGGACATCTATCAAAGCATAACAGTAGGGACTTTTTTGTCATATGTTGTAGTTACAAGTGCCCTACTAGACATACATGAAAATGTGGAAGCATAGAAAAGGCAAGCAAATTGTTTCCAAAAATTCCTCAAAGAAATGTGATATCATGGAATGCAATGATTAAAGGATATGTTCAAAATGGGTTTTTTCTGAAAATTCCTTAGAAAAATTTAAGCAAAAGAAACTAGTGGGTGTAAATCCCAAATCCTTAACCTTTAAGCAAAAATCCTCAACCTTTAATCTATTCATAGTAAATGAAATTTTCTTAAACCCTAATAATTATACCCATAAATTGTTGCTTCTATCTATTCATAGTAAACAAAATTTGAAAATATCAAGGTTTAAGGGCTTGCTTAGATTTAATTATTAAAGTTTAAGTAAATGAAATTTTCTTAAACCCTAATAATTACACCATAAACTATTGCTTAAATCTATTCACAGTAAATGAAATTTGAAAATATCAGGGTTTTAGGGCTTAGATTCTTGTGTTAAAAAAAAGAAAACCTTGAACCCTCGACACACATATCTGCATCATAGATGGACATGCCAATACTGTGTCTTTTTCTACTTTACACTCATTCGATACTTTTTCCCACTGCTCTGATTTGCATCATAGCTGCATCATAACATAAAGTAGATTTAAATAGTATTCCATACATACATGATACAAAAGAGCTTTTGCTTTCACACCTTATTTCACAAAACCTTATTTTCAGGCTACAGCTTGCCAAATTGGAGAAGCGAAAGTTCAATACTAGTGAGAAAGAGTTTGGAGGAGCGGGAACCAATAGTGGCAGGAAAAGCAGCAAAAAATGGTGAAAAGCAACCAAAAAATGGAAAAAAATGATGAATGACTAATATAATAAATATAATATAAAATATAATTAATATATTATATATAATATAATTATATTTATTATTATATTTAATAGTATATATAGGTTATATTATTTTTTATTAGAGGTAAAATACGAGTTTTGAAGGGGCTCGAAACCCTTTACATTAGAAAGTAGCTGAAATAAAAGATAACAACATTAAGCCAAAAAACAACCCAATAGCAATGACCCATCAGCAAAAAAATAGCCAAAAAAGAGGATCCAACCAATAGAAATCTATAGCTTTCTATGCATCATCAAAAACATCAAAACTATCCTTCCTAGATGCCCCAACCTGAGCTTTAGTTTTGTTCCTAGTCCTAGCTCCAGGACCATTTGTATTTACCTCTGAAATCAAAACAATGCCTTTTCTCACCACCCTTCCTAGCAACAATTTCCTCCCCCATCAGCTTACCAACTGCAACAACCTCATCAACATGGGCACTATCTTTTCACTTCTTAGCACTAACCACAAGAGAAGTAACAATAGTAGACTCATATTTCCCAACAATTTTATGAACCTTCCCTTCTCTCATCACAGTATCCCAAATTTTCACCATTTGATCCTCAAGGATGAGGATTCTTCCCTCAAGATTATGCTTCATTTTGAGGGTTTCCTTTGAAATAGTGTCTGCCATAACTATTTAAGGAGTCAAACAAATCATCTATCTGATTCTGAACAGAGAACCCCCTAGCCTTGCTAACCATTCCCCTGACTCTGATATCTGTTTTATTGAGTTCATGGAAGAACCATTTAAAAAGCTTAAACAGAATAATGGGCCCCTCACATGCAGTACCAAGCACATCAAACAAATCATCTCTATCAATATTAAAAACCCCTTTTCCTAGGGAATCTTCCTCCTTAGAGGAGCTAATCCTATCCTTACCAGCAAGGGAATCCTTACCTTTTTCCACAGCAACTAGAGACTTAAGCTTGCAGATGGAGCTCGCAATTTCCTCTTCCACCACCTTTCTCTTCATAATCATCTCCAAATCCACATCCTTGGTCTCCAAAGCAACAACAACATCCCCATACTTATTTTTCACCTGCATAACCAACTTGACACTCGGGGAATCATCAACAAAGAGGCCACCCACAATAGTGAGGGCATGGCCCTTCTCCAGAATTTGGCTCGCAGTCTGCAAAACCCTTTTCTTCCTTCTAACTTTCCCCCAAATCCTTCTTCTTGGCAACCAGGGGCAGTGAGAAGGCCTCCCCATACTGGTCATTCTTCACCTTCAGACCCCTACTTGGCACAACAACAACATATTCTTCACTATAAGTTAAATAACCCCCGCTAGCACATGCTTCCCCTTTTTTCTTCTTTCTCATGGGAGGGGAATGTGGACTTCCCTCTAGAGAAGCGAGAGAATTAAGGATGAATTCCACATCCTCCTTTGGCTCAGCCTCTTTTTCCAAAATCAATTTCCTTTTCTTGACCTTTTTGGTGACTGGTTCCTCTTCAGAGGCCGTATCATACCCCTCAGCAGGTTTGGGTTATTTACCCTTCAGGGTGACCATAGATTTGGGAACCCCAAAAGTCTTCGCATAATCAGAGATGAGGAGAATTAACCCTACATGCAAGACTAGATTTTTTGGGTTCTTCTTGTGATCCTTAATACCCGAGTCAAGAGACATAAGAAGATAAAACGAGAAAGAAACCATTTTCTTATGTCGGAAGTGGTTTAGCAAAATGAAATGGTATGCATTCACTGCCGAAAATCATCCCTCCAAGGTAATGTAGCACATTAATTCCTCTGCAACATCCCCCATAAAGCCTTAAGGGAACTTCATTGATATCTTCCACTCCTAGCAATCTTTAAATCTTTCTCTTCATCATCTTTGAAAAATATTTTCATTGCAGTCTGCACCTCCTTTTTATCCCTAAGGACTTTCATGTTGTCCATATTCAAGCCAGTAATACTAGCAATAAATTCTTCATTAATGTCAAACTCGGTCCCATAAAGCTTAAGCACTCTATCATTTCATCCTTTAACAAAAATGTTCGTTACCCAGGGATTATTGCCATGAAGTTTCTCCAAGTAGGGTGTTAACCCTCCCTTCACCAGCACCTGCCAAACCTCCTTCCTTTCCCTAGTAGCATCACAAGAGGAAGGTTTGACATGATTTCTATCACCACCCATCTCGCCACAATTAGCAAAAGAAACTAGCTTACGGGCTCCAAGCACAAAACAAAGAATGCTCTGGAAAACGATACCAAAACCACCTAGAATCCGTGTGAGGCCAGAGTTGGGACAAGGGATAATAAAGACCAAATTTTTCCGTTTCCTATGGTACCCTGCTCCCATATGAATTGCTTGATTCAAATCTTGCACACCATCCTTTCTCATAAAAATTAGCCATGTGATGAAGGGCATGCATGCCACCAACCATAATGAGATGTTAATCAAATTGAAATCAGCACTCATGATTCATAGTAGCAATAGCCTCTATAGGAAGAGGGTCTTTCAGACCCCACTCCCTAAATTCTTTAACACCAATGTTAGTGAAAATATCTGCTAGCTCATTACCTTCTCTTAGGATGTGCGAAATATAAAACTCATCAAAATATTTCAAAATATTTATCGAATCCCTTATCAAGGACTCAATAGTCCAAGAGGGAGGAGTGCAATTTTTCAAATTATTTATGATATTTAGAGAATCCCCCTCCAGCCATACTTTCCTATATCCTTTGGTTTGAGCCAATTTGAGACTATGATAGGCAATATAGGTTATATTATTATTATATATTGTATTCTATAATAAAAAATACTAAATATAAATATAAAATTATTATAATTAATGATTAATAATTAATATATTCTTAAAAAGAACAAATTAAATTAATATATACAAATCTAATAGTTTAATTGATCTTTGGAGAGATTAGGAAAAAGAAAGAGAGATAGAGGGGGAGACAATTCTATATAGAGAGAGGAATATATACTAAAACTTGTGCCATGAAGGATATAGCACTTTGGTTTGAGCCAATTTGGTCCCATACAGCTTAAGCACTCTATCATTCCATCCTTTAACAAAAAGGTCCATTACCTGGGGATTATTGCCATGAAGTTTCTCCAAGTAGGGTGTTAACCCTCCCTTCACCAGCACTTTCAAAACCTCCTTCCTTTCCCTAGCAGCATCATAAGAGGAAGGTTCGACATGATTTTTGTCACCACCCATCTCACCACAATTAGCAAAAGAAACCAGCTTATGGGCTCCAAGCACAAAACAAAGAATGCTCTGGAAAACAATACCAAAACCACTCAGAATCCATGTGAGGCCAGAGTTGGGACAAGGGATAATAAAGACCAAATTTTCCATTTCCTACGACACTTTTCTCCCGTACAAATTGCTTGATTCAAATCTTGCACACCATCCTTTCTCATAACAATCAGCCATGTGATGAAGGGCATGCATGCCTCCAACCATAATGAGACATTAATCAAATTGAAATCAACACTCATGATTCATAGTAGTAATAGCCTCTATAGGAAGAGGGTCATTTGGACCCCACTCCCTAAATTCTTTAATACCAATGTTAGAAAAAAATCTACTAACCCATTACCTTCTCTTAGGATGTGTGAAATATAAAACTCATCAAAAGATTTCAAAATATCTATATAATCCCTTATCAAGGACTCAATAGTCCAAGAGGGAGGAGTGCAATTTTTCAAATTATTTATGATATTCAGAGAATCCCCCTCCAGCCATACTTTCCTGTATCCTTTGGTTTGAGCCAATTTGAGACCATGATAGGCAATATAGGTTATATTATTATTATATATTGTATTCTATAATAAAAAAAATATAAAATTATTATAATTAATAATTAATAATTAATATATTCTTATATAGAACAAATTAAATTAATATATAAAAAGTTGATAGTTTAATTGATCTTTGGAGAGATTAGGAAAAAGAAAGAGAGATAGAGGGGGAGACAATTCTATATAGAGAGAGGAATATATACTAAAACTTGCGCCTAAAGGAGGTTCAAGGATTGTGTTGATAGAAAACTATATATATGTTAATATGTTAGAGAGTATGTGTTTGTGCATGGATGTGCTACAAATTCTAGTTGCATCTGTCTAGCTTAAATAATTAATAATAATGCTAAATAATGGAATGAAATAAATTTAGATAAATCTAGATTAGGGCTCCCCAACATACTTCACGCTCTTGGGCTTAGATGTAGTGAAGTTAGGGCTCCCTAATATGCTTCCTCTCTGACCCCATCATGGTGGACTATTGGAATAACACTATTGATTATTCTTCACTCCTTAAATGATCTATTCAAATAGATTGAAATAATTAATAGTATATATGTATTACATGTACCATGACTCTTATTGAATCACTGTTAGAAATATATGTTATCTGACATGATTGTAGGACCGAATTATTTGTGTGACTAATTAATTATTTAGTCATTTTTATTTGTGAAATGTTAATTTTTTTTATAAAATATGTGAAGGCCTTAAGACTGCACCGAGAGGAGATGCCTTCCACATAATAGGTATTTTTGGTGCACCAAGCAACCTAGGTAGCCAAATGGTCCGCTTAGGTAGGGGTCCCATGAGGGCGGCTTAAGCTCTATGGATTATGATCAAATTTGAAAGAAAAAAAAATAGAGGAGTAATAGTCATTTATTTAGTCATTTTTATTTGTCTAATATTAGTCATTTATTTATTCATTTTTATTTGTCTAATATTAGTCATTTATTTAGTCATTTAGTTGTGATTTTACTCGGTGACCAAATTAGTCACTTATAAATGACCAAATTAGTCATTTATTTGTCAAATACTAGTGTTAGACACATGACTAAAAATTTTAGTCATGTAGTCATTTATTTTCCAAGTTCTACTAGTGCCAGCATGAGGAAAACTAGCAATGCAATGTTGAATAGGAGTAATGGAATATGTGTGGTAATTCATATCAACATCAACTCATAACATGATCATCACATAATTTACACCAAAACGACATCATACTTGAAATTTTTGCTCATACCAAAATAGTCGTGAAGACTTCATGCTAGATTACTATAAACGTTGCTAAATCCATCATTTCTTTAAACAACAAGTAATCTTTGCACGTTCTAATTTGCTATCAAGATAACATGACTACTTGCATGCAAATCATCCAACAATCTTTTCATAAGAACATATCAAGTAATGAAGTGGATCAAATGTAAGAACATGGAGGTACTATCATGGAAATGAATAAAATATGCAATAATAAATAAAGAAGGTATACCTCATGTGTGTATGTATATACATATATATGGTTATATATATGAGTATACATTCTTAAGTAAAGCAATTCCATACCATATTACCTGCTTTCCCAATATCATGAGGAAACGTGTTCAATGGTTTTATGAGAAAACATTACCTCTCTTACATGGAAAACATAATCAAATTCCATCAAGCAAGCATTCTATCTATAGAATGAATCTTCTTAGTCATCAAAACATGCAATCAACAATATATTCATGAATGAGGGTTCCTAATGCAATCTATCATTATGCATGGTATCATAACTTCTCATCCATATATATAAGATAGAATTCTGAAACCTTATTCCTTTCTTCAATGAAAGTAATCATTCATTATTCAATTTGAGCAATAAATTGATAAAAAGAACATTATCTTTATCAAAAAACTATTCCTTTTCTTACGTGGAATATCAAAGTCAACATGAACCTGTTAGTATGTGGCGACTCATCATGCTATATTGTATAGCCCATGGTATACTGTACACCCCGGCCCCCTGTTCTTGCTGGGGTCCAGGGCCGGGCTGGGCCCTGGGCGGGGGTTCGAGAGCGGCAGCCCCCAAGAAAAATTTTCTTCCTACTTTTTCGCGTGATCACCGAAAAAGGGAAAAATCAATGGAAAAAGAAAAATCCAATTTTGTAGAACTCTAAACTCTGGAAGCTTCTAAGCTTGGTAAAAAGGGGGTTCATATGGGTATTTCAGTATGATGAAAAACGCGATTATTCGCAAGATTGTAATAGGGTTTTTTATTGGATAATAAAAATATTGGATGGCTAAGGTTTGGTGGATGTAGCCTGGATTGGGTGAACCACGTTAAATTCTCTGTGTTATGATTTATTCTGTGTATGTTTTAGTTTCTCTGTTTATTATATAAAATCTGCATTTAATTGTTAGATCTGCCATCTCAAACCCTAACAAGTGGTATCAGAGCGAGTTGTGTTTTGATTATCGTCTGTAGGAAAGTCTCACGGTTGAGTGGGAGTCTCACGGTTGAGTGGGAGCAATGGCAGACGAGGGTAAGAAGGTTGAGAAGTTTAATGGGCAGAACTATCAGTTATGGAAGATGCAGATGGAGGACTATCTCTATCAGAAGGATTTATGGCGACCATTGGAAGGGAAAGCCAAGAAACCTGCAGCAATGTCAGATGAGGACTGGGAGATCTTGGATAGAAAGGCTCTTGGCAGTATTCGTTTATGCCTGGCACAATCGGTGGCGTTTAATATTACAACAGCAAAGACAACTCAAGAGTTGATGGAAACCCTGGCGAAGTTATATGAAAAGCCTTCCGCTTCAAATAAGGTATTTCTTATGAAGCGTTTATTTAATATGAAAATGGTAGAAGGTGGGTCAGTTACTGATCATTTGAATGAGTTTAATACGGTCACCATTCAATTAACTTCTGTAAAAGTAAACTTTGATGAAGAAGTTAGGGCTCTTTTGATTTTGTGTTCTTTGCCTGAAAGCTGGAATAGCTTGGTAATGGATGTTAGCAATTCATTTCTGGTTCGAATACATTGAAGTTTGATGATATTGTTGGTGTTATTTTGAGCGAGGAAATTGTAGGAAAAGCTCAGGTGGAACATCCACATCAGGCAGTGTTTTGAATGCAGAAAGCAGGGTAGAACAAAGGAGAGAGAAACAATATGGAAATCATGGGAAGTCACAGAAATCAAAGGACAAAAGGTCCCAATCGAGGAGACAAGAGGGATTGCTAATCTTGTGGTAGCGGGTCATTTGAAGAAAGATTGCTAGTCTCGGAAAAATAAAAAGGAGACAAAGGAAGGAAGTAAAGAGGCAAATGTGGTAAGTAATAAATCTGATGAGGATGCTTTGATTCTTTCTCTTGATAATGCTGATGATTCTTGGGTGTTAGATTGGGGGCTTCATTTCATGCTACCCCCCATAGAAGTTATTTTCTTGATTATGTCCAAAGGGATTTTGGGCTGGTTTATTTAGGAGATAACGAACCCTGTCAGATTGTTGGAAAGGGAAGAATCAAGATTAAGTTGCAGAATGGAAATCATTGGCTACTACGTGAGGTAAGGCATGTTCCAAAGTTAAGCAGAAATTTAATTTCAGCGGGGCAACTAGATGATGAAGGTTGTGTTGTTACATTTAGTGATAAAAATTGGAGGGTCACAAAGGGTGCCTTAGTAGTAGCAAAAGGTGTGAAAGTAGGCACCTTATATCTTTGTATAAGGTCATCTTGTTCCTTCTACTTTAATTGTTATGGAAAAGGGTCAATGTTAGGAACAGTTGCTGCAGTTAAGCAGGTAGAAGATCATACAGTTTTGTGGACTCTGAATCAACATTGTGGCATAATAGGCATATGAGTGCAAAAGGTATGAAATTACTTCATTCAAATAATGTTTTACAGGTCTAAAATGTGTTAATATGGATTTCTGTGAAAGTTGTGTGTATGGAAAACAAAAGAGTTAGTTTTCTCAAGGATGGGAAGCAAAAGAAAGATGAGAAATTGGAGCTTGTGCATACGGATGTATGGGGACCAGCTCAGGTATCTTCTCTCGGTGGCTCTCTGTATTATATTACATTCATTGATGATGCAACTAGAAAGGTATGGATTTATTTCCTTAGGCAGAAATCTGATGTATTTGAAACTTTCAAAAAATGGAGAAGCTTGGTTGAGAATGAGATGGGTAAAAAGATAAAATGTCTGGTTGATAATGGTGGTGAGAGTATTGTAGTAAGATTTTGAAGGTGTGTTACTCTGGCCAGTAGTAGGCGAATGGTTCCAGGGGCTCCTGAGGAAAATGGAGTGGTTGAGGCGCATGAATAGGAAATAATGAAGAAGCGTGCCACAGGACTATGAGATTGCATCTTGGGTTGCCTTTAAAAATGTGAAGCGGTATGGCTGCTTGCTATTTGTTTTAATCAGAGGTCCCTCTAATCCTTTGGGTTTTGGTATTCTAGAGGAAGCATGGAAAGGTAAGAAGGTGAGTTATTCTTTTCTCAAAACCTTCAGTTGTGAAGCATTTGCACATGTAGATTCTGAAAATAGAACCAAGCTTGATGCAAAATCAAAGAAATGTGTATTTGTTGGATATGGCATTGATGAATTTGGTTATAGGCTTTGGGATTTTGAAAATCAGAAAATTGTGAGAAGCGGGGATGTCATATTCAATGAGAAAGTGTTGTACAAAGATCTATTGCTTCAGCATGAGAAGAAAGAAAAAGATTATGTAGTGTTGGATGATATTCCCAACAATGATGTTTCAGTGGTTCCTCATGTTGGGCAACAACAACAGCAACAAATACCACAAACTCCTGTTAGACAATCTTCAAGGTTAAGTAGACCTCCAGAAAGATTCTCTCCCTCTTTGTATACTATTCTGTTAACTGATGTTGGTGAACTAGAATATTATGATGAAGCTATGCAGGTGGATACCAAGGTTCAGTGGGAGCATGGAATGAAAGAAGAAAATGGACCATACAACAAAATGGGCTTGGGGATTTATACCGGGTTACTCAGGAGTAAAGAACACAAAACAAATGGTTTACAATTTTGAAGGGAGGATGAGTAAAGAAAGATTTAAGCGGATTAGTTGTAAAGGGATTTACCTGAGAGAAAAGGGCCGATTTTTGTTGAGATTTTTCCTGACTGGTAGAAATGGCTTCCTATTATTGTTTTAAAGTATTGTGGCTACTGAAGATTTGCATTTAAAATAGCTTGATGTTAAAAAAACTTTCTCCATGGTGATTTGGAAGAGGAAATATATATGGAACAACCACAAGGATTTGAGGTAAAAGGTAAGGAGAAACCAGTGTGCAAATTGAAGAAAAGTTTATATGAAACTTGGAAGCAAGCACCTAGAGCAATGTTGTTTGAAATTTTGATAGTTTTATGCATTTGAAACAAGACTCTGGTGAGTGCTCGACCATTGTGTTTATTTTGGGGTTTTAGGATATGGTAGCTGCATTGTGTTTATATGTTGATGATATGCTTGTATTTGAGTCTAGCGCTGGAATCACATAGAAGTTGAAACCTTGAGTTAGCAAGTCTTTTTGCTATATGGAAAGGATTTAGGGACAATAGCTCGTCTGGCCTGGTAGTCGTAGAGATAGGAAAAATGAAAATTATTTTATCTCGAGGCTAATTATGTTTGAAAAGGTGTTCTGAGATTTCATATGGAGAATGCAAAGCTATCAGCCACACTTGCTGCTAAGTCATATCCAGTGGTAGGATATATGTCCAAAGACACCATGAGAGGAGGAAGAAAAAATGTCAAAGGTACCATATGCTTTCAGAACATGGTGGTTGATGTATGCCATAATTATGCTGAGACCAGATATTGCATGATGTAGGGTTTACATTGGGGTATTTACAGAATTCATCTCCAGTTGAGCATTGAGAATGGTGGAAAGATGATTTATAGGAATTGCAGAGGGTACTCGGTAAATGCTTATGTTTAGGGGAGGCTCCAACACTTGATTTAAAAGGCTATGTTATTTCCAGTTAGTAGGATATAGATACGGGAAGAGTAAAAGTAGTTATTTCGGTTGGTGGGGCGGCTGATGAGAGTTGGATTTCTCTCTCGATTGCAAAAGGTGGTTGCTATCCACCACAAGGTAGAGTAATATTTGCTGCTTAGTGGAAAAAGATGAAGTATGGTGCAACTTTTCATGGATGGAGTTGGGAAAACAACAGGCTAGAAATTACTTGTTTATAGATACTAGAGTGCTATACATCTTACAAAGAATTTGGCATTGCATTCTAAAAAAAACACATACAGTTGAGATATCATTTCATTCGGTCGGTGTAGGAGGATGGACAGGTCAAGCTAGACAAGATACATATAGATGCCAATCCAGCGAATATGTTTGCGGCCCGTGACAGGGGAAATTTTGCGAGCTCCACTTCAGCCAGTTTAGTCTTCAAAGGTTGAATTCAAGTATAATAAATGACAAGGTCAAGGTACTTATTTCGATGGGGTATAGTGCAGCGATTGTGATACAGGATCAGTCTCAAGTGGGGTGTGGTAGTGTGGGGCACCGATGAATCTCAAAATTAGGAAGATTACATTTGGTATGTGGCGATTGATCATGCTATACTGTATAGCCCATGGTATACTGTACACCCCGGCCCCCTGTCCTTGCCGGGGTCCGGGCCCGGGCCGGGCCTCGGGCGGGGGTTCGGGGGCGGCAGCCCCCGAGAAAATTTTTCTTCCTACTTTTTCGCGATCACCAAAAGGGAAAAATCAATGAAAAAGGAAAAATCCGATTTTGTAGAACCCTAAAATGGAAGCTTCTAAAGCTTGGTAAAGGGGTTAGGATGGGTATTTCAGTATGATGAAAAATGTGATTATTCGCAAGATTGTAATAGGGTTTTTTTACTGGATAATAAAAGTATTGGATGGCTACAGTTTGGTGGATGTAGCCCGGATTGGGTGAACCACGTTAAATTCTTTGTGTTATGATTTATTCTGTGTATGTTTTAGTTTCTCTGTTTATTATATAAAATCTGCATTTAATTGTTAGATCTGCCATCTCAAACCCTAATAGAACCAAGGAAACAATTCTATTTTTAGAATGAATCTACATAGGCATTTCTTCAAAATTCAAGTAGTCAACAACATTTCTGTGTATGGAGGTTCATAATGCATGAATATAAGCAATCCTCTTGATTTGACTTTTAATGGCTTATAAAATTTCAAAAGAGTAATATTTATTAGCCCAATGGCTCTCGTCAAGTTATATCTCCACCATCTTCTCAGTCTCCAACTTGAGATGCTCCAAAATTATCCTATCTTGATGTGGTAAAGGAGGTATCCTATAGGGTCCTCATCTCATAATAATGGGTCATTCCATCATTAAAAGCATCATTTTTTTAGTAGGATAATCTTTTATAATCACCACTAGTATTGGTTATCAAACAGAAACTATTTGGCCACATTGCAAATGAGCTACCAAGCTAAACTTTCTAATATATATTATAGATACTAATGGAATTTTATCCAACAAAGTAGTAATTTAATCATTATCTCCCCATCAATAACTATTGAGGACGATTCACTATATGCAAAAAAGATTATCATCTTTGTTATTTTGGGTAGGATGATTCGACAATTCATCCTTAGATTTCTATTCTATTCCTAAATAGGTTAGCGTATCCTAGTAAAAATGTCATAATTTCACAATTTCACCTCAACCACCTTTCACTAATTCTAGCATCATTGCATAGTTAAGGTCTCTTGTGAATGTATGTATAAATATGAGATCCTCATCAAATATTTGTTAAAATATATCAAAACAAGGAAACATAACTAGAATTAACCTCATTATTCTTAAAACCAAGAATACATAGGAGTATGTTAGCCACATATACCTTTTTAAGTAACGTTGGAGAATTTTGCTAGAGGGATGTGACCCATCTCCATCATTTAAATTGAAACAATGTTCTTGAGAAGATTATTGGAAAATTCACTAAAAATAGGCTTGCATAATAATAACATACACTAAGTGAAATATATTGTAAAAAGGAGGGACACCCATGTAAAGGGAATTTTCATTGTTATACTTTGAGTTAATTTATTCCATGCTCCCACAAGTGGTTGTCGGTAAGGAGCAGTGAACATGGTCCTCAAGACCCTTTACTACATTAGCACTCATAGTATTCTGCGTTACTCTATAATCCATCCGGATCTTGAACTTGGCTCGGATCCATGACACTGTTCTGTTATGGCAAGGGGGAAAGAATGATAGGATTGGGGTGGTGCAGATCTACTCCTTGTTTCGGCTTAATGCAGAACCACTTCATGGTTCCGGATTAGTGTAGAACTACTCCTTAGTTCTGGCTTAGGATCCATGCTAGGTGAGTTACGACTAGGCATCCCCCTCAAGGTCTGGCTTGATCCATTTCTAGTGTGACCTACTGCACTCCTTTTTAGGGAAGAAACTTGCGGACTATTCTTAAGTCTGTTCCTAGACATCCAACTCTAAGGATTGGGCAATTGAGTAAGATTCTCGTGAAGAGCAAATCAACATACATAACTAAATTGGCATAGGTTGAACTACACATCATTACCAGTCTCTTCCCAAACGTAGCCCAATTGAGACCTTACGGGCTGGGCTTATCCGACACACTCTAAGGGTACACTCCCTTAGATGTCCAGCGCCATGTGGGGCCCTCTTAACCCAACCTCTCTCTCATTTCTATAGCATTTCTTTAACCCCACCATTTAAAATCTATGTTTCTACAGTATTCCACTGTTGTAGTTTACATTTGCCATTCTCGTTCCCATTCTCCTTTTGCAGCTATTTGTGTTTGTCGTTTCCACTTTACACATTTGTTTGTCATGTTCTGATCATTCCCTTTCAAGTAAGGGTGAATCCCATCTCTTATAGACAGTGCAGGCTTCGACTTCAACGCTATCACTAGGTAATGCAGGTCAAATCCGTTGGTGTAAATAAAGTCTTGTACCTAGTTAATTCATTACTAGGGGACTTATTTACACATGTTAAGTTTACTTAGGTCATAGGAAGGAATCTTTCTAGAAGATGTTAGTTGTTATTAGTTGTTATCTTATCTTTAACAACTACTACATGTGAACCTAGGTAAGTGTGATTAGTTGTCTCATGTCATATGATTAAGACACTTGTCATAATCCTATGACATCTTGCATCTCACCTTGGCTATATAACCAAGGGGTTTCTCTCATTTGTAATCAATCATCTCATATCATTGACATTGAATACAGTTTATTCTTGTCATATCATATTCTCTCTTTTTTGCGCTTTCCATTTGGTCTCAAGATCTTGGCATCCATAGCCAATTCTAACATGGTATCAGAGCGGGTTGGGTGCCATTGGAGAGTCTTTTTTGAAGAGAGATATCAGATTTGGGGGTGTTCCATTTTTGGCTCTTTGTTTCAAGTTCATATCGGAGCTTGTTGGTGAAAATCTAAGCTCACTGTTGTGTCTGGAAGGTTCGAGAAAGTCGATTTTGCCTTTTGTTTCATCCAAATCGGACATACGAGGCCAAATCTATGAGGGTTTGAAGCTAAAGAGTGGTTGCGAGATCTAGAAGGTAGCTGCAATTTTGGAGCATTTTGGGTCAAATCCGACCCTTCCATCGCGTCCAGAAGGGCCAAAAACCTTAAGATCAATTGCCAATTCGTCCAAATTGGAGCATTTGTTTGGTGATGCAAAAAAAAATTGCTCGTAGAGCCGTACGACCCCAAATCGTCATTATGATGTCGGTACGAATTTTCTGAAAAATCCTTATTTTATTTGCAGAAAATTTTGAATTTTTTTTATGAAAAAATCATTTTTGTACCGATCAGATTTTTTATTGTAAAAGTTTATTGTAAAATCAAATAAAAGAAAAAGGGCAGAAATTTCTGCAGATTATATCCGTAGATTGTACAAGATATGTACCTTGTACTAGGTGGGTACTGCAGTCCACTAAGGCACCACACAGTGCTACCTTATTTGCCCCCATGGGCCCCTCTCCCACTTTACCGGAGAAATCACCGAAGGATGCAAAAAGAACCGGCAGCATATATAAAGTCCAGCAGGAGGCTAGAAAATTCTGCGGTGATCTAAACAATCTAGCTTGCAGGATACGTGCCACGTGGTGCCTTGTCATAGGGCCAAGTAATAAAACATTCCTGACAGAAATCAGAATATTTCGTTGCCTAGTCAATATTCCGACAATGTGGTGATTGCGGTGTGACGTCCATCTGGGTGTCAATTTTAAGCTCAGACAGACCTGTGATGGCCATGAGACCATCAATTTTAACCTCAGAGGTGCTAACGTCAATGGCTGGTTTAGAAATTTTCTACCCCTCTCCATTTGCATTTTCAGTTTGAAGGGTGATTTTCAAACGTCAATATCTCAGTCATACAAGCTCCTTTTTTAGTGCAATTTTTTTTTATTTGGGCCAATTTTTCGTGCTCTACACATTAGTGCAATCATTTTTTGGTTTTGATGCCTGGTTTTTCCAGAAATTGCAGATTCTCACAAGTGTTGCTGCTTCATCCTCATTTTGGGAACTTTAGGAGCTCATATCTTGCTCCTACAGTAACATTTTTGGGTGCAGTTTTTTTTGAAAGTCCATGATTTTTTGTGTACTTTATAGTGGTAGAATCAAATTGATCTCATTTTGTACTAAAAATTATACACAATTCTGTGGCCTATTTTGGCATTTGCATGTACCAAGATCAAAGAACACTTCGTTATTTTTAGCAAGTGGCAACTGTAAATGCACTAAATATAAAGTGCCAAATCAGATATTGCTTGGGGGGGTTTCTTGATTGAGTGATTTGGGGGGGTAATCTTGCAGTGTTGGTTGCATTTTTTTGCTTGATTTGCGTTCTTGCAATGGGGAAATATCAAATTGAACTCCTAACTCCACATAATTATGCTACATGGAGAAAATCAGTATGGAACTATCTCATGATGAAAGGTCTAATAGGTCATCTAAAGGACACCATTCAAAAACCTACTAATGCTAAAGAATTTGGCAAGGTGGGAGATTGATCATGAGAAAACACTTGGATGCATATGTTCATTAGTATCATTTGATTTACAATTTCATATTGAATCATGTAATACACCTAAAGAGGGATGGGAGACTTTTGAAAAATTGTATGGTAAAATAGATAAGATTAGGGGTTATCAGATTAATAATGATTTGATGAATCTTGATCCAAAATGTTTTGACCACATCCAAGACTACATCTCCAAAATCAAGCAACTAAGAACACAGTTGAAAGAATGCAACATTGAAAAAGAGGATTTACAATTGATTTTGAATGTGTTATCCAAGCTTGGTCTTGAGTATTCAATATTTGTTTTTGGCTTTCATACCCATCGAATTTCTATGGGAGCATCATATGTTGATCCTAAGTTTGATGACTTTGCAAATCTCCTAATCCAAGAGGAAGCTAAGTTAATGAACATGGGTCTAATCAAGTCTTCCAAGCCACAAGCATTGGTGGCTAATGAGTCTAAGGTACAAAAAGAATTAGGGAATCTTGATAAGAAGCAAAAGAAGAAAAAGAACAAGCCACATAAAGAAACAAAATCCTCATCTTCAAAAGGAGAAACATATAAGGAGAGGCCTTTTTGTGCATATTGCAAGAAGGATGGACATGAATAACACTATTGTTATAAGAAGGATATTGATGAATTGAAGAATCTTCTCAAAAAGAATCACATTGATTTCCCTTCTAGAATGTCTGAATCTTCTTCTCCTTCTACTTCAAAATAGTCTAAAAAGGACAAAGGTCAAGCATCTACATCAGGATATAAAGGACAAGCTCTTTGTGCTCTTTCAAGTCCAGGATCAGTGAGATGGCTTCTAGATTCAGGAGCATCTCATCATATGGCATCTTCACATACTATCTTCTCTTCATTTCAACCTTGTACTATGTCTCCTATCTTGATGGGAAACAATGCATACATGAGTGTAATAGGGAAGGGATCTATTAGTTTTGGGGACAACACTTTTCAGGATGTCTTGTGTGTTCCTCATTTGATGAACAATCTTCTTTCCATATATCAGATTACACATGGTGGAGATGGGAGAACTGTGGAGTTCACACCTAATTTTGTCATCATTCGAGACTTGGAGACTTGAGAGATCATTGCTATTGGGGTGGTTGATCATTCATCTCGGTTGTATACCTTTGTAGATTTTACTTTTGATGGTGACAATGTTCCTTTGACTATTGATCATATGAACCATGATTCAAAGGAGCCATTTGGATTCTTGAACTTGGGAGTTCTCACATCAGATCCAGTACTTGAGCCATGCATTTCATCTCCTCCATCTACTATTGTAGTTGATTATGCTTGTGATTCCACAGTTTGGGTTCCTTGTGATTCAGTGCAACATGTTATACATAGTCTTCCAGATATGGCTACTTTGGATGAATTCCTAATAGGTATTTCAGACTTGTTTGTGGAGTCTCATCTTGCAGATTTGGGGGACATCATCGATGATATTCATCTTCTCTTTGATGAAGATGCTCCTTCTTCAGTTGTTGTGAGGGAACGCTCTGACCCTCTTGTTCATTCTCTACATGATTATTCTTTGCAGATTGACGTGAGTGTGGATTCTTTTGGTCAACATTTGGAGGAGGCTTCTTTGTCTTCAGAGGGGATATCCTTGTCTTTGGATCATGTTCTACATTAATCTCTACTAGATTTTGAATTGTCCTCTTCAGCAGTGTGGCCTAGAATTCCTGTTTGGAGTGTGTTAGCTTTCGGCATCGACATGGAGACACTTGAGCATCATTCAGAGACATCATCATACATCATCCATATTCCCGATATTTTGCATACATCCATGGTTTTGTTTCTTCCTAAGGGGAGGAACGTTGTTCGGCGAGATTGGATCATCTTCAGCATTCAATGTCGAGCTTCTACCATCATTGCAGGAGACTCAACATTGAGGGGGGGCTGCCTTGTCTCTCTTCTACTTCTCTCTTATGGGGGGGTCTTTTTCCTCACATGGGGTTTTTACCTTCTCATGCATCATTGAGAGCATTTCATTTCTATTTTTTATTTCATCTCTCTTTTGGGGAGGATTTTTATCCCTCTGGGTTTTCTCCTTTTCTTCGTTTGTGAGAAATTGCATTTCATTTGCATTGCATATGTACATGGGTACCTAACATGGCCTAGTAGCTAGGACCCATCATCATCTTTGTGTCATTTGCATAATAATCTGCTACTCCCTAAGTTGCACTTAAGGGGGGGTGTTGGTGTAAATAAAGTCTTGTACCTAGTTAATTCATTACTAGGGGACTTATTTACACATGTTAAGTTTACTTAGGTCATAGGAAGGAATCTTTCTAGAAGATGTTAGTTGTCATTAGTTGTTATCTTATCTTTGACAACTACTACATGTGAACCTAGGTAAGTGTGATTAGTTGTCTCATGTCATATGATTAAGACACTTGTCATAATCCTATGACATCTTGCATCTCACCTTGGCTATATAACCAAGGGGTTTCTCTCATTTGTAATCAATCATCTCATATCATTGACATTGAATATAGTTTATTCTTGTCATATCATATTCTCTCTTTTTTGTGCTTTCCATTTGGTCTCAAGATCTTGGCATCCATAGCCAATTCTAACATAATCTTTCTCCAATCTAGATTGAGGCGGAAATAACTCTATGTTTGTAGCATTAACTAAATAGAAAGAATAGATTGGGTCACAATCTCCTCATAGTCCCAGAGCCTTTTTCATGCAGTAAATTTGTGCACACAAAAAGCATTGATTTCTCTATTAGCATTCATGTAGGGAGAACAATAGACACTCGATCAACTCTGAGGAAGGATGCAGTGACAGGACTCAAACCGGCAATGTATTCAGAAGTTCGGCATTTCGCTTTTTTAAGCCCCATTCACGTATTCTCATTCTTTATGGACCATTTCCTGCGTTTCATCATGGTCTGACATCACCGATTTTCTTGGTCATTGGATTGGCGGATTTAGTCTTAATTCCACATTCATTTCATTACATGAATTGTGTGAATGTTACTTTTATATTATGAAGTGTGGGTTCATTTTCTGTGTGTTAGTAAATATAAATGATTTATCTTTCATATATTTTTAATAATAACCCTTTTTTTAAAGATTTATATCTTATTTATAATATTTATTAATTTTAATTATATTAATTGTTTATTTTAATGAAAAAAATATTTATTATGTTTTATTTAAAAATAATAATATTTTTTTTCTAGATGATTGATATTAAAATTAAATGAATTAAATGTGATGCTATTTGAGATGTAAATGTTGATTATTTGAAGTGTTAAGAGGTTTTGGACTTGATTTTATAAATGTTTTTAAATATGTGAATTAAGTGTTTGTTTGTTTGGTTCAAATATGTGTACAAAATAAAACTAGTCTACAAGTTTCAATCTATAATTCCAATAATCAACTAGTAAAAACATAATTTCTGAAATTCATTTTTATCTTTTAACATTTACACTTTATTATGGATTGACAATGTTTACAAACATCATTAAAAAATCTACTAAATTGTGAGGCTTGTGTTATCTTCATTTAGATCCCTAGATGATCAATAAATGTCTCAGAGTATTGCTTTGGTTCATATTCATGTCTGAGAAACCAAACTAGTGTGCAAATATAAATCTATACCATAAGAATCAACTAGCAAATAATTGACATTTAGAATTTAGTTGCCTTGGTCTTCTAATATTTGAATCTCAATATAGATAGAAAGCGTTTACTAACAGTTTTAGGGAATGTGCTAAATTGTGAGGATTTTGTTCTCCTCAATTAAAGCCCTAATCAAACCAATTTCATGACATAGGAATAATGATTAGAGGCATGATGATATATGTTTGAGAAAATGTTATTACATTTCTCTCAATGAAAATATGCTCTTTTGATAAATCATCATTGGGACTAATAATATTTGATCATTTTAAATGCTTAAATGAATTTTTTTAAGTAAAATACAACATGCAAATCAAGATAAACATGCATCAAGTAAGCTCACAATGACTAGTGGGAGGGTGTTGTCAAGATTTAAATTGAATTTAAATTTTAAAAGTGTAGGGTTGATAATTACTAGGTCAAGTTTGCACTAGTATCTATCTTATGCAAGGTAGGGTAATGTCATGAGATTAATTCACACAAGAATATCCCACTTGTAGACTTGTTATTGCACAAAGGACAATCTAGTCAAAGTTTAAATACCAAAAATAGTAATGAAAAGGGGCATGGATATATTATTATTTTCTTTAGCATTGATGTGCATGTGAACTTCTATTATGGTGCATGTCAAAGTAAACAAGGTATCAACAAGGAAACTATTTAAGCAATTTTAAATACTAAAAGATATAAATTTACTTAAAATATATAGTTTACAATTATATTCTCCTTCCAATAGTAACTCCACCAAAAACATACAAAATTTAAAAAATATGTAATGAATAACATCTATCAAACATTCAAAATAAATATGGGAAATTTTTTGTTTAGTTGTGTATTTGTATCAATTTTTAACATTTCATATATATATATATATATTACTAAATTCTAGATAGATTCTTATTTTCTTAGTATTTGGAGATCATTATTTAGTTCCTTGTTTTTTCCCTCAATTTCCTTATCTAATATTGCACCTCTTTCAATGCAAAAAATTATGTATTTAGTCACTTGCTCAACCTAGATTTTATAGGCTTTTCCAAATGACTAACATTTGTTAAACCTTTCAATCAGACAATTATCAATACATAATATCTTTAAATCATCAATAACCAAAGGTCCATCTAATGCATGTGTTAAAATATTTATTTATTTTTTAATATAAGAAGTTAATATTTGCTAAAAATGTTAATTGATAGGATCTTGCTAAAAAAATTATCTACTATTGACAAATAGGATACCAATGTTAGAAACTCGAGGTCCCTATTCCAAGTTGTGCAGAAAAAAGAGCCTTTGATGGAAGGAGATCTAAGAATTGATTCAATAAGATTTTATCTCTTTCTAATCTCAATTGCATGAGTCCTTGAATGAGGAGTTGGTGAGATTCAAGCATAATTTGAGAAAATTGTAAATTAAGAAGATTCATGGTTTAAAAGTTAGGGCTAAAATAAATTGGCTCAAAAATGGAGATAAAGGTTTTGATTTCTTATTTAATTATATAGAGGAGAAAAATGATAGGGAAGAAATTGTATCAATCTAGGTGAATAATCAACATATAAATAGTCTTTCTTTTGTTATAAATGAATTTCAATCTTTATGTAAAATATTTTCTTTGTTGAAGATAGCAATGTGGACTATTAAAGAGCCCAAGATCATTGTACACAAGTCATCCCTAGGAAAATCAAAGAGGAAGACAATGATTGGCCTACTAGAGATATCTCTAAGGATGAGATTGTAAAGGATATTAGAACATATAAAAAAGATAAATCTCCAAGCATAGATGGGCTTTCTACAATTTTATAAGAAAAAAAGTTAACTAGATTAGTGAAGTTACCTTATAGGTTTATTTTGAAGTTATTAGCAAAGGATCCTTAGGAATAAATATTAATAGAGGAATCATCAATATTTTTCCAAAAGGAGATATATCTCAAATTAGAAACCACAGGCCCATTACCCTCCTTAATGTTTCTTACATATTTTTTGCTAAATTTTTGGCTCTAATACTTATTGATATCCTCCCTACTTTTGTTAGTAATACTCAAATTATCTTTTTCAATGGTAGGTATATCTTGAAAAATATTATTATTAGTTGGGAGGATATTTTATTGGGCTAATGTAACAAACTAAGAAAATGGCATGCTCTTGAACCTTGATTTTGAAAATTCCTATGATAGGGTTGAATGGTCATTTGTAATAATGGATTTTGAAGCTTTTTGTTTTTCTAATAATTTTTTAAAAATGATAGATGTATTATTCAAGGATGAACTATTTCTCAAGTTGATGTAAATGGTTCTTTCTATGAACCCTTCTAGCCACAAAGATCAACAAGGAAAGGTTGTCTACTAGCCCCTACTCTTTTTGTGATCACCTTTGATGCCATATTTTGTTTGTTAAGAGATATGAGTAATGGAATGGATGTCAAAGGACTTACACTCCCTAATGAGGACAAACTCCTAAGTATACAATCTACAGATGCATTGCAATCTTTGTAAATTAGGAGGAAAAGAATTTTAAGAGCTTGATGAGCAAGATAAAAATATTTTGAAAAGCATCTAGAGAGAATATTTCTAAAAGAAATTGTGGTACTAGATATAATTCTTCTTCTAATCATTATTGGTTTAAAAAAATTGACATGTTATATGGTGGATTGAACTTACAAGTGAGATACCTAAGAATCTCATTTGAAATCAATCCTCCCCTTAAGTAAATGTGAGATTAGATTCAAGTAGTATTGAAGAAAAAAACTCTAAGTAGATTAGATAACATCTTTCTTTGGTTGGTAGAGTACAAGTTTTCCAAAAAAATAATCCTCCTATAGCTTATATTATGCTTCAGTGTGGTTGTTTTGCAACTATCAAGTGAATGGAATTCAAAAGAGAATTAGGAAGTTCCTTTGGCATGATGGGAAAGGAAAGAGACATAAATCTACTATCAAGTATGATTGGTGTTTTTTAGATAAATATAATGGTGGCCTTGGAATTAAATATTTGAGACGACAAGTAATTTCACTTGCTTCTAAATGAACTGTTAAATCTCTCAGTGGTAAAGAGACAGGTAAAAAAAATTAGTGAGGAATGACATTCAAATGGTAGTCCATAAATAGGCTAGGATTTGGAAGGGCCTACATCCTCATGACTTCTTGTTTGGAAATTTCTCTTTATCCCCTTTTGGCTCTAATTTCTTTAAGAGTATTTAGAAGGCAAGTGAAAATTTCATGAAATGGATCAAAGGAAATAAGGCACATCATAAGGAAGAGAAAAAATTAGCTCCAAGTTAGTATGGTGGAATCTTCAATGGAAGAAAAATCCCATGACTCTAACACGATTGTTTTCTCAAGAGCTCTAGGATAGTAAAGGCATCAAAGAATTTGGTAACATAATGAATAATAAATAGACCAACTATTGGGCTTCTCTTAGTATTGAGTATGGTTTACCACTTCCCGAAGGAGGAAATACAGTCTCAAGAAAAGCCAATGAGAACATTCATTTTTTATCCCAAATAAGTTTTGAAACTATAATTTATGACAACATGAAGTGGTGGAATAGAATTGTACTCTACAAGGTGAACTCCAAAATATTTACAACTCTTTGTCAAAGTCCTAAGAGGTTATCACCTACACCTTAATGATTGTTGGTAATTGAACTTTAGTACATTTGGGCAATGATTTAAGATTATTAAACACTCTTCGTCCAATGTGATTGAAACAAAGAAAACCTATTTTAAATGGTTACTCATATCAAAATTTAAGTTACCTATCAATCTGAAGCATGTCCAACCTGTTAATAACCTGTACTCTATATGTGAAATTCTTGAAATTGTGAACCATATTTTCTTTGACCATTTCTTTGCTAAAGAAATTTGGATTTTACTTTTTGTTGATTTGGATGGTAGGATATAGCAAGAGTAACTTTTCATGGAAAGAATTTGTATTTGGTTATGTTAAAGGTGTGAGTAAATATTTAATATTTTTTGGTTGATTTTAACTACTAATATTCTTTGTTTTCTTGTGAAAAGCAAAAAAATGAGGGTTGTTTGTAAGGAAGGAAGAGAAACTTTACCATTTCATCTTTTTCTATTTCCCTACAAGTTACTCTAACAGTGGAGGTAACTAAAGAGAAGTTGTGGGAGCTTTTGGACACATGCCAAGTCAATGTCTTGAGATTTGAGGTAAAGAAAACCAAATATTGGCCCTATGCTAGGGATGGAAATGATCATTTTGTGAAGAACTACTTGGAATTTTAGGAAAGGCATAACAACTATAAATATAATATTCTCCTTGAAGACATGGGTCTCAAAGAAAATAAGAGAATTACTAAGGGTGATTGCAAGCTAGAGGTGGTTAGAAACATTGGCATCTTAAAGATCAATCCACCCATTGGGTTTTATGACATGGATGTATATAGTGAAAGCTATAATATCTTGGTTGTTATGGCTTTGAGTGCTAAAAATTGTTCATATATGTAACATTTTTTTCATATTTGTGTTGGTTTGTGGTCTCTTAGACTCGTTATTCTCTTTTTGAGTGCAATATGTACTATGTAACCTGCTTTTTCTTGGGTATTATATAATCAATCCAAAAAAATTGTGCAAAGCTTATTATTTTTTTATAAAATTTATTATTTATAATTATGATTTGAAATCATAATTACAATTAACAAATTTAATAAAATTGCACAAATTTGGGAAAGCTTTAAACATATTTATATGTGACATAAATGAATCAAATCTTGCATGTTGTAATATGTGAAATAATAATTATATATATAACAAATTTTATAAAAATAATAAGCTCTATAAAAATTTGAGAAAGTTAAACATACTAGTATTTAAGAAAAAATGTATCCAATAGAGAAAATACAATCATACTAACAAAAAATAAAAAGTTACAAGAAAAACATGAACTAAAAATAAACTATTTATTCCAATATATTACACTTAATCTTTTCTAATCATAAAAGTTTAAAATTATTAAACTTATAATTATAAATAAAAATATGACACTCCCTGCATTAATAATTCAAATCAATTCAAATGTTTAAGTATTAAATGACCTTTTTAACTATTTATACCTAACAATCCCCAAGTTTGTGAAAATTTTATGAATTATTACTTTCAATCATTCATAAATATTCATATATGACATAAAAGAATCATATCCTACATACCTAAATTTTTGATATTATAATTATAAATACCAATATTTAAAAAAAAATGATAAATTATGTATAAACTTGAGAAAAGTTAAACATAGTAAGATTGAGACCAAAACATTGAATAGAAAAAAGTCAATTATTGTAAAAGAAAAAAGAAAGTTGTATACAATAAAACAAAATTTAAAATAAAATGTATTACAATTTATATTTGTACACAATCTTTTCTAATTAAAAAGTATAAAATTCTTAAAATATAAATATCTCATTTCCTACACTAATAAAAGTTCATTATTTAAATGTTTAAGTACTAAACCATCATTCAACCACTTACGGTTAACAAATACCAAGTTTATGAATTTTTTATAATTTTTTTCTTTCAAACAATCATAATTGTATGTGACATAAAAGGAACTAGATCTTATGTGTACAAATATTTGACATTATAATTTATTTAATTTTAATGTCGATCTTTTTATAAAAAAATAATTATTTTATTTAAATAAAATATAATAAACAACAAATTTTCATGAGAATAAATAATTAAATATAATAACATTAAATTTATATATTATAGTTATTAAAACATTAATATATTAAACATTATAAATAACTAACATTAATTAGAAATTATTAAAATTATAAATAAGTTATAAATCTCTGAAGAAAAATACTATTACTTAATATGTAAGAATAAAAGAAAAAATCATTTTTATTTTCTAATAGGTAGAAGTAGTACACTCTTCTTAATATAAATTACACTCACTTGTATGCAGAAATGAAATGAATGTGGGATTAAACGTAAATTGCCCATTCCAATGACCCACCAAACCATGATGCGAATAGCTACAGAACGAAAATGCCAACTGTAAACTGTAACGGTCAAGTGCTATGGAAATGGTGATTTGAAAAGGTGCAGTTAATAAAATGCAAACAAAAAAGATTGGGTTAAGTGAGCCCCACATGGACCTAGACACCTAAGGGAGTGTACCCTTATAGTGTGTCGGTTAAGCCAACCCAAGGGGTATGTAAGGTGGTGTTCGCATTCGATGGGGTCGAGCTCACCGAGCTCGCGCTAGTTCCAAGGTTGGTGCTCTTGGTTCAAGAGTTCAAGATGGGACTCGCCAAGCCGAGCACGCCCATGAGCTCATTCTGAGTGTTGGTGCGGCTGAATGGTAGAAAGTGCTAGGCGTGGAGTGTTGGCCATGCGAGATGGTTGGAGTAGCGTGGAGTTGCAAAGGCATGGGGCACGAAGAAGCGCCAAGTAATGCTGGGCATGGCGGACTCCCTCGGTGGGTTGCAAAAGAGTGTAACTCTACTAGAGTGATTGGAGATCAATCAGTCCATAAAAGTTGGGTGTGTGGATGGTGGTCATAGGTTGTATCTAGGATGCAATCTACAAGTGGGCGTTTTGGTGGCGTCCAGTGCTAGGCACGAAAATTAGTCACATAGGGTGTGCAAGGTCGATGGAGGCCGCAGTTGAGGTAGTTGTGGTGGTTGGTTGTGCAGATCAGAAGGTAGGAAATTGGGGGATCGAGCAAAAGTTTGGTGTCATCCTACGGTGTGTTGGGATTCGTACAAATAGCTTATATAGTAGGGGTATGTCATTCGAAGGATGATTGAAATAGTGTGTTGCGGGAGTGTTCAAAGAACACGCACCGGGAGTCTGCATGGGAGATGAGGAACCCAATGGAACGGGTGACTTCAGACTCTTCCCTTACAAGGGTGAAGAAGATGTAACCCTAACACCAAACTTAGGGGAGATGGTGTTCTTCATGGATCTTAGGGGTGATGAAGCATCACTCTGTCAAGGCCATGAGTGGAGGGGTTCTCTAGTGAGCTTGCAGTCCTGCCACCTTGTGAAATGTAGGTAGCAAGGTCTAGCATGGGTCAACTCTAATGCAAGTCACAGAGGGAGCTGAGTGTTATAACTTGTCACGCAATGGGTGAGACAAGCGTGGGACGAGTCCCAGCCTAGTGAAGCAAATTTAGTTGGGGACTCATAATGGGTCGCCTCAAAGGCATGTTGCCGAGGGAGACGAATGTTGCACTCATCTAGGATGAGGAGCTAGGGACGCCATGAGTGAGCTAGGAATCTGAGTTGGTGCTAGGGTGTTTGGGAAATGTAAGGTATGTCTCAGGGGCGCCAAGGAAGGAGAGTAGGGTGCACTGGGTGTATCCGAAGTAGGGAGCTAAGTTGAGGTGTGCATGACTCTCAAGGAGGTTGGCTGTAGCCGAGTTTAGGGAAGGAGCCAAGGGATCTCAGGGACCATGGAGGAAACAGCATGGATAAGGAAGGGAGGCCGGATCGGGGACCGGTGGATGAAGGTGGATGGAAAAAGGCAAGGAGGGATGGCTTAGAGCGAGGCTTGGTTCAAGCACTGGGCAGTCATGGGGCCGGAGGCATGCACAATGAGTTGGTCAGGAGTGCTTTGGGAGCGCGAGTATCAAGGATCACCAATAGGGGCATGTATGCAGTGGCGTGGAGCCATTCCAAGGGGAGCTTGGGGCTTGGAACAAGGTTGAGCTAGGATCCAGGTGGGCGACTTAGTAGTTAGAGGTCTTATGGGGGATGTAAGAGATGAAGACTCAGGGGAACCCACAGAAGTTTGTACAGGGTGCAACATAGTCCAAGTAAGTGGATGAGGTGGTACCAAGGGCAAGAGCTAGGGTGAGTGAGTTGGAGGCATGGAGCGTTGAAGCGCCAGGGGTGTGGAGTTGAAGTGTAGGCAAGCTGAGCTAGGCGAGGCGACCTAAGTTGGAAGTAGCTCTCATGGAAGCTAGGGAGTAGTGTAGAGCTTGGAGCTCCTCTAAGGAATCAACTTGGGTTGGTGTTAGAGCATGTGAGTGAGGGGCGTTGAAGGAGTGGTATGGGACACTTTGGAGCTGGAGGGCTCGTGTGAAGAGCTGCATGTGTATCATTCCATGGTGCATGTGCTAAGTCAGATTCTGAAAGAGGGATTTGCAAGAGATGGAGAAGGCGTAGTATGTGGATCATAAAGGGCTCGACTGAAGAGGGAGTCATGAGTATGGTTTGGCAGTGTCGTACATACGGGGGTTAGAATGTTGAAGAAAAAATTTGGTCCAACTCGACCCCGTGAAAGTTGGTATCAGAGCAGTGGTCGCATTGGGGAAATGGAATCCCTTGATACCCAGGAGTTGGGATCAAAGTAGAAGTTGAGACCAGGAGCTGGTTTCAGCGTGGTAGGGTTGAGTTAGGGACCGACCTGAGTCCAAGTTGTGGGACAACTCAAAGGGTTTGCAGCTAGAAGGTAAGGGAGTACAATGTGCTTCAGTCTGACAATGCAATGGTTGCATGCAGACCAGGTTGGCCAGAAGGTTGTGGTCAAGGAAATCTTGCAATATGGGGCCGGTTCAGTTGTTCAAGGGAGAGAAAGGAGGTGAGGTGCAAGTCGGTGTTGAGGTGGATGTCAACACTAGTTGGGCAGTTCTTAGGATGGGGATTGTCAAGCTGATGTATAAGGTTCATGTTGGATTGGACTCGATCATGAGGGAAGTCGGCTTATTCCTCTAAGCCAAAGTTGTGGTGGTAGTTTGGATGCATCAGCGCAGGGAGTTTGGGGATGAAGAGCTCATGGAGCCCGTCTATACATGACAAGCTTCTTGTTAAGTCATCCAAGAGAAGTCTGAGAGAGACATTGGTCGTGGTGGCTAGTTCAAGGGATTGGATCACCTTGGGAGTCATGTCAAAAGGTGTCTAATAAGTGCAGTGGAGGTGAACTGGATCTGTGGTGCAAGATGTTGGTGCCTCAAGGAAGTGGTTGGGTTGTGCCTTTTGCACGGGTACAATGTCACTTGGAGTAAGGGGGACTTGGTTCTCACAACAATGTCGAGGTTGGTGGGATCAGTTCAGGGAGTAGGATCATATTAGGGATATGCGTTCAAGGAGTAATCAGTGGCAGTGTCAGGGTTGCAGAGGTCAGTGTTGGTGGCCAAGTTGCATGGTGCAGCGTATTGCAGTGGCATGTAAGACCAAGGGCCTTAGGTTGGACCTAAGTTGAGTTGGATGGGGGGGCCTGCACAAGGTAGAGCTCAGGGAGTAGGACTGGTCCGGTACTGATCCGAGGCGAAATTGAAGTGGCGATTGAGGCTAGGAGTCAGGGACTTATGAAGAGGCCGAGTCACAAGGAAGTCAAGGGAAATGAAAGTACCTTGTAGTGGAGCTGACAGGATGGCAGGTCGGAATGGTGGTAGTGGGTGCAAACCAGAAGATGGTGTCATGAGTTTAGTGGACAGGGAATGGAATAAAATGGAAATGGAATGGAAGGGACATGGAAGGCTGGACCAATGTGGTGCATGGGATATGGAGCTTGCAGTGGTGCCGTGATAACGCAACGATGCTATGTCAGGGCAGGCAGAGCAGTTTGACGGATTGAAGTGGGTAGACCAAGTGTTGAGGATGTTGTTCGATGTAGTGTGGCGATTGAGGCTTGAGGTGGTGAATACCAAGATGGCTGAGTCATAGGGTGTTTTTCAAGTTGGACTTGGCAAAGGCAGGCACAAGGGTGTCTGGAGACGAAGTAGAATAGGGTGTTCGTGCAGAGTCGAATCGGAAGAGGAGGTCAAAAAAGTGAAATGGGCTATGATGAAGTACCGGGAGAGCACTAGAGATGGGAAGTGTATCGGTGGACATATGTTGTAGACTAGGGGAAGGGTGGAAGTCAGAGGACATGCCACTAGGTCGAGTTGCTTTGGTTTTGGTTGTTGGAGACATGAGGCCGGGTGCTTCGAGAGCATGCCGTTGAGTTGATCAACAAACAATCAGAGTGACACAATGGAAGGAAGCCACAAAACTGAAGGTGGAAGGTGCAATCTTGGGAAGTCATTTGTGGTGTGGTAGTCATGGGGACGCCACAGGCTAAGTGAATGTGAGCGAGGTGTTAATGTGGTTTCTTGGTGGAATTGGACATTAGATTTGGGTTCAAGGCCATGGGATGTGGTGAGCCAGTGGTTGGTTGCCGAGTTGGGAGTTTGGTGAAGCAGGGCTTGCACTGAAGTTAGCTTGGGCCAAGGTTGTGTAGAGTTGATGTGTTTTCCAGGATGAAGAACATGGAACTCACTAAGTTCAAGAGAGGAACAACTCAGTAGGAGTCAAGTCAGTGAGGGCTTGCAGCGTTGTTGGAAGTCTGGGACTCGCAACAGAAGTTTGGGCCAGTGTTTGGGACATTGGGTGCATCAGAGTATGGAGGAGTCAGAAATGGTGCAGGTGAAGGTTCAAACCTTTCAGGATAGGTCTCCAATGTTGGGAGTGGGTAAGGATGCCCTAAGCCATAGTGGTCCGGAATCGAGGGCATCACCTGTTTTGAGTGGGGGAGAATGTAAGGGGGTGTTTGCATTCGATGGGGCTAAGCTCACCGAGTTCGCGCTAGTGCCAAGGTTGGTGCTCTTGGTTCAAGAGTTCAAGATGGGACTCACCAAGCCGAGCCCGCCCATGAGCTCATTCTGAGTGTTGGTGCGGTCGAATGGCAGAAAGTGCTAGGCGTGGAGTGATGGCCATGTGAGATGGTTGGAGTAGTGTGGAGTTGCAAAGGCATGGGGCACAAAGAAGCGCCAAGTTATGTTGGGCATGGCGGAGCCCCTCGGTAGGTTGCAGAAGAGTGTAACTCTACCGGAGCGATTGGAGATCGCTCAGTCCATACGAGTTGGGTGTGTGGATGGTGGTCGTAGGTTGTATCTGGGATGAAGTCTACAAGTGGGCATTTTGGTGGCGTCTAGTGTTGGGCACGAAAGTTAGTCACACAGGGTGTGCAAGGTCAATAGAGGCCACAACTGAGGTAGTTGTGGTGGCTGGCTGTGTAGATCAAAAGGTAGGAAATTGGGGGATCGCGCGAAAGTTCAATGTCATCCTACGGTGTGTTGGGATTTGTACAAATAGCTTATATAGTAGGGGTATGTCATTCGAAGGATGATTGACATAGTGTGTTGCAGGAGTGTTCAGGGAACACACACCGGTAGTCTACATGGGAGATGAGGAACCCAATGGAACAAGTGACTCCGGACTCTTCCCTTACAAGGGTGAAGAAGATGTAACCCCGACACCAGGCTCAGGGGAGATGGTGTTCTTCATGGATCTTAGGGGTGACGAAGTGTCACTCCGCTGAGGCCATGAGTGGAGGGGTTCTCTAGTGAGCTCACAGTCTTGCCACCTTCTGAAATGCAAGTAGCAAGGTCTAGCACGGGTCGGCTCTAATGCAAGTCGTAGAGGGAGTTGAGTGTTAGAACTCATTGCGCAATGGGCGAGACAAGCATGGGACGAGTCCCAACCCAGTGAAGCAGATGTAGCTGGGGATTCAGCATGGGTCGCCTCCAAGGCATGTCACCGAGGGAGACGGATGTTGGACTCATCTAGGATGAGGAGCTAGGGACGCCATGAGTGAGCTAGGAATCCGAGTTGGTGCTAGGTTGTCTAGGAAATGCAGGGTAGGTCTCATGGGCACCAAGGAAGGAGAGTAGGGTGCACTGGGTGTATCTGAAGTAGGGAGCTAAGTCGAGGTGTGCTAGGCGCACCTCCCCTCAAGGAGTGTTGGTTGCAGCTGAGTTGAGGAAGTTGAGCCAAGGGGATCTCAAAGGGTTGCTTAGGTGAAGTCATGGGGATGGAACCGAGTTGGCATGGAGTCAGTGTCCATAGGTTGGGAGCAGTTGAGGTGAGCTTGGGAGGCTGGATCGAGGTGTTGTGGACCTGGGTGGAGAGTCTGGGATGTATGGAAGGTAGTGGAAGTGGAGTGGAATGGGACAGGAAAGAGGGAGGTGGACATGGAATGGGGGAATGGAATGGAAGGAATGGAGGATGGAACCTGAAGGAAACAGTGGTGATCTGATGCACTGAATGGAATGGAATTGAGTTTTCAGCAGCCTCACGTAGCTGGCGTGTAGAGCTTGGAGCTCCTCCAAGGAGTCAACTTGGGTTGGTGTCAGAGCATGTGAGTGAAGGGCGTTGAAGGAGTGGTATGGGACACTCTGGAGCTGGAGGGCTTGTGTGAAGAGCCGAATGTGTATCATTCCGCGGTGCATGTGCTAAGTCAGATTCTGAGAGAGGGATTCACAAGAGTTGGAGAAGGCGTAGTTTGTGGATTAGAAAGGGCTTGACCGAAGAGGGAGTCACGAGTATGGTTTGGCAGTGCCACATGTGGGTTGGAATGTTGAAGAAAAAAGTTGGTCCAGCCCAACCGCGTGACAGGGTAGGGTATAGGCGGGCGATATTATAAAAGTATAAGCAAACTTTCAAACCAAAGCTTATTTCCTAGAACGATTGCCGCCATGCATGAGATATTTGAACTGATGAACCCACAGCCATAACGGGTGACCCTTTATGATATGGAATGAAATAAATGCAGTAGGCACAAACAGATTTAATAAGAATGGCTTTGAGACAGAAAATACTCCTGAAATAACCAGCATGTAAGTGAGAAGCATAGACGAGGCACGAGATCTATTTGACAAAAATGCATCTCAGAAATTGGGTCCTATTCGATCCCAAGAGAAGAAGAAGTTACATGGTCTGCGGCAAAAGGTGGAAGCAAAACATGAACCGTCCATTTGATAACTATCGCCATGGCCACTAGATATGCATAAGCATGGAATCTTAAACCACTCCTCAAACGTAAGGAGGCATAGAGGTGCTACATGAATGCAAGAAAGCTGGCACAAGATAATTAACTCTAGCTAAGAGGTTATTATAAATTTTAAATGCCAAAAGACTATCAGCTGCTCGGCTTCCATATTCTCTGTCGATTTTAAATTCTCTATACTTAACATTTATCTACTGGTGTATTTTTCGGAAACAAATCCATATATATTTTTTTGGTCTTGAACGAATGACCCAAATTATATCTAATAGTTTTGAGATCAGAAATGCTCCAGATTTGCTTATATTGAAAGTGTTAATCTTATAAATAAAGAATAAGTTGTCAGAGACTACCTTGAGAGATCACAATGTTGAGATGGTATCTTTCATCTGTCGAGCCCAGAGAGAGATCTTGGCGGAACCTTCTCATGGCAATATTGAGCTCTCTCTTCATTCCCATCGAGCGAAGAAGATTCCTTCAATAAACTTCATGGGCTTTTCTCCTCATACGATGGCCTCTTCTTCATTCTAGTGTGAACAAAAGGTGATATCGACATCTTGGTTGCTTCCCATATTGTATAGACGTGCAGAGACATGCTCTCTTTCCTCATGTATCCTTCATTATTCCCGCGACCTTACAATCTCTCCCTTTCTACTTTTTTCTCTATTGCTCTTCATCTTTTCTTTTCTTTTTCGCTGTATCTGAACTGAAATGCTCTTTCTTTTCTTTCCCAGAAAAACTAGAGAACGTGTGTTACCCCCAAGATAGGAAAAGAAGAAAAGAGAAATCAGAAAGAGCAATTAATGTTTTCATCGTGGCCTTCAAGGCCTTTTTAAGAATAGAAAATCCCCCCATTTCCTTACCAATAAATGTCAATAACCTTCATTCGATTGCATGTAACGTTCTCTTTAATTCATTCCCTCATGCATGCAACCGAAGGTAATGGCCACGAAATTATTTTACACACAACTTACACGATGGCATAAATGAAGTAGACATGCATACTACGTGTTCTTATGCAACTTCAATGCATTTCATGCAAATTTAATAAATGCATGCAAGTTTTTCTTTTTATAACTTTATTCCATTTTGAATAGATTGAATAACTATTTTCAATAATTCTTTTTTATTTTATTTCACTTTATTTTCCTTGCATTTAATATTAAAAGGTCATAAATTAATTTTCCTATTAATTTAACCTCCTCAAATTAATATTTGAGTTACGCAAGAAAAATGGATTATGACATCCTTCCTCTCTAAGGAGAGACATTGCCCTGATGTCTTACTCAGTAGTCACAAAAGTAATTGAAGCACCATACCATGCCAATAAGTTCTTTTAGTATCATTAAATCCAAAACATGGTCATCAAGACTCATACAAGACATGGTAAATATTTTCATCAACCAATGCATTCAATTTTTTTTTACAACCATGCACATTCAAGATAAGGCAACCATGCTAATTCAGATTGAGAGAATCTCTCTCAACAACAAAACATTCTTGCATCAATTTCTAAGTGTGTGTGTGTATTCCATTACTACCTTTCAACTTTACAAAGCTAGTTTACCTCTTCTCCAACAATATTCTCACCCTCGCGAAAGTGTTGATCTTTTTGTGGCACTCATGGAAACATCATCACACTTTAGTCCATGTTACTACCAAAAACCAAAATTAAAATTTAGGAATTTGTCTTAACGTTTCTTCTTATCCAATTAAGATGTAACCATCTCAATACTTAAGCAATAGAAACAATTTTACACAATTTCATATTTTCATAATCATATTCATGCACACGTTTACCTATTCTTATCATACCTTGGCATTTCATTTCATTGGCTACATTGCTTAGTTTCTTCTTCAATGCTCATGTCTTTCCTTTTACACACTTGTGCTATTTCTAGCTCGTGCAATTATTAGCACCTCATAGGAAAATGAATATTGTAAGGAAAATACTACAATATAATTATCATTCACTAGATCATACCTTGATCATATATGAGTG